>OY101450.1:4252012-4852012 GCA_956483635.1 Panzeria rudis | reverse complement strand
CTGAAAAGATAGCTTTATGTGAGCTTTAGGACTTTTATTTAAAATAATGACGGCACATGTTACAATTGTCTCAATTTCCGCCTGAAATACCGTAGGCCATTTGTACAACATGGAAATATATATTTTAACATTGGCACGTGGTTTTGGATCTATCCGCAAACCACCGTATATTTCTGGAATCCACATGTGAGCCAACATCCTCACACCTAGCCTTGAGCGCCTTAAGCTGAAAGCAACATAATATTTTTCCAAGCCTCAGTTCATTATGATTTCATTCGGCATAGTTTATAGTTCTCTTTAAGATATCGTACTCAGGATCGATGAATGCTTTTTGCCAACACAATGAACAGAGTTTCCAAGACCCATCCTGTAAACAGCCACTGATGCAGAGGATCTTATGAAGATCTGAAAAGGCGTTCGAGTAATTAAGGGGTAAATGGCAAAGGCTGATATACCAACATCTTGACCTTTCATAGATTAGTAGCTTCTACAGTCAGCCGAGTTCTCTGGCACCATACAAGCGTGACGTACCTGATAGTTGGTCTGATATTCATGCTTGTTCTATATTACATGCGGATTAACAGTGTTCGGAATTGCCATAGCATTGTCGTTATAAATAATAATGTGCAACAAAAATGGTTTGATAATTCCGAAAATTTTTATTCCGGGATTGTCAATCCCGGGATTTGTCAATCCCGAAAAATGCCGGGATTGAAATCCCTAATTTTCATATACACAAACATGTTTTATTATTGACGACGAATATTCGCGGCCAAAAATTCGCTCGCCCAGTTGTGGTCTGCAAACATTTTTTTTCGCGCCTTTAGCTAACTACTCTATTCAAATTTGCGAAAAATTTTGATCAACATTAGTTTTTTCATACGAAAAATATGACAAGTAACCAATTATAATAGCCATTGAAAGTATGCTGCAATTGTGTACGTTTTTAAAAAAACCCAATGTGTTTGTTGTAAATTCCCCACGAAAAAAGTGGTACTTATATTATTTCGCATGAAGACTCAAAATGTTCTAGATACATTTCATATGTTTTTCACAAAATAAACAGAGTACTACTACTGCAACAATTTTTCATGAAAAATTCGTGACCATTTTTTTTATATGAACTTTTGACAGCAGTTCGCACGAACTGATGAACACAGTACCATGCTTTTAAATAAAAATATGTGGAATATACAAAGTTTAATGCGCTAAATTCAAATCGGTTTTCATATTTTTTCTATCACGTACAGAGTTTTTTTAATAGGCATGACTGACTAATATTTCCACTAGGTACATCAGTATATTTCATCCTAAGTCGAAAACTGTTTGTTCAACCTAACCGACTACCGAAGCGCGCCGGATTGCTGTTAATAAGAAATAAAAATTAAGACTAAATGTAAATTTTTCATGCCCACTCGTCACATTGTTATAAGCATTTATGTCGTTGTTGTTATTGTCACTATATTTTATTATTAGCCTGGATCCTTCATACGAATTCTATTAGCTAACAGCTGCTGTTTCATGTACTTAAATTCCCTCTTACTCCTCCACCACGACACTAATATGTACAATATATCTATGGCTTCAAACAAACTGTAAACCTAACACTTTAACACTATTATCCTTTTTTTGTTGTTATTTGGTACCGTAATATTATCTAGTTGCATTTCCTATAATATCCTCTAACAAAGTTTACTGCGTGTGTATAAATAAACTACACCCTGTTCAACTAAATGATTTGAGGGGTTTTTCATCTATTTTTATTTTAAAATAGAAATAATATTTTCTATTACTTTTGTTGTAAAATTATATATTTTTATGCTCGATTTCTTTTTCCTAAAAAAAAGTATACCATACAAACAATTTGTAATTTATACAATTGTGTTTTTCTAAAGGATATTGAACTCTGCTGTGTGTTTTAAATTCCAGGAATAAACAGCATGTCCTTTTCTTCTTTGCATTATAAGGATCTGTTCTGTTCTTTAATCTCTTTCTTGTGTTGTACTCTTCTCTTTTCGCGTGCCATTTGTTTAATAGTTTAGTTTAGTTTCACTTTCATCTTATCGAGGTTTGTAGTGGCAAGAAAATGTTTTAGTTTTTTTTCTTCTGTTTAAAAAAGAAACCGCAGGACATCGACCGACCATGGCTGATAGTTTAAACAATTATTTACTTACAATTTAATGATTTTTCAATAACTTCCGCTTTTTGTTTGTTGGCTTGTTTGCAGGAAATGTCTTAATTAAAGGTGTTAATTTCTTTAAAACAATTTCATTGTTTAGTTGTAAAAATACCTTTCAATTTAGGGAAAATTTAAATTAATTTTTACTTTGATTTTCAGACTGTTGATATTTTAATAAAAGGTTGGCTACTGGCAATTGTAACTTCCGGTTCAAGGTGGTAATTTTAAATGAAACTAAAGAAAATGTTATTATAAAGAACACATGGATACAGTTTATGTGATTGGAGTTGATGTGTAATCATCGTGGGTAACTTTTCTCTTGAACCAAGTGAGCATATCTGAGCCTTCCATGCTCTATCATTCCATTAGTAAAAATAATGGCATAATTTCCTCATGAATTCGATCTAATCCTATTGTCGTTGCCTTTGTTAGCGGTCTATGAAGGTTGAACACAATACTGTGCAGCATAGGAGCGAGAACTGCTCTCCTCTTTCGCAGTTGAATCGATTAGAGCTTCTTTAGATGATACCTTTATAATTGCGAATTATTAAATCATTTTCTGAAGCAATCTGGGGCAATGTCATGATAATCGGCTTAAACGATTGTGTTCTTTATGACGGTACAAGAAATTAAGCCTTTGAGGAGTGGATATGAAATCACACAGGTGCTTTTTATGTTTCCGTACACCAAAAGTGTTATGGAACCATATTGTTTTCGTTACGCTGTCCGCCTTTCTGTCTGTCTGTCCGTCTGTTGGACACTTAAACTTTTCAAAGTTAGTGTTAATTGGTGAAGTCTGTAGAATAGACTATAGCAATTAACACTGATATTTAAAATAATAAAAACTAAAGGGTGTTCTACCATTTAGTGTAATTTTGACTATGTAATCTAGACAATTTACTGTATCTTGGAAACCGTAAGAGGCAAACTCTTCAAATTTTAAAAATCGCTAAAACTAAAAAATTCCAAAATTAAAAAAATGTCAAAGCGAAAAATCGTCAAAATGAAAAAAGCGCTTAAAGGAAATAAGCACCAAAATTAAAAAAAAATCGCTAAAACGAAAAAAATTAGCAAAACTAAAAAGATCGAAAAACAACTAAAAAACGCAAAAAACCGAAAAAGGCATTAAAACGAAAAATAAACACTAACACCTAAAATATCGCTAGAACCTAAAATATCGCCAAAAAAACGAAAAAAACCCAATAACGAAAAAAATAACCAAAACGAAAAAAGGGCAAAAAAATAAGCACCAAAATTAAAAAGAAATCCCCAAAAACCCAAAAAAATGCCAAAACAAAAAAATGTGTCAAAACCGAAAAAAATCGCTAAAACTAAAAAATCACCAAAAACCGAAGAAAATCCCAAAAACCGAAAAAAGCGCCAAAACCGAAAAAAACGCCAAAACTAAAATATATCGCTAAAACTAAATATACCATCAAAAAGCGAAAAAAGCGTTAAAACAAAAAAAAAACGCCAAAACCAAAAAATTGTCAAAACTAAAAAAATCGGAAAGAAACAAAAAAATTGTAAAAACGAAAAATCGCAAAAAAAGAAAACATGATAAAAATGAAAAAAATAAGGCAAAAAACATCGCAAAATAAAAAAAAATTAAAAAAAAATTTTATTAAACGAAAAATTTTCAATATGAGAAAAAAAGGCAAAAACGAAATAGGATATATGTGTAGTTGTACGGAACCCTTCGTGTGCGAGCCAATGTCGCACTTTACTAAATTTTTTATTTAATAGGTTTATTTCGAATTACATATATTTATTGAATTTCATTCAAAGTGATTTTTATTAGGCTCAAATGCGTACAATTTTAGTCTAAAGCATAGGCAGAAAAATATAACAATGCCGTTTTCGGAGGCCACAACATCAGGACTCATGTGTATTTCAAGTATTTCACCATTTTTTATGTGACGTAGTTGAATGTAAATTCCGGTCTTATTTATATGGATAGATCATGTCTGAAGATGGCCTTCTTCTTCTATAGTTTACTGCCGAAGTTTATAGTTGTAGTGGTATAGTACATGCTACAATCCATATTCTTCAGTAGTCTGCTTGTTACCAAATGTTTTATACGGCATCTCTGCTATTGCCCTATGTCAAATAAGGGATTTGCATGTCGCATTCACTGCGATTAGATGCCGATTTAACGCCTAAAGGTACAGTGGGTGTGCTATTGAGAGCTACAGTGATACAGAATCTCTGCCATTTTCTGGTACTCTAGCTTTTTGGATACTCTCTAGCTTTCCACAGTACAAGTATTTCTAGAATAGAATTCATCTAGCCACCGCTGTGTACACCCAAAATAAAATATTGGTAAATCTAACCAATTTCACTGGTTAGAATTGCACCAACCAATAAAAAACATTAAAATTAACCAATGGAATTGTAATGTAGTGGACAGTGTGCTAAACTATTAAACAGGATGTCGCGGGTTTGTTGTGAATAGCCCCTAAGTTTGTTTGTTAAAAAAACAATTTATGTTTGTTTGTAATTTTTTGGTCTTGAACTTAAGTTCTCACAATTCTTCGCATGTTTATACACCAATACTTTTACCATCTCAGCCATCTTGTTAAATAGCGACAGCACAAAGTAATCGTAGAAATGTGTACTCTAAAGCACTTTTGTTGAAAATTAGATCGATAATAGTCGACAACACTTTACAGATTATTATCGACCTAAAATTACACACGCATTATTTTTTAACAAAATGTTTTTACTAAAAAAAGCGATTGGCTGCGTGCAGGTTTGAGCCGCGACCTCCTGACTGATAGTCTGACGTATCTACCATTCAGCCATAGCCGTATTATACTTTGTGTAAAATTTTTTCCACTTGGACTAAATATGTTTAATTTGAAAGGTTTTTTCTGTAATAAAATGACTACAAAATTGATGTAATTTTAGACAAGGAGAAATTTTCAACACAAATTTAGACAATATATGATCGTAAATTTGAAGCAATGTTTTAAAGTGTGGTGACTTGCTTGATTTAAATACATATAGTCATTTTTTTAAAACAACTATTTTCATTGTTATTATTTGAAATTGATAATTATAGCTATAAAAATTGGTAATTTTAATCACAAATATTGTTAAAAATTATATTAGTATTTGCAGCCATCAAAAATAACACCGACTTACAAATTGTTACTTTTTCTTTCCGTTTTGAACAAAACTAATATTTTTCTAATCAGTTTGATGCGTTAAAAAAAATACTGTATCCCCAGTTTTTCCCATAACTTACAGATTTTTTTATGGACGTATCTAATATTTCCACTAGATACACCACTATATTTCACCTTAACTCGAGAACAGTATATCTGATTTTGATCAACGAAGCATCAACAGATGCATGATAAAACTACCTTCAAACAATTTTAATACAATTAGATGAACTAATTAGTTGTTTCTTAGTTATTCATAAATTAGTATCGAAAAATAGTGGTTTCTTATGAAAATCGAAATTTTTTCTATTGTGCTCCTCCATTAAAATGTGAATAAAAACAACATTTGTCCATCGATTTTCTTGTTATAAGGCTTATTGTGTCCTTAAGAACATTATTTAAAAACTTAAGTTTTTGCGGCTTTAAATTTTTTTAAGAGCTTTTAAAATGCCACTTTGACCAATAAAAATTGGTTATTCATAAAAATTGCAACAACAATTTACAGTAACAGCAATAGGTTAGATTAACCAACATTATTATTTTGAGTGTAACAACACAACAAATAATTTATATTCAACACGAGTCTACCCAGCAAAAATTGTTGTGATTTTTGTAATTTTTGTAAAGTAATGAGTGGTACTTATTTATCTTATTACTATGTTTCAAACTAGAACTACTACATATGTAGTTCTTAATAAAATTAGTACGTTCTTGTCTTCAAATCTGAACGAGCACAGGTTCATATCCCAGATGGATCAAAAAAAAAAGTTTAATAAATATAAATAAAATATAGTGTACAATTTTTTTTTAATTTTAATTTGTTTATTTGAAATACATTTGTAAGGGGCGCCCCTTATTTTTTGGACTTCTCAAACAAAAATAAGTAGTATCGAGTCAAATTGTAAGTAGTTACGACTTAAATCCTCAAATACTTTTTTGCCTACCAGAAAGCAAAGTTTTTGCTGAATTTTTAAATTAAAGAATTTTTATTCTCAGATGGGAGTCTGGATTCTGACTCGAGACCAACTAAATCAATACAGGGGGCAAATTACGGTAATCGATTGTATTGAAATTTCGATCGATATCGCATTTGACCCCAGAATAAAGAAACATTTTAGTAAGTAAAAAATATTTCTCATATTAATTCTATGAAACAAAATCAAAAATTTAAAATATGTACATATCTTTAAACACCATTAATTTCAACTTACTTTGGTATCAAATATTTTTAAAAACTCTTTCCATTTTAACTTTTTAAGACTGCCACAATTAACCTTAGTCCTTGTAATCCTTCGTGTTATCCCACCTTAAAAATTGATAAAATATTTAAATGAAATCATTTCAATGCGAAGCAAAACAAAACTAAATTACTTACAAAATCACAGACATCATCAATAGCTTAAATTGTTAAGCGACGGCAGCAGTAAAAACTACAACAACGTATATAGAAAGGTGTGAACCAAAAGGACAAGAAGTTAAATATACCAGCAGTGTCAAAACTTCATAACAAAGAACACAAAATGAAAATTCTTCAAATGCCAAGAACTGTAAATATTAAAGCGACACAAGTACGAGTACAACGGAAACAAATAACAAACACCTCTACACAAAACATTTCAAAGGACTCTGTACAAAAGGAATAGGGGTAAAGCTGCAGCGATTATGCTCATACAGGGAAGGCAAAACTGAGAAATGCAAATATCTTATTTTAACAACACGCTGAGATATTAAAAGGAGCAATCTTATGATTTCTATGAAAAGTAACTTAAGAAACTGAGTGGTAAGTTGGCTGTGTAACTTGACTGTCTATCGTCATTTAAAGAGTTAAATGGATTTTTGTTGTGTCACTTAAAGGGATTTTCCTCTTGAGTGGTATTTGTTGAAAAACACAAGATTAATGTCCGAAAAATGATAATTTGTATGCATACATGTCCTGTTTTAGAAAGGATGCGCCATATACGACATACACAACTAATATACAGGATATGAAAAGCAACCCTTTTTCCACAATTCAATAACTGTCTAACAGCCTGCCTGTTTGCCAGCCTGCCTGCATAATCGTATGCAATGAAGTTGTAATAATTATAATTATTCCTTTCTTTTGGACAGTTTGTTCTTTAGCTGTTTCTTGTAATTTAAATGTTTTCATTCAGTTTACAAAGGACAATGAATGAGTGTGTATGAAAACATGAAAAAGGTTTTATTTAGTTGCATACAAATACTTTTCAAGTGTTTCTTTTGTAAAATCAAAAAGAAAAATTCTCGCTTCCCTTAAGGGACATTATTTCCTTTTATTTATTACATGCATATAGATTCCTTCTTTAGCAATTGTTGTTTTTTTAATTAAGAAAAAAGAAGTGTTATTTACAAGAGTCAAAGGATTGTCACACCTTTTTTCTCTCTTTAGACAATAATAATAATAATAACAACAACAACCGGAATTGTTGTTTTTACTTCCGTCTGCACAAAAACAATGCAACACATTTGTTTTGTAAATATTGCGTTTATTATTAATGATCTTCATTCTGTTGTTTCAAAATGCAATAAAAATTTTCTTAAATTTTCTAATTCTTTATAAATTTTTCTTTTAAAAACTATTTTGTTGTAACAATGTTTCTATTTTTTTTGGGAAAGCTGAAATTTGCATATGGCAAACATTTGTCATTTTCTGTTGAAAAACAATTTTCTTTTGGGAAAAATTGTAATTTGCATGTGAAAAGCTGCAACATGATTAATGAGTTTAAACCAAATTTATGCAGTTTTTTAAAAAAAAAGTTACCTTAATTTAATTTATTAAATAAAAAACTAATATCCAGTAATTTGACATAAGAAAAAATCAAAATGGGAGGTGTGATTTTTTTTTAAACATTTTGTTTATACTCGTATATAATTGATTGTTTGTTTGTGTTAAGTTTTATCAAAGAGTGAGTGAACAGTATTTTTTTTCAATGATTCCTAGGTGAACTTTTTTAAATTCTTATGCGTTCATGTTACAATCGCGAGTTTTACTGAGCAACAACATTTAGATTTCTTTTGTATGGCGACCTACATTGGCGTAGCTAGAAATTGCTAAAATATTTTCTGGGTAGTGAGTGGCTTTAGGCTCTTATATTAGCCCCCTTATATTATCTAAATTACTCTAAATCTAAGGGTCTATCTACGCAAATAAGGACTTATAATAACATTTTACGTAAGCCTTATTTTTAATACAAACTGCCCTGATAAAGTCCGTATTTATAAGATACTTTAGCACTAGAATTCGTTAAAGAAAAACTATATGTGGGCATTCCCACAAATATGTCCACTTTTTGTCACGTAACGTCACCAAGCAATTAAGCTTTTATTTCAGAACCTGTAGTTAAATTTTTCCTAAACTTTTACTAAATGTAGAGACACGTATGGCTCTACTTCATGCGATTATGCTGTTTATACAGAAAACTTACTACAGGGTGGCGCAGAATGGGCTATATGGTTTGAATTCTTTATAACTTTTTAATTATTATTTTTTCTTTGTTTTTTTTACCAGCATTTTGTGAAGAAGACTTGGGGAATTATTTATGAATCATTACACGATCGAACCACAGCACATAGTGCAGGTGCCTCAATGGCTTTGTTAAGGGACATATTCGGCGAACGCATTATTTCGCGCACAAGCGATTTTAACTGGCCTCCACGTTCACCAGATTTAACAGATCCTGGCAGTTTTCTTTGGGGATATTTGAAAGAAAGAGTGTACGTTAACAAACCAAGAACTATACTCCAACTAAAAACCAATATTCGAAATGAAATCATGGCCATTACACCCGAAATTTTGCGAAAAGTTATGGAAAATATGCTAAAAAAAGAGCACGTATGTGCGAAGCAGAAAATGGACATCACTTACAGGATATCATTTTTCAAAGCTAATTGCAAAAAATTCCCCAATAATATACTGTATTAAAAAAAAATTATAATAATGGCATAAATAAAAAAGTTATAAACCATTTAAACCATATAGCTCATTCTGCGCCACCCTGTAGTAAAACAACTCAGCAATATATTTATTTGTTGTGGGTTAGCTAATCTATATGCCTGCATTTCATTGGCTGCTAATGCCAACTCATCAGAAAACATCACTTCAATTGGTCAAAATTGGTAACTAACTTCTTGCTGCCAGTTTGCAACCTGTGTTTTTGGCTGAGTGGTTGGTGCGTTAGATTCTAAACCTGAAGGAACTTTGTTTGATACTAATTGAAATTAAAATGACAAACAGTGCGTAAAAATATAAAATTAATAAATAAAGTTACGAAATAATAAGATGTTAGCCCATTTGAAACACGTACATCTATCATCCTCTCCAATCCACATCGAACCATTTTTTCCATATATTTTCAGTTTTAGTGCTGAAAATGTTGATGATTTTCAGGGCTTCAAAAATCGCTTTTTGTGTCAAAAATATAGTACTCCCAAAGGTTAGCTCGCCATACACCGATATCAGCAGGTTTGTAAGCGCAACTTTTACTCTAGAATAATAAAAACCTGATTTGTTTGAAGCAGTTTTTTTATTCCAAAATATAAAGATGAATTAAACAGAAGACCCTTATTAATATTGATTTTATTTAACAGAGGAGTTCACGCCCTTTTTATTGTAACTGGCGCAATCAATCTTAATAACGATTACTTCCAGCCTATTTTTAGTCTCTCTGACTAATTAAATGCTCTTTCTTCCTGTTTTTTTTTAATTCAATAAAAATCTGTAGATAATATTTCCACCTAAATACAGTTTTCTATTCCCATTTCCACCTAAATACAGTTTTCTATTCCCATTTCAGTTAATTGCCACTTATTCAAAATTAATTTATGTTAGCATTTAAACAAATGACTTTTTAGAACGCAATTTAAAGACCATCTAGAAAAAATGTCTATTTCCCACACTGGACAATCTTTAAAAACTACAACAACGAAAGAGGCTTTATTATGTATGTATCTTCTACTTCGGTTAAGGAACCAACAACACCTTTGACTAGCAGCCAACGCAACAATTATAAACAACTTATGCAAAAATGATCCCTAAAGAAACTCTCCAGAGCAATGATGGAAATAGAAGAAAAACAAAGAAAAACCTGTTGTCGTTCAGTCCCACTTACACACACACACACACACACACACCTGTCTGTTTGTTACCCACAATGTAGCCAAACACCAAACAAGTGAAACATGTTTAACATAATAACTGCAAATGAACCACTTTAAATCTGTCTACAGTTACAAACAAACACGATTTCAACAACTGGACGACTGTTTGGCTGGATGGCTAGATGGCTGGCTGGCTGTTTGCGTAGTCTGTTGGCAGACGGATATGAGTGTTGAATAAAACTTCACACGATGTGCAGTGAGCAGAACACCTTTATAATATTGCGAGTCCATATAAAAACAAAATCTAAAGGAAGAATAGACGGACGCACTAACAAAACACTACAACGGAACAAAGAAATATTTTAAACTTAAGGTTTGTTTAATGTCAACTGCAAAACAGTACGTAACAAGTTGGTAACAACTACTTGCTACTTGAGAATACAAAAATATATTATTTATTTCTCATAAAAGAGAAACACACACAATCAAGAGAACTAACACTTGGTGACCATCATAATTGTGTTGCCACTGTTTTTTTGTATGGGTCATCTCAAGTATGAATCCGAAAGTTTTAAGGTTTCCTTAACAGAAAACTACCACCACCACCAACAACAACAACAGCAACTACTACCGCCATGATAAGGTTTTTTTATTTCTTACTGACTTATTTTTTTTTTGTTATCAAGATTGTAAAATCTTATTTTCTTTAAGGTAATTGCTTGAGAAATTTACTTAAAAATACGTTACTTTTCTTTTTTTTCTAGCAATTATTATTATATTTTTTTTCGCAGTTTATTAAAGGATGATTTCAAGTTAAGGAAAAACTTACCCGCAAGAATATAAGAAATTAAAATTTATATGTCCTTTTTTTAATGATAAAAAAAATTAGTATTTTTTGTTGTTAAAACAGGAAAAATGTAACAAGTGATTCGTTTAAAAAGTTATAATTTAAAAGTAACGATCTTTTTTCATATAATAACACTATACAACACAGTGAAATTTTTGCTATGACCTTTGCCGATCACTAGAGTAAGTGCAGGTAATGTGGTATAGGCTGGTAATGTGGTATAGTAGCTTTTCTCTAAAACTAACAATATAAGAATAACGGAAACAAGATTAATAGTTTAGTGCTCTTAGAGAGTTAAAAGAGCAAAGATCATCTGTTTCATTTTTGCAAGCCATTCTGGAAGTCAGTTGAAAAAATTCGCGTTAGTGTGCAGCGTTCCCAGTTTTGGGGATTTGTCCCCAAATAGAGTATTTTTTGCGATTGGGGATAAAAATATTGTGAAAATCCCCCAGGGGATTTTTTTTGGGTAAAACCACTTTTTTCGCTGGGGACTTTAGGGGATTTGAAATCTGTTTCTTCTGCAACAAAATCATTTCGAGATACCAGTCACCCAACAACCACTATGGTCTGGTGTGTGATTTACTGGACCTCTTTAAAGAGGCCCAGTGAATCAGTAAAACACAAAAATAGCTCCGAATCGCTTCATACAAAAACACTAAAAACATTCAGTTTTCCTTTAAACGCTAAAATTTTTTAATACAAACAACATGTACAACAAAATTGCATTAACTAATTATTGAGAAGATTTTGATTCTGAAGATTTAAAAAACTGAACACTGATACATGTGCAATTGTTTTATTATTGTGTGTGTTTTTACGTTACTTTTTTTTATATACATATGTAGGTCTCTACACTTTTTTCTAAAAGATCCGATACAATTTCATTCTCCCTTCTTTTGGAAGGAGTAGTCTCTATTTTAAAATTTTTTGTTTTGTTTAATAAAAAATTTATTTCAGAAATAACAAACATTCTCGTATTCTTTTTTCGCAAATATTTGTATATAAGACTGAAATTTACGTACAAGTAACATCATAAATGCTGCTATTATGTCGCTTATGTTGCAGCTACTACATCATGTTAAATTCCTTCTTAATAAATACACGACATTTAGCATTATATGTATAAAAAATTACTTTGGATGTAAGGAAGGAGTTCGAAATAAAAAAATCACGATAATCAAAAATATAGAAGCAGCTATAAAAATACCCAGATAAAAAAAATTACCTCCATTTGATTTTTAACAGACCTTCCCAGGCATGCCACGTATGACCTTCAAATAGGCCTGCTAAAGAATGCCACCAATCAGGCCTGCTGAGTAATAAATCGATGAAGACCTTGGTCCGCAAATGCATCGCGTGTAAAAAATATATGACTATGAAATGAGAGTGGAAGTACTAGACCCTGCTAAATAAGGCCTTATAGAAGGCCTCTTTGCTCCTTCCATTTACCGCTGGGTATATGTAGAAATAAAATTAGTTTTAAAATATTCAATATAAAAAATATGATTTTCTTTTAAAGTACTGTGGGGATTTTCGGAGATGAGCTATTTTGCGGATTTTGGGGCGCGAAAAATCGAAAATTGCGAATAAGGTATGAAATAAAGGTGAATTTTAAAGTTCTTAAGTTAAAGATTAAAATAATTGGTGATCTACACAGAAAAAAATAAGTTTCGTTTTTGATAACAAAAATCCCGGTATTCAAAAATGTTCTTTTTTCAAAATTCCTGTGATAAAGAATTCCGAGATATTGATAACAAAATTATTTCAAAAGAAAAATATATAAATAAAAAATTTTTTTGACATGGCTGGGATACGAACCCGGCCTTTCCGGACGTAAAGCATGCTCTCTACCGCCGAGCCATGTCCCAGTTATTTTTTATGAGATAAAACTTGTTTTAAGTACTTATGTATGAAAGGAAAAGAAATAACCGGCATGGGAAAGAAATACATCAAGTTAATGACAAATGTTATTGAAATTCATATATTTTTCAATAGCATGGTGTTATTGAATATAATTCTTATCTATTTTTTTTGTGTATCTAATCCTTAACAAAATTCAAAAAGTTTTTCTCAAGTTATAATAATATCTGTGAGCAAACTCTTCAAATTAATTTTTTTTTTTTGCTAAAATCAGGTAATTTCAATTTATTGTGAATAGAATCAATATTCATAAATCGATTTTCATGAAATAAAGCTTATTTTAATTGTAATATATGTGGCTTTTTGATTCGAGAATAAAAAATGGAACAATTTTGTAATTTTCGATTTTTTTAAAATAAAAAATAAAAATTTCCAATTTTGCATAAAAAAAATATTTTTCATTATCGTGGCCTGAATAATCCCGAAACCGATGAGTATATACAAAATAATACTAAAGCAGCTTAAAGGTAATTTTATTTAAAATTGTTTTTGTTTTTTGTAATAAAATTGGACAACCCTTTCTCAAGTTATGATGAAATCTATGGAAAAGTCCCAGCTTTAAAAAAAATATCCATAGAATTTTAAGGTTTTAAAAAAATATAGTTAGTGCTAATCAAAGGTCATGACAAAAGTTTCATTTTGTCGCATAGAGTAATCAACCAAATGAAATTTATTTGTTGATGGTTATTAAGCAATTGTCTATATGCATTTCATTGGCGCTTTTACCAAATCGTCAGTAGACTTCAACCACAACTTTGAACAGTTACAAGCCTCTTATTTTATGCACAGACTTTCAAAAACCATTTGAGAATTTACAAACGGTAATATTTTTGAAAATCAACCAAAGTTAAAAATTTAAGGGTATCCCAATAAGAAATGCAGTTTTGACATTGAACTTTATCTTGTGAATCACAATAGGTGTTATTATGGAGACTGAAACAAAGAGCATAAAAAGTGAATGAAGTTAAAAATTAAAGGATGTCAGGATTTATAAACTCCTTTGGGGGTCAGATTTAAAGAAAGAATTTGCTAGTTCATTGAATTTCTGTATTGAAAATGATGTTTAGGTGCTTTTGCTGCACATGCCGGCACAGTTTGGCAAATAAAAGAAAAGGTTAAACATTTTGGTATTTGTGAATCTAAATTGATTATTAGGCTAAGGTTCGTAACGTTATATTCAGAAAGAATTGGGTATGATTAATATTCCAAGGAACAATGGAAAAATTAACATCAACTTAATTTTTCAACGTACACAGCAGAACAGAGTAGCGCCACTTTCGGAAGCCGCTACACTTCCATCGTCAGTGCTCACGTGTATTTGCTATCACCACTTGTCAGGTGGCTCTGTTGAATGTGATTTTAATTCTTATATATACAACTTTTTCGCGAAAATTGAATACGAGAATTAAATCACTCTCAAGCTGATATTAAAGTGCACTTTCCCAGCGTTGCCATCGGTTTATTTTTCTTCATTCCCATTTTTCTGATTTTCTGATTTCTGATTTTGGTATTTATTTTTATTACGACTGAACCATAGGATACGGACTTAAATGCCAGTATATTTTTTTGGCATACTAATAAACAAACTTATAGCTGAAACTAATCAAAAAGTAAAATTGTTTATACGTTACTTTTACAGCAGCTAAGATTACCTCCCTTTTTTATTTTTGAATTATTCAAATTTTATATAAAACTAAAACTATCAAATGACCATTATTTAAAGATTACAACACAAGAAACAAGTCTAAGTCAATATCTATCTAGTTCTTATATTTGAAATCCTTGCGCATTTCTCAATCTCATCCTTGTCTTGTTTGTGCATCATAAATTTTATAAATTATGACAAGTGTGAGACTTAAATTAGACAGAAAATAAAATTATTCTTATTGTTTGAAGAGCAAGAAAATGGAAAAACAAAAGAAAATTTATCATTAAAAACAAAACACCCCTTTTAAATATTTTAAAGAAAAATCATAAACAAGTTTTTATTTCGACAAAGAGAAAGAAGAACAATAAAACAGTAGAGGCCATTATGAATTTTATTTAACTCTGGTCAAATTGTTCAACATAAATTGAATCATTACATCACCTTTCATTTTTTTCATTATTTTCCTACTTCTTTGCATACGCAAAGGTAAAACAAAAGGATTTAATAATTATTATTAATTAAAGTACATACGAAGGAGATTTGAAGTAATAAATAAAAAAATCTTATAAAATCAGCCCTTTGGTTAGATTGAGTTTCTTAGAAAACATGTGAAGGAAAGAAAGGATTTAACAATTCATCAAAAGAGCATCTTTCAAATTATTTTGTTTGTCCTTCTTTGGTGATTAAAACTTACGGACCGTTGTTATCCTTTCGTTTTATTATTTCTTTTTTTTTTGTGAGAATTTCCTGCCTTGTGGTCATTTATTTAAAAACTTGACTTTAACTTGTAACAGATATTTCTTTTTTATTCTAGACGTCTTATTTGTCTGTTTTAAAGAGGATTTCGAATTTTTGCTTAAGTCTGTTGTAATCCTTAAAAATACTTAAAAATTAAAAAAAATCCTTTTCATTTCTTTAATAAATAGAGTTGGAACTACGAGGGTCACTATTTATATAGGTAGTACAATAGTGGAAAATTTATTGGAACGAAGTATCTTATTACAAATGACATAGCTGAACCGTTCCATAAGAAACTGGCACCACAGCTACTGTCAACAATGACTTTATACACATTTTGTTTGAAACGCAAATAACACAGTATAACACAAAAAAAATTAATGGTTCTAACGACTCATTCTGGCAGATGGCTCTAAAGAATATATACATATGTACGCGTATCGGCGTTTTGAAAGTTTACATCTGCGACTCATTTTAAGGGAAGTTAAAGCCCTCCCCTCCTTTTCCACATAGCTATAGAGACTCGGTATATTATATCTTGTCAGTCTTACGTTCAAGGTTTAAGATGTGCTCAGTTAGAACTTTTATGTAAAATTCCACAGGAAATATTTTTGTAGAATATTTTAAGCCTCTTCGTTAAATGGGTCTTTTTGTATTTTTCTTTAAAAAGCGACAAAAAACTCCCCTTCAGCGGCAAAAATATTTGCCATAAAATTCTATTATAAGTCTTCAAAGACACCCAAGGTCCAGACTTAACTTGAACACCAGAAATCATTCAAAAATAAAAAATTTTGTACTTATTCACAATTAGTACTCGGCATAGGGAATCTTGAAAGCCTTACGTTTAAGGCATAAGATGTGCTCAGCACTTTTATGTAAAATAACACGAGAATTTAGAATATTTTATCCCGCTATATCACCGCTGAGGGAGACTTTTTTTGCCCCTTATTTAAGAAAGGGATGAAAAGACCCCTAATGCGAAGAGTTAGAGGGTTAAAATGTTCTACAAAAATGTTTCTCATAATGTTTTATATAAGAACGCTGAACACATCTTATACCTTAAACGTAAGGCTTACAATATTTCCTACGCCGAGATATTAAAACTACGTGCAAATTGGGGAAATATTTAACTCCCCATAAAATGAATCACAAAGGTAAATTTTGAAAAAGCCGAGACACGCATATATTTTTTTGGTTTTTGATTTAGTTTTCCAGTGGGTCGCCAACAGTATTGTTAGATTAGGGGATTTATCCCCAAATCGGGGATTTATTTTTAGAAATGGGGATAACAAATTTGGTTTGGGAACTGGGCAATTCATTGCGGATCATTTTTATGCTTTGGGGATTTTAAGCGAGTTTTTTTGGGATTTTACATTACATGTATATTTTTATTTATTTCTTGTATTATTATAATTTCAATACATTATTTGCGTATCAACGAGTAATGCTTGAAACAAACTCAATAAAAACAAAAATTAGAAAC
The DNA here is from genome assembly GCA_956483635.1 of Panzeria rudis. Lineage (NCBI taxonomy): Eukaryota > Metazoa > Arthropoda > Insecta > Diptera > Tachinidae > Panzeria > Panzeria rudis. The sequence continues at coordinate 4,834,912 of OY101450.1, read as the reverse complement.
AAAATGCAGTACGAATTGCTTGAATCTCTGTTGAGCGTTGAGTCTTTAACTTTATAATTATGTACCAAAATATTTCTATAGACAACGATAAAGAAGATTTGGGCTGCGAATTTTTTGATTTTATTAATCAACTTAAGTAATGTGTTAGAAATACGTATCGATATCCTATGTTCAATAAATGCCAACTCAAAAAGCTAACTTCTCAGGAGAGTCAAGTTGTATATTTTCACTAAACAGAGAGAATACGGTTAATTCACTATTTGCTATCAAGATCTCATTTTCTCCAAAATTTGAGTTTGGACATTTCGAATACAGGCTCTGGATATACAAATATGTACTTAAATATGAACAATATTTTCAAATGAAATGAGCTACAGTAAAAATAAGGTGTTCCTAAGTTAATGAATTGAAATGAATTGGAGTATCATAATTTTTAGTGGGGTTTTTTTTGGATAAAATAAATTGGTTTTTGGGAAATTTCGGGGGTGAAAATGTTCAAATTGGGGATGCGACTCCAAAGAGATCTGGGAGCCCTGGTCGCCAAAGTGCAATCTATTTTATTTCTCTCACCTTCTCTGGCGATCCTCTTATTTTAAGATCATTTTGGGGAGTTGCCACATCGTATAGCACAAAAGACAAATACGACGGTAAATTCTCAAATTTTGAAACCATTTCACAATTGGTTGCGTCTGTAAGATAACTTATCCTAATTTTCCTTTACAGTTTTTTTTTAATTTACGAGCAAATTTGAACATTATAAAAATGATTTCTTGTGATATTTAAATTAATATTGAAATTCAACACACATCTCTATATCATTTTCAATAAAATGATCATTATTATTGACAACAAATCATTAATAATTCAATACTCATACAAAACTCTTAAAACACAACATGAATTAAATCTAAAATTACATTTGAAAAAAAATGTATCCTTTAGCAAGAAACAGAAAGCGCATTCAACCCTTTCTCCGGCAACCCCTGCCATGTTTAACAAATTACCCAAAATAATCCCCTTTTTCGCAGTAGCAATAACATGTTTGAATAATTTGCAAAACTGTCTATCAAAACATTTAAATCTTATAGATTTTGACACTTTTTTTGTGTTGAAAAAATAAAAAAGAAACAAGACAATAAAAAGCGAAAGCGAAACAGATAACAAATATTTTATTGAAATGTTTAACAGAATCATCCTAGAATCTTTATGGAGAAGCAAAAGAAAAAATACATATTTGAAAATGGACACATGGCATAATAAGGCAAAAGGATATTGCCAATATAGAATAAAAAAATTACAACAATAATGTAATAAAAAGTTGTTTGAGTAAGAAAAAAGTAACTAAAAGGAAATTTTGGCGAATTTTTTTTTAAAGCAACAACCCTTTCCTATTGCCTAGAAACACTGAGCAGCAAAATGGAAAAGGATATACTCCAATGTCAATACTTATTAGTAACGTTGGCTGTAAGATATTGTAATGATTTCAAGACATGACTGACGACCGTTTAAATAAGATTTGCATGCGTTTATACTTTCAACCAACAGACAAAACGCACTTTAACTTACAACCCTTTTTACATTGTTTTGCATATTTTGTTAGAAAAAATCGTGTGAGACATGCAGGGAAATTGTATGTTTTCCAGTTTGGTGCCACATTTATAGCCCATACATAATCCTTTTAATGGTGTTAAAGAAAATAAGAATAAAATCACATAAAGATTGTTAGAATATTGAATCGCATGTATAATGATGATGATGACGATGAGAAAATCTATTTTAAATCCTCTTGTCAACGCTTTAATAGACTTAGTACTTTTATTACATCAGTTAAAATATTCTTCATATCAAACAGATACTATAATTTTCTAAATCTGTTTTTTAATAGTCTTAGTCAAATTGCTTAGAACTTCCTGCTACTCGTAATAAAAATAATATTTACCTTTTTTATTTCTTTGAAGATCAAAGAAGGCTTTATTATTATTATTATTTTTTGATTCAAAGACATTTGTAAAGGTTTAATTTTAAAATAAAAAAAAAATAATATTAAGGCTGTTTTAGTTGACTTAGTTTTGGTATAACCAAAAACATACCTCGCTGTACCTTGAGTGAACTTTAATTGATTATATACCGCATTAATTAAAAAATATTTTTATATCCCTTTTACTCTCACATTAAGCAATTGATTTAGACAAAATCAAGCAATTTGAAAGGTATTTGCTTTCAGATGAGCTTTATCTACATTTGATTAAAATCGGTTTAGAATTTTGAAATATAGACATGAATTAATAAATTTTAGTTGCTTTATATTTTGTGTGGCTGTTTTTCAGTGTTTTAAAAAAATTTTTCATAATAATTATATTCAGTGGCGTTAGCATAATTTGGAGCCTAAATAAAATATGTCACATCTAGTATACGGGCGATATCTTTAGCCGTTGGATATTCTAATTTTCATTAAACTTCTTTAACTCACAAAATCCATGAAACAGAATTCGAGAATTACATTATGTAACAAAATGAAACTCATGTCATAACCTTTGGTAACCACTGTATATACTATATTTGATGTATTATGGTTCGTTAACTACAAAAGCAACCGAAATTTAAAAAAAAATTTTTTCTAAAATTTGGGATTTTTCAAGAGGCTGCTCTACCGATTGCTTCATAACTTAAGAAGATGCTGTCCAATTTTATTAGCAAGAACACTAAAAACTTGAAATAAAATTACCTTAAAGCCGTTTTAATATTATTATTTATATACTCAAGAGTTTCGGAATTATTCAGACAGCAATGACATAAATATTGTTTCTAGGCAAAATTGAGAAATTTTTATTTTTGAAAACCTATAAAAAACTGAAACTGGCAAAAGCTGACGACTTTTATTAACTAATCAAAGAGCTACGCATACTCCAAATAAAACTAGCTTTATTTTTCATGAAGAATAAATAATAATTTTATGCACAATAAAGTGAAATTACCTGATTTTTGAAAAAAAACGAGTTTTTAAGAGGCTGCTACACATATTTTATATTAACTTGAGAAAGACTCGTACGAATTTTGTTTAAAAATAATTTATATTTATAGCGTCTTTAAGATATTTTAATGCTTCTAAGGTTTCGGAGTTATTCAGAGCGAAAAAATAAAAAAATGTTTGTTTTTTGAAAAATTGATTTTTTTCAAATTTATAAAAATCCAATACGGCAAAAAGTTAAAATTTTTTTAAATGGACCATAAAGCTACGTATACCGCGAATAAGTTATGGTATATTTGACGAAAATCGATCAGTTAAATTTTGCACATTTTTATAGTTAATCGGCATTGGAAATCTTGTAAGCCTTACGTATAAGGTATTAAATTTGTGTTTAGCTGTTTTATGTAAAATATCACGAGGAACATTTTTGTAGACAATTTTAATCTACTAACTCTTCGCTCTATGGGACTATTTGTCCCTTTCTTAAGGAAGGGTCGAAAAACTCCCTTCAACAAAAATTTTCCTCGTGGTGTTTTACATAAAAGTGCTGAACGCATCTTATACTTTAAACGTAAAGCTTATAAGAATTCCTATGCCCGAGTAATAATTATAAATAAGCACGAAATAGACTTCAACTCTCCCTAAAATGAGTCCCAGATGTAAACTTGTAAAACACCGATACGAGTTTTTATTTTTTCTGTCCTCTACCAGAATCAGTCGTTGGAACCTTGTCACTTAAAAAAAATTGATTTTGTTGTACAATGTAATTGACAATACAAAGGCAAATTTTTGACTGCACTAGGGAACGAACTTAAAGCCATAAGGTTTTCGAGATCAACCACGATCTCATCATCAGAGTTCTTGTTGTATATTTCCAAAGTGTTAGTGCCTTTGTTTTTTGAATATAATGAAATACCTTTGAAAAAAAATAAGCATTTGTTTGAAAATTTGTTAATGATAATTTTTTTCTGTGTAAATATCGTCACCTCATTATTGGCTTAGCGCATATGTCAAAAGCTCGGAATAGAGAAAAACGACAAAGAAAATGTACGTGAAGTTTTCTCACAATATACCCACCCGATAGCATTTTTTTTGTATTTTCAACATTGCTTTCGGCATATGCTTTGAAGAAAACTGTAATTTCTTGTGAACTTTCATGAATGCAGTTAAGAGTTAATATCTTTTTACTGAAAGTAAAAATCTTGTTCTATGCTGCATTAGCCACTTTTTTAAATTTATTTTTATAAAGTAGCTTTTTGTGCTGCATGTGTATACATACCAACTGCAGTGTATTGAGTAACTTTTTGTTGAGATGAAATTTCTTACTGTTTATTGAAAAGAGGCGTATAAATTTTATTACAAAAGATATTTACATGGAATAAAAAGTCAATATTGATGAAACTTGGTATTTTACTTGATTTCTGTTTTTTATATTTTGTTTATTTTAAAATTTATTTTTACAAAAAATGTATTCGAGCACAATGAATGCTTGCTATCTCAGAAACCAGAAACAATTTCGCTAAACAGATTTTGGATTCTGAAAGAGGGTATTCAAAATATAAATATCGCATACCTAACTTAATTTTTTAAAAATGGTCGGTGGGTCAAACCAAACTAATGAAGTGACGATATGAACATAAGACATGTCTTAAGGTACGCTCACACTTGCCAAATATTTGCCGAAAAAAACGTGACCAACAAAAAAGCTAAGATTGTATTTCTTTTAATTCCAATATATTTTTAAAATGGGTTCGCATTTATTAAACATAATACAAAAATAGCTTTTTGCACCATAATTAACTTCATTTTGCGATATAAGAACCAACTTAAATCACACTAGCCCTTAGCAAAAGTAGTGGTTACGTTTTTTGGGCAACTATTTGCCAAGTGTAAACGTACCTTTAATGTGTTCGTTCACGTTAATCTCCAAAACCACCTAACCGGTTTTAATAATATTTTTTTAGGGTACTGGTTCCAGTTTGAAACTGATAGGTGGCGCTGTTGTCGACGTCTAACTATTTTTTAATGAATCATTTACATAGTTTTTCAGGTTCAGGACTACGTCTGCCCGGGCCACTCATATTAAATAAAACTAATTTAGTTTTTTGTTTATGGAGTAATTTAAGGCTTCCTTGTATGTATGGCTGTCTTTTATGAAATTTTCTATAAACTAAATGCAGTTTTGTGGTTTTATATCCTTTCAATAAAAATATCAAATTTCTAATTGCAGTTTTTATACCAGTTAACTTTCTTTTAATTTTTCGTTTCTTTGCTCATAAAGCAGCGATATAATCGCACTATAAATATGTTTGTACATATGTATACAGTACATATATATATACACAAATATGCGTGTATGTACGAGTAGTATATTACATAGCTTGGTATTTAATTCATCCACATGTTGAGCAAACGTTATTGATCACATGGTTATATGATGACAACCCAACAACATATTCTGGTTGCTTAAATCAGTATCGCTTTTTAATAATGACAGATGTTATTTAAGTTAACCATTGAAGAGTATTAATTGAGTGTTAAAAAATAGTTGGATGAAATCAATAGTCAAAAGAAACTGATCTGTTTTTAATAAAGTATGCTGGTCTGAAAATAGTATCAATTTTAGTTGCCAGAAAAACCAAAAGACACAAGTAAGTTTTATAAGTGAATGTTAAAAATTAGTGCTTAAAATATTTTCAATTATTTTATTCAAAAGTTATATGTTTAGATATTTTTTGAAACCAGCTACATAGAAAATATTATTAGCTAAAAATTATCAAACAAGCTTTTTATTAAATAAATTTTAGTTTTCAGTAAATGGTTTTTACTGTAACAGTTAATTATTTGTTTGGGTTCTTATTTAGGGCACCAACACCGTTGGCAAATTAATAAAATAAATTCATTAATTTAAATTTTGTAAAGTGCTTTTTCCCAAATTAAGATTTCACTTTTTAAGTAAAATATTAAAGTTTTATTAAAATACATTGAAATTAATTATAAAGGGATATTAGCTAGTTCCTATGCGCATTGTTGTATTAAAACTTTTTGTAGTAAACAACTAGGGTTGCCAGATTGCCAGATTGATGTTGTTGTCTTGCTCATGACAACAACATCAATGACGGCATAAAGTGGAAGGTAACCGCATAGATTGAAACTATCACGAAGTTACAAGGATGGCCTTTTTAGGACAAACAATTTCAAACTAAAAATGGTGTATTTTCTAACTCAGAAGGAATATTTCCATAATTTTTTTACACCATTTATAATTTTGTTCTTTAACTAACAAGGAGCCAATTGTGACAAACGGTTGTGATTTGGATCCGATATCTTAAAAATACTGGACTAAGGTTTTAACAATTTAGAAGCCTATGAGAGCTATAACAACATAAAAAATTTTAAAAATTTACATGCCCAAATGCCTTACTGTGGGACTTCACAGCTACGCTCCTGAGCAATGTGGGAAGCTCATCTTCTTAGGTTCAATAGAAATACTCTTCTGCCATATCCACATGCAATTTAATAGTGATCGTACTATCTGTTTACACTCTAAAACACTTTTGTTGAAAATTAGGTCGATAATAGTCGGCAACACTTTACAGACTAAAATTATCATCGACCTAAAATTACCACGCATTATTTTTGAACAAAATGTTTTTACTAAAAAAAGCGATTGGCTACGTGTAGGTTTGAGCCGCGACCTCCTGACTGGTAGTCTGACGTATGTTAAATTTTTTCCACTTGGACTAATTATGTTTAATTTGAAAGGTTTTTTCTTTAATAAAATAACTACAAAATCGATGTAATTTTAGACAAGAAGAAATTTTCAACACAAATTTAGACAATATATGAGTAGTCCACTTGCAAACACCGCTATGTTAATATCGATATATTGGTAGAAAATCGATTAAAACTTCAAACAACAAATAAAATGACGGCTTTTAGCGAATTTTTATTTTTTTCAGCTTAGCGGTGTTTGCAAGTGGACTTTTCATATGATCCTAAATTTGAAGTAATGTTTTAGAGTGTACAAATGGCTGATTTGTTTCCAAATTTTTTTGATTCTAGCCCACTGTACAATGTTTTGTTTGAATTTACAAATTCTTTTATTGGCACTTTTTCAATAAAAGTAAATTACGTATAATATTTTCACTGACTAAAGAATTTTATTCAACAATTTTCCGAGATAGTTCAAATTTTTTTCACTATTGAAAAATTAAATATTTTTGAAGATAGATCATTTACTTTTAGTTAAATACAATTGACCAAAAAATTTACAGTACTCACCATTACAAAAATGTTCACCTCTACGGTTATAGCTATTAAAAATAAAATTTTCAAGGAATTTTTTTTGCTTAGGAAGTCCTCTGTAGATAAATTATGTCATTTTGCTTTAAAAAAATCAGCAAACCACAGCTGCTTAACGCTTAAATGAAGTGTCTTCATCAAGATTCATCTGAAAATTGAGAAAATGCAACTAAATTTAATTAAAATCGTTTTAAAGAGTGATTTTTTATACTAAGATACAAATAAATTCATAAATTTAGTGATTTAACAATTGACATTTTAGTAGAATTTAAATTTAGTTACACATCATAATTTAAAGTTTAAAGCAAAAAATGTTGCTAAAACTCACATTACAAATATTTACGGCATGTAAGTCCTTATTCATTAACCGTTAGCAGCTGTTATCTCTCAGCTAATCCTGCTGTTAAACACAAATGTGTATTAGTGTGTATGTGTGTGTGTGTGAACATAATTTTAAAAGGCTACTTTACAATTATTTATGGTCATAAACATGATACTTTCATTTCACACATCTTTAATTTGGCAAAAAAAAAAAAAAACACAAAAAAAAAGATATCAAAAAGCCGAAAGGGACTCTTCTCAACATTAAATTATTAAATGTTTATGAAATTTATCCAATTTTCAATGATGGATAAATGATAGACAGACACATGTGTGAGCATATGTTAAGTAACAGTTTAGTTTGTTACCAATAGCCGCCCCACATCCCTGGAAAGTGTATCAAATTGCTTTTCATCCATTTATGTATTTGCTCTAAAGCCTTCGATATTTATGACTTTTTTTTATGACTACGAGTAGATTTCGTTTTCATTAAAAACAAATGCTTTTAATTTTCATTTTATTAACATTGACTATTTTGTATGAAAACAAAAAAGAAAACATTTTTCGTCCTTTTTTCCACAATGACATCTGATTGATTTACTATTTTCATTGACGTTTATTTCATTTATGATTTCTTTTTATTTGCCCATAATTTTGACTAAAGCGATGTTACAGCTTCATTTCTTCCAAGTTTATGACTTCTTATTTAATCAAATTGCACTGGTAATGCGAGTATTTAGTTTGAGTAGTGTCAACATTTTCTCCTGTATCTTTTAGTATTGTATGTGTCCTTCTTTTGGGCACTTTTAATTTTTACATTATGGGATTTTTATAAGGGGGCTTTATTTTAGTATTCATTTAGTTTGGAAAATTGTGAGAAGAGCCATTATATTTTTAACAATTTCAATGAAATTTTAATGGAGTTGTTATATGACAATCTATACATTATGTGGCCGTTGTTGCTTTACTGGGAGTTTCTGTAATTGATCATTAAATTTTATGAATTGAATGGCAACATTATTAAGTGATTACACAAAAAAAATTATAAGAAAATATAAATATGAGAAGATTTTTGCACCCAAACGAAACGTTGGGGGGCTACATGCAAAAAATTATGAGATTTTTGGAGTAATTAAAGCACTTAATGAAATTTATTATTTGAGATACTCTCGAAATTTGATTTTAAAAAAGAAAGTACGGTGCCTTGGGATACCGGGCTGGAGCTTAGTACCTTACGCTGTACTTATCAGCATTTGGCCCTTACATCCCCTAGTGGGCTTATTTTTCAAAAAAATATATAGCGTTTCTGTCTTTCCAGACTCAGATCTAATAATGTTTTAAATTCCATTATAATTCAGAGAGGCAGAAATGGCCCCTTAACCCCCCGCCCCCACATATTGGTCTCATTTCTTAAACAAATATATAGCCTATGTGTATTTAAATTTCATTAAAATTGGTTAGATAGTTTCGGAAGGACAGAAATTCTCCATTACTCAGCCTCTTGGTCCTATTATTGAAAATATCTTCTAAATTTTTTCAGTCGATCTAAAAAGTTATATTTACATTTATATATATTTGCATATATCGTCCCTACCTTGTCAAAGCATTCAATATGCAAAATTCGTTTTTTTAGATTCGTTACACATGCATGCGTTAGTTTAAAATTAAAGTAGAAACAAAACACTCATTTGTGTTAGTATATTTTCTTTTACAAAGAGAATAACAAAATAAATTTTTTTCTCTCCTTTGAATTGGTGTTGTTGTAGGAAAGGCATACGACTAAAAGAGAAGAAAGTTCAATAAACTGAATACATTTTCTTTTTGTATTTTACTATTGTTTTTTTAATTTCAGTATAGGCAATTTTCTATGTCTATACTAGTTCTAATTAAATGACAAAATACAAATTTGTTCCAAGTGAATAGCTCAGTCATTAATTTAACATTATTTTTATACAAAAAATCCATTAAAACGGAATTTTCGAATACTTGACATTATTTCCTTTTTTCAGACTAAATACATAATACCACTTCTTAAATCTTTAAATATTTGTTACTATAAAATACAATACAGAATAAAAAAAATAAGATTCAAACACACTATTGAATACAAAAAAAAAAAGAAATCCACAATGTACCCCTCTGGTGTTATTCTTAACTACTTGAAATCAATTAGTCACAAGACCCTGACTTAGAAAAGAAAAAGAAATTCACTTCTACATTAAATTAAAATAATATGAGCAAACAATGTAGAAATTAAGTATTTTTATGCAAAAAAAAAAAGGAATAAAAAGCAAAGAAAAACTAAAAATTTGGCCTCAACAGTAGTCCAGCCAGTCACAAGGGATAATTTATAAGGGTGTTAATTGCACTCTAACAAACTACTTGCAATCTATTTACAGTTGAACTGAACATATCAGTATACATTAAATGTACATTTGACTACATATATGCGATTAGTTGACTACAAACGACCTTAAGTTAAATTGTTTGCAGTTTATGTCATTTAATTGAAAACACTAGAGGAAGGAAAAACAACAACCAAAAATATAATATTAAGAAAGAAAAGAAAAATATGCCCTTATCTTAGCAAATGGCTGGCTTTAATCTCATTTAAGAAATTAAAACAAATTTAATTTGTATTTGTGCTGTCTTCATGGCTCTATATAAGAATCAGTTTTTTTCATGTTCTTGCGTTTTTTTCCTTCTTGTAATTTCCGTTTCCTTGTTGTTTTATTAGTACTTGTAAGTGTCCTTCATGTTACGTGCAAATAAATTGGTATTAATTACACTGCTTCCTTAATTCTACTGTCCTGCATTTAGTTTCTATGTATTTTATTTTATTATTTCCACTATTACTTCTTGTAAGATGTTTGTTAAGCACTTTCAATAGATGAGAGAGTGAGAGTAGTGTCTTCGTTGTTTCAGTGTTTAAATAAGAATAAGAAAAAAAACTATGCTTAAAAATAGTTTTAATTAAAAGACTTAAAATTTTTCATTAAACAATTTAGTTTAATTAAACAAAAATTAACAATCGAATTTAAGAAATAATATCAAGAGCGAGAAACTGCAACTTCATTTTATGAATAAAGCTTTAAATCAAGCAATATGAGGACTTTCAACTATGCGATATGGTTCCACATACACCAATTTGGCACTTCCAAATAGAAACAACTAAGCTCCGCCTTTTTAGATCTCTATTCTCAAAAGAGGTGCCACAGATTTTTGCTATTGCAAATTTAGCTCCTCAGAATTGCACAAGTACAGGGTGGGTGCCACATTTATAAAAACATAATTTGATTACAACAATGAAATAGTTGCATTAAAATAATGAATAATTATTTTGGCTTAAGTTCATTTTTAACCGACTTCAAAAAAAAGGAGAAAAGGTATCAATTCGTCATGTATATCTTTTTATGTATGTTCCCTCAAAACTCCGTCATTTGTGAGCCGATTTCTGATTTTTTTTCTTTATTTAAAAGGATGTGCTTCCAGATTGGTCCCATTGAAAAATGGGCAGGGTCACGCCCATACAAAGTAAATTCACATTCATTTTCAACTACTTCTACGCAACCGATTCTTATGAAACTTTGCACACCCATTAAGTTTCTGTTTGAATACTACATCATGATTAAAAAAGTGGGCAGGGCCACGTCCATGCAAAGCAAATATTCTCTTTCAACAACTTCTACTAAACCGATTTGCATACACCTTTAGTTATCGTTACAACACAAGATTATGTTTAGAAAAGCGGGCAGTGCCACGCCCATGAAAAGTAAATATGAATTTTAACTAGTTCTACTTAACCGATTCTTATGAAACTTCGCACACAAATTAGTTCTCGTAAGTGCATGATGATAAAATATTTGCAAGAATCATTAATTGAAAATTTCAATTAAATTATATTTTTATTTAGAGAGAATATTGTAAAGCATGAAAACAAAGAAAAATTTGACTGCATGAAAAGAAAAGGTCGAACTTACATGACTCGAGAATACCCGGCCTTCTCATCAGAGTTCTTTACCGCTTAGACCCCACTACCAATGATGATGGTTTGCAATCAAGTAGTTGAATATAATTTACTTTTAATCAATTCATGCTGGGTCCTTCTTAGAGTTGTTTTTCAACTTTTCATTTGATACTGAATGTGATATTCAGTATTGCACGCCTCATAAGCGAAGCGTTGAGGTGGGTAATACGCTCACTTCACGCGAAACTACTGATTTTTCAAACTTAAAATGGCTCTATTATTTCCATATATTGCACTTGTAAAAAATATATACACACACATATTAAGAAAAAATACTTTTTTTAACACTCATGACACTTTTAATGTCATTTCTATTATTTAAACTAATTAAAAAAGTGTTAAAAAAAAAGTTCTGTCTTGGACGTCCGTTTGTTTGTATGCACGGATCCTTTATGTGGTCACGATAACGACCGAAAGACTTCAGTAACCGGGTCCTGTTTTTTTACTCTTCAGTATAATTAGCAATAGAAGGCTATTTAATTGCACGGTGTTAATGAGATTATGAGGCGTGCACTTTTTGATTTTCCAAACTATTTTTCTTTATGTCTTGTGTTAAGCTTTTTTGTTTCTTTCTATTATGAATACTAGTGTGGGAATGTTTATTTTCATCATTTATTTATTTTTGAACAGTGTGAATCCTTAGCTATGTGCCTTTAGAGTTTATAACAATTAAGGTATGAATTTCTTTCGAACTGTATCGCTTTAAAGAAATTTCATTATTTTGGGTTGAGTTCGGCTTTATAATTAAATTTTTTTTTAATTATATTTTGATTTAGAAAAAATTGTGAAGCTTGTAGACTGCCCTGCAGCCGAACTCAAGTCAAAATAAATAAATTTCTTTTGATTAAACTCATACTGTTCATAATTCAATAATAAAATAATTTCACTAAAATAATGAAATAATTTTATTAAAAATAATATAACAATGCCATCAAAATAATGCAATTATTTCATTAAAATAATGAAACTATTTCATTAAAATTATTAAATAATATCGTGAAATATTTTTATTAGTTTAGCAAATTTATTATATGTATTGGATCAATGAAATTATTCCATATATATTTGTTGAAACTTTTCTTAAAATAATTTTAACGAAACTTGTTTAATTAATTCAACGAATCGTGACGTTGGTTGGATTTTTCATGAAGTTTTTCATTGGATTAATCTGGAGTAACTTTAACTTCATCTAAACTGAGTCTTATATGTAAACTTTCAAAAAGCCTATACACGTGTAAATTTTTTTGATTCCCTCTACCACAATCAGTCGTTAAAACTGTGCCGTTTTCTTCTTGTGTTGCACAGTGTAATTAAAATCAAAATAGCTCTCCCAAGAAACTTAGCTGGCACCTTCTTAAGTTGTAAAAAATGTAAAAAAATTGCTGTTTTTTTTTTTAAATTTGTTGTCATTAGATAAACAAAGGGACAAAGACAAATTGGATTGACTTGACTAATTACTTGTATCTATTGACTTAGAAATAAATAAGAAAAACAAACAATTAGACAGGGAGACACTGACTGACACTTATAGACGAGTAAAATATATGTTACTTGAATTTACTTACTTACAGATAAACAAAATGTAAAGCAACAAAAAATAGGGACAGGACTCCTGCAGAGAAACAAGTCCTTGTGCATATATACAAGCCAATTCATAATGGCTTGAAACAGACAACTGGACAAATAGATAAATGGTTGGACAAACATGACATAAATATTATGTAGACTTTAAGAAACCAGTAAATGAATGGGTGGTTGCAACAAAATTTGCTTTAACTTTAACTAAAATTAAGAGTTTACAGAAAATAAATGTTCAACGTTTAATTGAAAAATTTTTCATAATAATTTTTTTCTGTGTATATCATATTTTTGATTACCCTGCTTATTACAATTTATTATGCGATCACGTTCCCTGTAGATGGGAAGATTTGAAAATATGTATCAGTAGACTAAATAGAGGCTTAAAAACACGTAAAAATAAAAGTGAATCTCTGCTTTAGGTTTTAGAATCAATCATAAAAATTTATGACCGTCACTAAATGCCGGCGAAGCAAATGAAAGGAAAACCAAAATAAATCTTATCATGTGTTAAAGAATAATTATACAGTTTTTCTTCCTACCGGCTTCAGCTTATCAAAGAGTTTAAAATATTTTCATAAAAAAGAAATTTAACGTTCAAAATTTTTATAATTCTAAAAGACTTACAAAAAAGCCGCAATAAAAAGAAACTCAGTCATATAAAACGTTGAACTATTTAATTAAAAAAGAAAAAAAATATATGTAAGAAAATGTTTTAATTGTTGTATAAAAGAGGTTTTAGGAGAAGAAAGCAAAGAATTTAAAAGATCGTTAATCTTCTTCTAAAAGAAAATTATTTCTAAAGAGTATTCGAATAAGGCAGGGTAAGCGTTGAAATGTAGTAATATAAGCTGAAGTGTGCTAAGATCGGCAATGAATTTCCTGTACAGTTTTAAGAAACGCGGCAATATTCACGATTTGTCTGAATAATAATACTGCACATTAAAAAAAAAAACTGTTTCTAACGAAAGATTCTAGCAAAGGGCACCAAAAAATATATATACATATATTGGAGTTTTGAATGTTTACATCTGGGATTAATTTTAGGGGGAGTTAAAGTTCCCCACCCCACTTTTGCACATAGCTATGTATAGCTCTGTTCCAGATGGATAACGAAACAGTCCGAACTTGTACAAAGTTATCCAAAAGCGTTACACATAACAATTTTTGTGCAATTTTGAGAACAAATGAGCGAGTAATTTTTTTCATTTCCTGTCCAAAGTTGTACGAACTTTTTCTTTTAGGTAAGTTCGGACAATAATAAAATGATCAGCTGTTTTTTGTTTACAGAAATAACAATTGAAATTTAGCAAATAAATAAAACGGTACAATAAGTTGTCCATTGTGAAACAATTATTTTTAAAACATTTAAAGGCAAAATATTTCTAATTTATTTGCAAATGTTAGTAGTTAGGTTGTTATTGCTTATTTTAAATATAGAAAAGTGTTTGTTTTTATATATTTTACCAGTGATGCACTATTTCGTTCACACTAAGAATGCATTATATTACGAGATTTAAACGATTAAAATCGCAAACTTAACTTTAAAGCTCATAAGTTGGCACTATTGAAATGTTTGGACTTAAAATTGTGGTTTTTCGCATTCCAGATGCTTTGAGCAACTTTTATATTTTGAGAGCGTAAATGATGAGTTTACTCTCATTAGTCTAAACTTGTCCGAAGTCATGTGGAACACACCTTATATTGATTCGGCATAGAATATCTTGTAAGTCTTACGTTTAAGCTATTAGATATGTGCAACATTTTAACCCTGTGACTCTAACTTGTATGGGTCTTTTCGCCCCTTTATTAAAAAACGGTCAAAAAACTCCCCTTCGGCGTTGATATAGCGGGCTGAAATGTTCTACAAAAATATTTCTTGTGGTGTTTTACATAAAACTGAGGAATACATCTTATACCTTAAACTTAAGACTTACAAGATTTCATATGCCGAGTACTAGTTGTGAATAAGCACGAAATTAACCCTTAAACACATTTTAAGTTTTTAATGACTTCTGGCGTTATATTTGAGTTGGGAGCTTGGGTGTCTTCGACAACTTATAGTGGAATTTTATACCAAATATTTTTATGGAAAAAAAAGACCCATACAATGGAGAGTAAGACGGTTAAAATCTTTCACAAAATATTTCTTCTGGCACTTTCCATAAAAGTGCTGAGCACATCTTATATCTTAAGCTTAACGCTTACAAGATTTCCTATGCCGAGTACTAATTGTAAATAAGAGCAAAATTAACCCTTAAACACATATTAAGTTTTGAATGATTTCTAGCATTTAAGTTGAGTCTGGAGTTTGGATGTCTTTGAAGACTTACAGAAGAATTGTATCGCAAATATTTTTGTAGAGCATTTCATCCTGCAATATCGCCGCTGAAGATGAGTTTTTTCCCTTTTTTTTAAAAAAGGCATAAAATGACCAATACCGGGAAAAGTTAGTGGGTTAAAATATTTTAAAAAACTTTTCTCATGATGTTCTACATAAAAGTGCTGAGCATATCTTATATGTACTTCAAACGAAATTATTACAAGATTTCCTATGCCGAGTCACTATGTGCAAAAGGGGGGAAAATTGAGCTCCCCCTAAAATGTATTCCAGATGTACATTTTCAAAACTCCGATGCACGTATATATTGTTTTGGTGCTCTCTGCCAGAATCAGTTGTTAGAGCCATGTTATGTCTTTGTGTTGTACAGTGTTAACAACAGTCCATCAAAATTGATCCGCCCTAATTGGAAACCCCTTTACATATTCATATATGTAAAATGATTCTCCTACAATAAAGAAAAAAAATGAAGCTAAATAGTCGTTGAAGTCCTGTTGTTGGTTTCTGCTTTTAAATACAAAGAAGGATTTAAATGTAATAAAACCACAAAAGGTTTTTTGTGTTTTACACAACTTTTTATTGTTGCTGCTGGCAGAGTAAAAACTTCTGTAAGACGCAGACAAAATATTTTCATTTAACAATTTCTCGATAAGATCGCGTTTTTTTTGTTGCTTCTTGACTGTCAGGATAACACCAGGTTAACAAAGTCACTTACATATTTGATATTCCTAGTAAATGGCGAGTTTTATGTTTCCACCGAAAAGTTACTCTCCATGTGTTTGATTGTCTGTCTGTCTGTCTTTCAAAAAGGTTTGATGTTTGATGAAATGAAGTGTCAGTTTAGTTTTAAATCATTTCAATTTTATAACATGCGTAAAAAATCCAACAGATCAAATTTCTTTTGAAAGAAATGAAAGCAAGAATGGAAAGTAACGAAAGGATTAAAGTGTAAAGAAACAATGACGAAGAAAACAAGACACATACTCGTAAAACGATAAATATCAAGTAACCATTTTAATTAAACATATAAGAAAAGAACAAAAAGAGAAATAGTTTTCAGTTTTTAAATACAATTTTCAAAAAACTGCCCATTTATTAAAAAAAGAAATGATTGATATTTTTTGTAAAAATATTTAACATAATTTTTATATAATTTCCTTTCTTTCCAATTTAAAAAAAAAAACTTTAACGGTTTTCCGCACCCTTTATGTTTTAGGTACAACTATTTTGTTTCTGTTTACAAAATTATTTTCCCAACTGTCCCAACTGAAACAAACAAGCAGACAAGATTTTATGCAAATTTTGTAAAAAGTTCTTCTGTAATGTTGCAATTTGAGACACTTCAGTGACATAATTTCTGACAGCTTGACGAATTTTGATTGATACGAGTTCATAACATGAACGAACAGGCATTCATTCGTCATATGCAAGAGCATCTTCTTTTTTTTCGGTGAGTAAATTTTTATTACTTTAAGCTGAATGTGTAAATGTCAAAATTTTTTGAATTGATTACTTGTTCGCGTCATTATGAAAATTCAGACAATGAAAGCAAAAAATCGTTAGAATGAATGTAAAAAGATTTTTATTCGAATTATCTTTTGGAATAGTTTTTACATACTTTGTCTAAAAAGTAGTTTTTGTTGTTTTTTGATTTTACAAGTTTTAAACATTTTACAGGATGCCAGTCAGGAGTGTTAAAGTTTATTCACATCTTCTTTCTTCTCTTTTTTTTTTGCTCTTGATGAGGTTTTTAAAGATGATGAATTTGTTGCAGTAAGACGTTTTTTTCTGTTGTTGATAATTTATGCAACACATTTTCTTTTATGGGCTAAATAAAAACATGTAATAAAAAACTAGGATTTTATTTTAGCAGCTGTTAATTTAAAAATGTCTTAAGGTTTGCAATCAAAACAAAGCTGTCATTATAGTTTATACAGAAATATGTTATAATTTATGGCGTTATAAAATTTTGCTTCAGTAAACCATTGTTTTTGCACCCCTAGAGCCATCAATAACTAAAGCTCTCGCTATTTCCAGCCCTTCATCTGGACTTTAGTGATGTCCTGTTGTCGATTGAGCCTCCAGTAATCGCTTGCATTTGTTTTAGGCTGAGGCTACCCACCTGAGGGTACGCACCTATAAATGTTGTTGTTGTAACAGCCCTAGAGGGTAGTGAACCTGTAACAAGACAAGTCACGTGAGTGGTTCCCAAAGACTAGCAACAAGTTTGAGTTCTGGAAATTTATATGAGAGGGACCTGCCATTTTTACATGGCGTTGTCATTGTTGGGGGTGCCAATGGACATAATTAAGATACGCAGTGAAAGGTTCTAAAATTACTGTGCTCTAGATCTAAACTTAAAGTTCTTGTCCTGTGGTGGTTTCTTAAAAAAATCTGCTTGCACAGTGAAGGTATTGTGTTCACAGTTTTGTTCTATTTAAGGGTCAGGCCTCACGTGCGTTTTTAAAACGCGCGTTTCTACTTTTTTATATTAAATTTGAAAGTTTTAAATTTTCAAATTAAAAAAAAAAAGCAGAAACTCTCGTTTAAAAAGTGCTCGTGGAGCCTGGCCCTAAGTGATATGCTCTGCTATAATTGTTCACGTCTCGGGAACATATTTTACCACTCCCATTTTTGCCATTCATGGGACAAGTACGTTCATGACAATTGGTACAACATTTACCGCAGGGAAGATATTTGGAACAATATTGACCGCAGGGAACTAACAGGCTTTCCTTCTATTATTTCTCAGCCGGCCTGCTGTCTTCTAACTTCTTTCCCTATCCTTTCAATTCTTCAATATGTCAAACGGCTTTGACATCTTTTTGACAGCATTTGCAATCCTTATACCAATTCCTTTTTCAGCTCAGCTACTCGCCTCAAAACTTACGTTCTATTTTTGAATTAAGATAACAGAGAGATTTAGACATATGCTAGCAAAGCTGCATAGTCCATTTCGTGTTCTACACTAGGGAAAGAAGGTCTACATATCACCAGAGCTTCTTAGAGATGCAAGAGGATCCATGAGCACAATATGAGATTGCATAAGGTTTTTCTTTCGATTAATCTGACCCTATAGCAGATCATCGAAAAACGAAGAGAAAATGCCTCTCATTCTGGCAAACGAATACTCCTGTTCTCCGTCCATGTGTGATCCATCACTAAAAATAGTAAGCGTTTAGTCTGTAATTCGATTGAAAAATAAAAAGTTTTCGAACTGGAATTTATTTTACATTCGAATTATAGAGTAAGCCCTGGGGGCAAATTACGGCATTCGATATCGATTGAAATTTATATTTAAATCACATTGAAATTTTGATCGATATCGAATGCCGTAATTTATCCCCTGATGTTACTTCCGCATACACTAATTCTGCCATCTTTCGCCTTGCTTAGTCCTTGTGAATATTAGCTACCAAACTGTACATTCTGAAAACGAGGTTTCTGTCCTTTCTCAGTTAGACTGTTTTGTAGCTTTCAAAGCTTTTGCCTATAAACCTCTTCCCCTTTTCTTGCACTTTCATGGTTATGCCCACGGTCATCATTATGACAAACTCGTTTGTCATTTCTGGACCAGAGTGTGCAAGCAAACAAAACTTTTCGCAAACGTTTCATCCGAAGACACAAACTTTTAAAATATTTTCAATCGTTTCGTACATGAGCAAAACCAAAACAAATACTTTTCCAATGACAAAGATTGCAAACAATACAATTGCTTTTCACTCGTCTGCTTGCTTTAATATCCCGTTTTAATCGTACAACTGCAAACGAAACAAAAGCAGAAATGTATTTTGTTGAATGGTTCATTGTATTTAGCATAAATACACTAACACATTCTCTACTATGATGAGCAAATCAATCGGGAAATGTTTGCAAATGTATTTTCTTAAAACTTTTCAATTTTGTTCTCATGCTTTGCTTTTCTAGCTGCATCCATTTAAGTTAATGTACATTTAGTGCACACAAGCACAAACAATACAAAACTAAATTGGACTATCATTCTCGTTGTTTTTGTTTTACACATTGAAAAATACAAAACAAAACGAAAGCAAACGTTTTGCTTAGTTTATTTTCCTATCCTGTTCTGGACATCATTTGCAACCGTTACACCAACTCCTCTTTCATCATAGCTTTCCGCATTGAGTGTCAAACCCTGTAGTTATCTCGGAGATAAGGTTCTTAGCGAAGCTTCGTAGTCTATCTCGTTTTATTGCTTTCCAGTCCTTTGCATCAGAGAAAGTAGGCTCTATAGAACACCATAAGTCTATATTTAAATAGAGGTCCTTAGGTATGCAAAGTCCACATATTAGTAGCTGAGAACGCTCTTGAGCAAACTAATGTTGTCGTATGTTGTCGCAGAGTAAATTAGAAAGTTTTCAAAAACCCAACTTAAAATTAATTCTTTATTTCAGAGCGTTGAAATACCGAAAAATAGGCTAAGAAAAAATTATGTTTTCTAATGTTGAACTCCGATTTTAAAAGTTATTTTGTCACTTTTTAAAATTATTTTAGAATTTTCGAATTTCATTTTAGAATTTTCGAAACTTATTTTCGATTTTTCGGACTCTGACCTGGGATTACAGAAAGACATTTAGAAAAAAGTTTTGAACAAAAGTCATGTAAAAAAATGTCCTCTTTCATATGACATAATTTTTTTTTACATCCTATTTTGGATTTATCGCGAGAACTCCCCAATGTCTGCCCCTACGTGCGTGCAATGCTTAGAATACGGATGTTATAGTAACATTTTGATTTTGATAGAAAAATATTTAAAACTTTTTATCTTTTAATTAACAAAATTGCATTTAATATTTCTTTAAAACAAAAATTTACCGTCGTAAGGGATGATACAATAATTTCTAATAAATTGACTTCTTCGAAAAATTATTATATCGCAAATTTTCATTGAAAAGTGCGAAAAATTTAACATTATTTTGCAGAAAAGAAAACGCTATTAATTTAGTTCGAAATTTTACACCAACGAAAAAAAAATAAAAAGGACCGTATAAAAATAGTTAATATTGCGAAAATTTATATATTTAAGAATTTGCTTAAATGGCGAACGCTTCAAAATAAAGTACACATGAATAAAAGTTGAAGTAGACCAATAAAATGCGAAAAAACGGTGAAATTGGAAATGTCATCGAAATCGGAAAATAAGTCAAACTTAGAATACAATCGAAAGCTTGAAATTCGGAAAAATCCGAACAAGGAAAGCTGCGAATTAAAAAAAAAATCACTACAATCACAATATTAAAATTGAATCAAATCAGTATTTTTAAATATTTACTTTATATTAAATTTTTAAACTATTTACCTTTCTGCTCATTAATCTTATAAATTTTTCTTTAATTTTAACATCTTGACCCACATGGTTAAAAGTTCGTTGGTAAAATACCGTCTTTAAGAAAAGGACTTTAACCAAATATTGATGATCTGTCTTTTCCCAGAGGTGAACTCTGAAAGAATAAAAATCAAAAATTCAATGACGCATGACAATTACAGATGAGATGAGCAGCTAAACATGAGAATGCTTCATTTAACACAATAACAATTTTTTTTATAAAAAAAAGGAAAAATATTGAAAACTAATCATAATTTAAAAATTGCAAACTCAAAGAAAGCAAAAATCTGTTGATAATGACTACAGAACACCCTTATAATATCAAAAGAGATTGAATGAACGAATATAAGCGTAGAAACAACCCAAAAATGACAAAATGACATAAACAATTTCAATCTGTATCAACATATTTTAGTTCGCATACACAGATACTCAACTAATGTGTGTATGAGTGTGTGACAGTTAACACAATTGTCAATGACAACAATAGACAATTTGACAGATCGGTATCACAGCAACAAACACTCTGCTGCTGCAAAAGGAGATGGTAATAAAATTGAAAGTTTATTGATTTGTCTTGTCAATTTCGCTCAAATAATTTTTTTACACAAAAAAAAAGGATAGGGACCTCAAATTCGTAAATTATGAATGGGTGTGTACGATATAATTTTTTTTAAAGCAATTGCAATTATAAGTAAAAGTAAAATAAAAAATTGTTGAAGGGTAAGAAGAGGTAAGAGCAGAAATTCTTAATACCCCGTGGTGTTTTAATTTGAATTGCTAAATATTTTTGTCCTTTTAGTGATCTTCACTATTTCCTATTGTTTTTAAAGTGATAAAAAATTATTTCCTTTTCTTTAAAATAAATTAAATAAAAGTGTTAAATATAAAATCTGTCACTATAGTCCATAAACTTAACAATTTTATGTTTCATTTTAAAATTTGTTTTTTGTGAAAATATTTTGAAGGTTTACAAACAAAATTTTATTAGCCAAGACGAAGTGTTGACAATACGGATATAACTACAATACATACAACCATATATATGTATGCATTTATGTATATGTAATTACTTAAAATTTTTTTATTTTGAAAAACAATTTTTTTCAATTAGAGTTGCACAAACTGCGGAATATTTGATGAAATATTTGGCGTCGTTTTTCAACTGCGGAAGTTACGCCTCCTCTATTGTATCATTTATTTTATATCATTTGATTTCTCATCAGTGTTTTATAGTTTTGACAGTTGTTGAAATTTTTGTGATGTATTCAGACATACATACATACATACATACATACATACATACATACATACATACATACATACATACATACATACATACATACATACATACATACATACATACATACATACATACATACATACATACATACATACATACATACATACCCGCAAGGGTATCTTCTTATGAGGATAACGGGATTGACGACCCCGCGGGCCCTGAGTTATCACAGGTTTGAAGGCATTCTAGGTAGAAATCCTTAAAAAACCTGTGATTCCGCACCGCTGAAAAGCATTAAGATCAAGTCCAGCACGGTCTTAATTATGGCATTTCTGGACATACGAATTTGAATTGTTAGAACCCTGGGCTGACGGTTGTGGTATTCTGGGACTTGAGTATGTAACAGTGAAATTTTACAGAAATGGCTCTCAGGCTAATGCCACAACTGCCTCCGTCCTATTAAAACTTGGCAAGTCTCAAAGTACGTTTGAAGTTCGTCATCATTAGGTTGTTGGTGCAGGTTCGGATGTCGTTCCCCGGTTAGCACGGATCTGGCTCTGGCGGGATGATCCATAAGATCTTTTCGTCAACCCTCGCATGGACCTCACTGCTTGCAAAGGGACCCATGGGGTCTTAACGTGACTGCACATCGAACGGAGATAGCGGCTTTGAGTTTGGACCCATTAGAATGAATTTTGAAAATAAAAATCGAAGTAACAATGAGTTAAATATGGGAGATGTTGAAAACCCATTTGCAAGGAAGTCGGTGATCACGAGATCGCCTCCTACAGCAGTTAGTAGTAGACCTGTTACAGTGTCAAATACCGTCGACAATAGTAATGAGGGCCACAGTAACAGTGTGAAGAGATTAGGAGTGAAAATAGGAGAGTTGTTAGATTTTCTGAAGACACGCTCAAACGTGCACAGGGACATAGTGACAATGTCCCGTGAGATACAGGCGTTGTATATGCAGGTTTCAGATGAATTGAGTAGCAAAGGTGTTAGTAGTGACGAGAAATCGCGGACTAGCAGAGAAACGCAGACAGACGAACCGCCAAGGGTAAACCTTGTGATAGGTGGAACCCCAAAGCGCAGAAGAGATGATAACATTCTTAGCCCAAAGGGTAACAAATCTAAGAGGAAGAAGGGCACAACCCCCAATAGGGCATTGAAGAAAAGTGAAAATGCTGTACCCAGGGAGACAGGTATAAACACGGCTGGTAAACAAGATCCGAATGTTAAAGATCCTGACTGGGTTAAAGTTGGTCCAAGAGCTAGAAATAGAAAAAAGACAATACGACCAGATGCTTTGATTATTATTAAAACTTGTGGGGATGCTTCCTATGCTGATATTCTCAGACAAGTGAAGAAAGACCCTAAGCTGGATAATCTGGGCCAAAACGTAAAAAATATCAGGAAGACTGAGAAAGGTGAATTATTGTTAGAGTTGAGTAAACCCTCGCATCAGAATACAAGTGAGTTCAGGTCGACGGTAGAAGAGGTATTAGGTGAGGTCGCAGAAGTTAGAGCACTATCCCATGAGATTAGGATCGAGATTAGAGATATAGATGAGGTAACCACAAAGGAGGACGTCTATGAAGCCCTCATTAGAGAATCCGATTTTAAATCCCTGCAGCCTGCTGCAGTTAAATCGTTAAGGAGAGCGTACGGAGGAACGCAAACTGCCACCATCGGCGTAAGTGCTGTCTTAGCTTGCCGTCTTATAGATATGGCGAAGATACGTATTGGTTGGGTTGTTTGCAGAATACGCGAAAAGGTAACACCAAGAAGGTGCTATAAATGTCTTGATTATGGACATAGAGCAGCAAACTGTAGGGGGCAGGACCTTTCTAAAAACTGCTTACGGTGTGGCAAAACTGGCCACAAAATTGGAACTTGTTCCAATAAACCGTCGTGCTTGATTTGTAGGAATGGAACAAACACCGCTAGTGACCATGTCACCGGATGTGCAGTTTGTCCATACTACAGAAGAGCTCTACAGAAACTTAGGGTTTAAAGCAAAACTTAAGGCATCAAAATGCGTATATTACAGTTAAATCTCAACCATTGCCAGGCAGCTCAAGAGCTTCTTAAGCAAAGCGTTCGAGATTTAAATGTAGATGTCGCTGTGCTGAGTGAGCCATATCGGAACATGGGATCTGTAAATTGGGTTTCCGATAATACGGACACATCGGCGATATGGAACACCAGCACGCTAACAATACGAGATAAAATAACATCAGAATGTGGATATGCCCGAGCCACTGTCTCTGGCATCACACTATACAGTTGCTATATTCCCCCTAGGTATTCTATAGAGGACTTTCGAGTAATAGTTGACAATATAGTAACAGATGCAGTTGCAAGAAATCCTGTCATAATAGCGGGTGACTTCAATGCGTGGGCTGTTGAATGGGGCTGCCCCTTGACAAACACAAGAGGTAGAGTACTCTTGGAAGCCTTTTCTGTATTGGGTGTTGTACTCATTAATAATGGAGTTGAACAAACTTTCAGAAGGGGTGATGCTGGATCGGTAATTGACATTACATTTGTCAGTAGCAGCATCACAAGCCAAGTTAACTGGAGAATATCCGACATCTATACTCATAGCGATCATAGCGCTATAATCATAGATGTACAAGATGAACAGCCCCGTGTGATTGCACAAGCACGAGGTTTGACAGGATGGAAGGTAAATACCTTTGATAAGGATATCTTCGCAGCTTGTATGGAGAACATGGAACTGAGTGGTTCAGCTGAAGATATGGCAGTGCAATTAGTAAGTCATATCACTAATGCCTGTAACGTAGCTATGATAAAGCGTAAAAGGTCACCAAATAAGCCCCCGGTGTACTGGTGGAATGATGAAATTGCTAGCTTGCGATCGGAGTGTATAAGTGCCCGAAGGCAGTATACACGAACGAGAGGTAGGTTAGAGAATAGTGTACACCATCAAATATATAAGGATAAAAGGAAAGCGTTGAAGATTGCAATTCGTAGGAGCAAGCGTAGGTGTTTTCTTAATGTTTGTGATGAAGTAGATAGTAATCCTTGGGGCTTTGCATATAAATTGGTAACCAAGAAACTTAAATGTCTTGGTCCATCGCCGCCAAGAGAGGAGCCTCTCCTCAAGGGAATTGTAGATCATCTCTTTCCCCAACAGGAAACTCCGACATGGCAACACAGCTACCCGGCTGAATTTTTCGACATTCCTCCGGTTACGATTGCCGAGATAGAAGGTGCTGTCTCAAAATTTAAAGACAAGAAGGCACCAGGTTTAGACTGCATTCCGAATATGATACTAAAAGAAGCTGTTAAACTCCATCCTGACTATTTTTTGAAAGTAATAAGCGCATGCTTGAGCCAGGGCATTTTTCCAACAATGTGGAAGAGACAAAAGTTAGTATTGTTACCTAAGGATAATAAGCCACCAGACGACCCTTCCTCTTATAGGCCGCTGTGTATGATAGATACAAGTGGGAAATTGCTAGAAAGTATAATCTGTAGAAGATTGGAAAGTTGTGTTGAAGCTAACCGCGGTTTATCAGATAACCAATTTGGCTTCAGGAAAGCAAGGTCAACAGTAGATGCTATCAAAGTTGTAGTAGAAACTGCTGCTCAGGCTATCCAAGGGAAGAGGTGGAGAAATGGAGCAAAAGAGTATTGTGTAGTTGTAACGCTAGACGTAAAGAATGCCTTCAACACGGCAAACTGGGAGCATATTGTTGATGCCTTAGCCAGTTTAGACATCCCAGGATATCTACTGGCAATTATACAGGACTATTTCCGAAATAGAGAGCTAGTTTATGATACTGATAAGGGTACTAGAAGACGAAAGATCATTGGTGGGGTGCCTCAAGGATCAGTACTTGGTCCACTACTGTGGAACGTCATGTACGATGGAGTATTAAGGTTAAACCTGCCGGAGAAGGTAAAGATAGTTGGATTCGCAGACGACATAGCGTTAGTATGTGAAGCAAAAGAGTTACTAGAGGCGGAAACCATTGCAAACGCCAGTATTCAGATCGTAAGGTCTTGGTTGAGATCAATGGGTCTAGCTCTAGCTGACCATAAAACAGAAGCGATTCTGATTAGTAGTCGGAAAAATAGGGAAACCATTAGGCTAAATATTGGCACGTGTAGCATAGAATCCAAGGAATGTTTAAAATACCTTGGAGTCATGATTGACACTCGTCTGTCTTTTCATGAGCACTTGAAGTATATAGGTTCTAAGGCATCAAAAACCTGCTCAGCGCTATGCCGGATCATGCCGAATACAAGAGGTCCAAAATATCTGCAGAGGAGATTGCTAACCAGTGTAGTAAGAAGCATTATCTTATATGCATCCCCTATATGGTCAGGCTCACTGAAATACTCTACATATGTGAATCTGATATCCCCTGTGTATAGGCTGGCCGCCCTGCGAGTATGTAGCGCATTCCGAACTGTATCGGACGAGGCCGCCTTTGTCATTGCCGGCATGATACCCATCGAGCTAGAAGCCGTTTCGGACAGTACGAATGGTGTGACTGATATGTGTCTACGGAAGTGGCAAGAACGATGGACAGCGACTGACAAGGGAAGATGGACTTACTTACTGATACCTGACATTAGGGTATGGTTATCAAGAAGACACGGCGACTTGAACTTCTACATTACACAGTTTTTGACTGGACATGGTTGTTTTAGGTCGTACTTGTACCGTTTCGGACATGACAGTGTTCCGTTTTGTCCGAGTTGTGGTGGCAATGTCGTGGAAGATGCCGAACATGTGTTCTTCATCTGTCCACGATTTGATAGTGGTAGAGCGTATTTAGAAGTAGTCTTAGGGCGTAGTATTAGGCCGGACAACATCGTTCCAATCATGTTGGAATCTTTGTATAACTGGACGTATGTATGTAATTTTATAAAATTGGTTCTGTTGGAACTTCGTAGGTTAGAAGAGATTCGCAGAAGAATCCATGTAGTTTAGATTTAGGGTCTAGGACCTTTACCACCCCGAGACGTATAGCCTTGCGGTAGTACCACGGGGAGCATTTGGGTCAGTGTGAAGGGGTGTTTTTAGCGTGTTAAAGTCTCGCACTTCTGGCAAACACCACCACTGCCAGAGTCTTTCGATGATTTTCATCCCACAAATAAAAAAAAAAAAAAAAAAAAAAAAAAAACATACATACATACATACATACATACATACATACATACATACATACATACATACATACATACATACATACATACATACATACATACATACATACATACATACATACATACATACATACATACATACATACATACATACATACATACATACATACATACATACATACATACATACATACATACATACATACATACATACATACATACATACATACATACATACATACATACATACATACATACATACATACATACATACATACATACATACATACATACATACATACATACATACATACATACATACATACATACATACATACATACATACATACATACATACATACATACATACATACATACATACATACATACATACATACATACATACATACATACATACATACATACATACATACATACATACATACATACATACATACATACATACATACATACATACATTCATGTAAATATATTTATCTATTTGTGTATGCTGAAAAAGTTTAGTCTATGGCAGCATTTCGATAGCATTTAATTTGCTTGGAATGATAGTTTTCTCTGCTCCCATTTATACATTATTAATGATTGACCCGCTACTTTGTTAGCGGCAAATATGAGATTTTTTTGTGTCAGAAGAGTCAGTTTTTACATCGACACTTTTAGAACATTTATAATGTGTGAACTCTTAGCAACTGTTTTCGTAAGAATAATGTTAGTTCTCGCCTTTGATTTTTTTTCTATATTTGAGGCAAACAAAAATTTCATTTTCTTTAATTACAATATTTTTTTTTTAAATATGGGGTCGCATTTATTAAAAATTATATCAAGGCGAATTCATAACAGGTGGCCTCAGCAGCCTACGTGTTTATTTTCGCCCCTTGTAATTTGTACTTAACTCAGATGTCAACACACATTTTTCGGTAAATTTTTTGACATCCCAAGAAGGCATTTCTTAAGGCGAATTCTCTTGTGACCAACTGGCATGAATTCTCCTTCACTTATATAAAAATAACTTTTTACAGCATAATTTATTTTATTTTGTAATATAAAAACCAAGTTAAATCACACTAATACTGAGGAAAAATAGTGGTTACGCTTATATGCTCATATATTTGCTAAGGGTGACCGTAGCTTAAAGCTATTCTTCATACCTGAACTTATATACATACTTTGAATTAAAAAGAAAGTTCGCTCCGAAGAAAACGCATTACAACTTCTCTATGTAAGGGCCAAATTCACACTCTGTAGTTAACTAACGCCGGTGGTTTAACTAACGATTTTCCTTATATGTATATATAATTGGTTAAACCACTATCATTAGTTCACTAAATACTGTGAATTTGAGCCTGACTGACTCTTGTTCTATTCAGAAATAGACCGCCTCGCTCGATTTTCTTTGCTATATATGTGAAAAGCAATACATATGTAGAACGATAAGAAAAATTCCTTGTGTTATATGTTTGGTCTTTATCTTCCCCATCAACCGTTCTAGTCCTTCACAAGCCTGCCTTTTCAAAAAGAACCCTTTATACTAAGTATATTTTCCAAAAATTACATATTCCCAAAATTACAATTTTCATAAAGAACCTTTTCCAAAATGTACCATTTTCCAAAAACTAGCTTTTTTAAAAGTCCTTTTTCCAAAAAGTATATTTGCAAAGAGTATCTTTTCCCCGAAATACCTTTCTTCAAAAGTATGTATCGTGTTCAAAAATATCTTTATCTAAAAGTACCATTTCCGAAAAGTAAATTTTGCAAAAAGTATCTTTCCAAGAAGGAAGTACCTTTTAAAAACAAGCACCTTTTTCAAAAAGTATATATTTTAAAAAATACCTTTTCCAAAAATTAACTTTTCCAAAAAATATATTTTCCAACAAGTAAATTTTCAGGAAAAAATAAATTTTTTAAAAAGTACTTTCTCCAAAAAGTACTATTCCAATAAAGTTTTTTTTTGCAAAAATTATCTTTTCCAAAAAGTACTTTGTTCCAAAATACATTTTTTAAAAGTACCGTACATAGTTTTTATATAAACATACGAGATTGAAAACTTTTTCAACATGATGTTAAAAGATCTACTGATGAGTTGGCATTAGCACCAACGAAATTCAGGCATATAAAGCTTATAAGCTTAACCCACAACAAATAAATATTTATGAAATTTAGTTTCGAAACCCATTTCATTTGGAATATTTTGTAGTACATAATTAAAAAGTAAACTTCCACTTCCACCAGTTCTATGAAAAAAATAAATAAAAATTTGATTTTGAAAAAAAAAACAGTTATTGCACACAATGAATTTTTGTATTTCCAAGTGGGCTAAAATATAATTAATACATGCTCGTATCATGGCATATTTCCCACGCTTGGTTTGCTAAACACAATAATTACATTTTCCCTTTTATTTCCCCCTATTTTTTAAATTCTTTACTACAAACATTCTAATACTTAACATTTTGATTTTTTTATGGAATAAATCTGCACGTCACTATTTTCAGCTTTTAATGTTTTATTTTGCTGTCATTGTTTTAAGCGAACAAATATTTGTTTATTTATATATTAAAACAATTGGAAGTGTTTTTATTGAAATAACTTTAGTAGTCTCCGTTCTGTCCGTTAGTAATAGATTCATGGTCAGACTGTGAAGTTTCCGTTCTTTTGTCTTTTTCCTTCTAATTATTACATGCTTTAATTACATGGAACTTCCGATTTATAGTTACACTTGAGTAAAAAAAGTCGGTTGGTTATAAAAAAAAGTAATTTTCCAACCGTTGCAAAGTATTGTAGGACATGATGATGAGTTAGTAAATTAAAGGGGTTTGTGTACAGTTTTAATAAGAGATTTTGAAAAAGTAACGTATTCGTTGTGGAAATAAATCAAACAATGCTGACAAGGCTGTAATGACTGATTCTGGTAGAGGAGAAAAAACAACGTTTACATCTGGGATTTTTCTTGCACATCTTATAGGATGTGATCAGCACTTGTATGTAACTCTTCGTTGCATGGGTCTTTTAGTCCCTTTTTTGAGCGGAAAAACCTGAGATACCAGAGCTGTAAAATATTGCAATCGATTTAATTGCAATCACATGATGTCACGTTAATGATTGCTATTTTTTGGTTGCATTCAAAATCGTAAATTGCTTTAGGATTTCAATTTGAAATCATGAAATCAATATGATAAAAATTATTGAATCAATTTTTTGAAATCAATTGTATTCAATGATTTCAAAAAAAAAAATATTAAAAACTCATCAAAAATTATTTTTCAAGATGGCCTCAAGCTTGAAAAATGATTTTGATGAGTTTTTAATTGAACAAAAAAGGCTGAAAAACATATTTTATCGTGAAAAACAAATATTTCAAAATGATTGCAATCACAAAATGTTGTAATTAGGACAAGATTTTATTTTGAAATCTGAAATCATTTCGAAATCAAAGAATGAAATTACTTTGATTTCAATGCCAATTGATTGCAGCTTTTTACAGCTCTGCAAGATATACAGAGTCACTATATCTACCCAGTGAAAAAAATTAAAAGTTATTTTTGCGAAACTACTTATTCTCTACTTCCAAAGTATCAATAAGAGTGTACTTTTGACTTCTCAGGAAGTGATTATTAACAACATCCAGATAATTAATTAAATAGTTATTTTACTTATACAAAATTGAGCCTCATTCGAAATTTCGCATAATTATTTTTTAATTTTGTTAAGCAAATGAAATATGTACATGTTATAAATTGCCGCATTTTTATTTATAAAAACTAACTCTAGAGAAGTAAAAGTAATGGCACTTACTAAAAAGAACCTAAAGAAAATAATTTTTTTTAACATCATGAACATGACTTCGCATGCAATGAATAGGTATCAAAAAAGGAAACTTCTTGCAATGACAAGCCTATATAAAAATCATTAGAAACAATGCGGATTAGCACCACTTCCGGATCACGAGTTCAGGAACTTAGTGACTTCCATGGCAGCTCTTTTTGTTGGGTATGAATGTGTCTATAGTAGACCGAAAGTACACACAGAAAAAAAAGGAATGTAAATCAACATGCCGCAATTTTGATTGGAAATCATATTAAATTTACAAGAAATAATTTGTCGTTTGAGTGTGTTAGTGTTTATTTGCTTTATTCATTGCTACAATTCACTGTTGTGCTTAGTTGTGTGACTTGTTGTTGTTTATTCTTACATGTGTCGTCTATGTAGACGACAAAAAACGAATTACCAGCGAACATTTACTACTGCTGTTTTAAAATTACCATTGTTTCATATTAATTTTAAACGAAAAATTATTAATCTTACCTTAAATCACCGTTAATTTCAAATAAGTTTTATGTTATATAATCATTTAAATCATGTTGAATTAAAATGAAATTTATTTTCCATACGATGGTATGGGTAAAGTAAAGTTTGAAGCTGTTGTGGCTGCAGTGGTTAACACGTGGACTATCATGCAGGTGGCACGAGTTAAAATCTTGGCTGGGGCAGTCAGCTACAACGCAAAGTCTTCTTTCTGATGACTATCACTTAAGTAAAATAATTAATAGAATAGCTACATTAAGGTCATGTTGTTTCAGCTTGATATAGCTTTAATTCAACATGATTCTTCATGTTGTTTCAACTTGAAATAACTTTGATTCAACATGATTCTTCGTGTTGTTAAAATTCACGTTGTTTCAACTCGAAATTACTTTGATTTAATATGATTTTTCGTATTATTTCAGTATCAACTTCATTTTGATTTAACTGTACTGGAATATTAAATCAACTATATTTCATAGTTAATTCAAAAGGATACATTTTATTTCAAGATTATTGTAAATCGTGTTGATTTAACAAAAAACACCTATGAAATAAAATCACTACCGAAAAATGTTAAAGTAATCTTGTTTTCGACGATTTTACATGGAAATTTTTCTGTGTGTATGCTCTTAACGTAAAAAATGTCAAGTCGCGAAAATATACTTTGTTTATGACTATGATTATAGGCCAATGATATTGCAGAGTCGACCAAAACCTGATAAGAAAATTTTTGTTTGACACACTAGGTTTCTTTCTTCATTCTTTTTCACACATGATTTTTTGCTGATCGGCCTTTCATGCAAATGCATGCTTTTTGTGGTGATAGATAAAGAGGTATTGACTAATAATCTGTGCGAATAATCAAATTTTAAGTAGTTTGGCGTCGATTTGCATTTGCATATATTTGCATATTTTGGTGGTAAGTGCATAATTTTGCATATTTTGGCAATAAATGCACATTTTTGGAGTAATAAAAATTTTTTTAATGCATATTTCTTGATTTTTGAAAAATATATTAATAGGCCGATTATGGATGGCAACTGAATGAGCTTCAGTTGCGTTGCCAGTTGCTGAAAATGATGCAGTGATAGCAACCGGCAACTGCCAGCTATCAATTTCAGTTCCTATTTAGTGCCTTTCTGGCAACCATTAACTTTCAGTTGCCGACTGGCAACGCAACTAAAGTTCGGTTGCATTAAATAATAGACCAAATTAAGTTTGCTTTATGTTTTTTTCTCTAAAAATAATAAAAAATTAAAAAAATATATATTCACATTACTTTAGTTTTGGTACTTTGTTCGTAGGGTAAATGCACATTTTTGTGCATATTTTTAATTTTTAGGTGCATTTGTTAAGCGCTTAAAGTCAATATTTAGTTGCATGAAAGTCCGAGCCCTGCATATAACTTACAAACGAAATCAATTAGACTTTTCTTAAAACGAGTGATTGGTAGTTTTTTTTATTTACCAGCATTTCTTTTGCGATGGAGCAATAAAAAACTAATTTTTCACTCTTACAATTTCATGACTTTGGGTTTTGTTGTTTCTAATTCCTTAACAATGGGTTTTGGTCTTAAAAGGAGCAGAGAAAATAAATGTGTTTTTTATATTAACAAATGCATTATTTTTATAACCAAAATTAAAAAGACTAAAATTGAATGCTTGACGTCAAATAGCCTAAACTGATAAATCTCACAAAAATCATGATTTTTTCTTTTTTTTTGGTTTTAAAAATCTAATGAATGCTTTTTAGATCTATAAAACGTATATGAAATGCTATTGTCTTCATTGTTTCAAATTCGTTTGTTTGCTTTTTATCCTGTTTTCTTAACAATTGACCATGTCGTTGCACAAAAATATGGTTTTAAAAGATTTAACAACAAGTGTTTGGTATTTGGTTTGTGTAAATATATAAAACATCATGAGTCTTATATGATTTATCAAATTTATAATGCAACGGAAATTACTTTTGTATAGAAATTGTTTTTGATCCTTAGGCATTAAAAATATGTGATGTAACATACAAATCATCAAATCAAAAATATAAAAAAAAATGTGAGAAATTTCCCTCAGAAATAAAACATGTTTCTTAATTATAAGAAAAATTGTAAAGAAAATTTTATATTAAGCGTAAAAAAAATCATGCCGTAAGAGGATTCATAAGGAATTTTATATAAGAAAACCCTTTTTAATATTTAAGCTGACAGCTACTACAAAATGGAAAAATGAAATAATAATAATATTGAATATCCTAAAATCCTCTTTTTCAAGTGTCTTGAAATTAGTTGTTTGCTCCATTTCAAATACTTCTTGGAGGATTGAAGGATTCCTGTGTGAGTCACGTTTATTCAGCAGCACTTTTGCCAAAAAAGAAACATTGTATACACAAATACTTGTTATTAGTTTGATGTTGATTGATAAAATACACTTGTCAACACAACAACTCATTTTTCACTTCTTAAGACAATTATCCTTTTTTTTTTGTTTGCCTTGTTAGTTTATTGTTTGTGGTATTTTGCAGTTTTGAGCACATGTTGTTATTAGAGTTGCCGTTTTAGATTTTTCTTAACAAGTTTGCTAGAATTTTTTCTTTTAGTAGAATATAAGGCCGCTTGCTTACTTTTGTTACTTTTGAAAGCAAAATTTCGCTAAGAAAAAATTCATTTGTGGCAACTTTGATTGTTATGGCAGGAGTCGGGGAATCCTTTAATTTGTTTTCTTATTGCAGGTAAGTACTGTTGCTACTTATATATTTATTTGTTGTTTTTGCCACAATAAGCGTGCTATTTTTTTCCTCAGTTTCCATTTATTTTTTTTTGATCCGTTTTTATTTTCTGCTGCTTTAGTTCTTGAGAGAGTGTTAAGGATGTTTTTCTATTTATTTTCTGTTAAGATTGCATTTTGGGCTTCTGGTTTTTTGGTTGTTTGCTAAACATGACACCTTCATTTTATTCTTTTATTATGGAGTTTTTTTTTCTTTTGTTTTCATTTCCATTTTCAACGGTTTAGTGTTTTGTCGAGGTGTTGAAATAGTCAGCAGTCCTGCAGCAGGTATACAAGTAACTAAAGTAAATTGGTATTAAAGTGTTTTAGTCACGTAATTGTTTTGTTTACTGATTCATTAATTTTCTTTTAAAAACTTTCTTAGGAAATTCTGTAATTTAATTAAATTGTCAAATTAATTAAATTACTTAAAAACTCCATGTGTTTTTGGGAAAAGATTCTACTAAAATGAAGTTATTTCAAGAGATATAAAAACAAAATTGTTTCGTTGTAACATTATGCCAATATCGTGATTAGTATGCAGAGCAAAGACTAATCTTAAGATCATTGTGAATAGAAAATTGAATTTTAAGTCAAATATAATAACACAAACTTACAAATTCAATTCAACTTTTAGATTGGATCAACGGAAAGTTGTGTCTTATGTTATTTGGGGCGCTGAACACAAGTCTGCACTAGGTTTATTCAAATTGGTTTTCAAGATATACCATTATGGCAAAAAGAAAGCAGTTGCAGGAAAAATATTAACACAACCTTGGAATGGTTTGTTTGTCCTACTCAGTTAAATAAAAAATTCGAAAAACATTTTATCTTGAAGCCATTGCTTTTTAATCAGCTTAGTAGTTTCAGAGATATTGTGGGACTTTTGGCAATAACTCAATTGACAAAAATAGCGATTTTCATACGACACACATACACACGCAAATTAAAATTTTACTATTTATTGTATGAAAAAGAATTTTTATTAATTGAAAAATTATTTTCATTAATTGCGTTTCCTCACATAATTGTGCATAAAATCAAAAGTTGGGCATCGATTCTAATGATATATATACATCGTTTTGTTTGGAACATATTTACCTATGTGTTAGTAGGAAAAGAACGGAATTTTTGTCGTTGTTTGTTTTTTACGAATTTTTTAAAAACAAAAATTTTATATAACAATTTTTTTCTAAAATTTTTTGTTTTGGTACAAGTTCCACAATATCTCTCAAACCAGTAAGCTGATTAAAATGCAATGTTGCTACTGGTTCAAGATAATATTTTTGGTTAAGTTTCGGATTTTTAATTTAACTGAATAGGACTAACCGTTCTCCAGTTATGTTAATAATTGTCGTGCAACTATTTCCTTTTTGAAATAGCATATCTCGAAAACTAAAAAAGAAATTGAAGAAACCGAATACAGATTCTCGAGATGCTGCAGTTTAAAACCTTGTATACCTGTGTAATTGTACTTATGAAGAAGGTGACAGTAACGTTTGTATAAGCATAGAGAGGGGGACTAATAGGCTGCCTTCAAAAATTTTGCAATGGGTCTATATTGCAGTTATCTATATAGGGTTAAGGATTGCTGGACTACACTGGAGAAACGAATCCTTCTTAAAATGCTTAACAGATTAATAATAAAAACGCCTGAAAGTTTTATTGAAATCTTTTTAGGATCTAACGAGCAGCGGTAGAAAAAGAGTATTTACTTTTCATAGGTGTGGTGCAGCCAACTTTTCTTATCTTAAAGTTACATTGTAACAGTAACTTAATATGTGAGCAGAAGTAGCTGAAAACGAATATTAATATAAAATGGGCGTGGCACTTACCACTATTCTCTTCATACAATTGTATTAGCAAGGGAACTCACTGTATGTGCAAAATTTCATAAGAATCAGTTAAGTATAAGTATCTTAAATGGAGTATTTATAGGAAATGGGCGTGGCACTTCTCACTTTTCTTATAATAAAATTTTGTTGTCAAGGGTATTCCATGAGTGAACAACATTTTTTAAGAATCTATTAAGCAGAAGTAGGTGAAAATAAAAATTTATATGAAATGGGCGTGACACTGCCCACTTTTATTTTCATAAAATTGTATTGGCACGGAAGCTCAATGTAAGTATGTACAAAGTCTCATAAGAATCGGTTAAGCAGAAGTATTTCAAAATGAATATTGATATGAAATGGGAGTGGCACTGCCCACCGCTGTTATCACAAAATTTTGTTGTGTTAGCTCAATGTGTATGAAAAGTTTCATAAAAATTGGTGACGTAGAGCTAGTTGAAAAATAATATTTATTTGAAATGGGTCAGGTACTGCCCACTTTTACTATGTCGAATTGTATTAACAGTTCAATCTAGCTTATGTGCAAAGTTTCATTAGAATCAGCTAAGCAGAAGTAGTTGTAAAAGAATATTGAAATTGAAATGGGAGTGGCACTGCCTACTTTTCTTAGCATACACTTTTATTATAGAGGAAACTCAACGTGTGTGCAAGTTTTCATAAGAATAGATTTAATAGAAGTAGTTGACGAAGAATATTTATGTATATGAGATGGGTGTGGCTCTGCCCACTTTTCTCATCATAATATTGCATTGTCATGGTAACTTAAAGCGTATTCCAAGTTCCATAATAATCGGTTAAGCAAAAATAATAGAAACTGTCGCAAGATTTGATTACAAACACACAAGTTTTATTCAACAGTTCCTCAAAATATATTTTTAAAAGCCAATTAGATCCAAAATCTCAGTTTTTACTTAACTAACGTCGATGTGTTAACCAATAATATTTATATGTGATTAGTTAACCAAAAACTATAAATTTGGGCCTTTAAAAATCATAAATTTCCTCAAATTTTCAGTAAATACTATTTTAAATACTTGAAAATTGAAACAATCTTTCAGTTTATTATTTCTAAAAAAAAGAAATACTAAAGTTCAATAGCCTGCCTTTGAAAATAATAAAGTATCTTAAGAAGAAGATATCAAAATTTAAAAATGTGTGTTTGAGAGATGAACTAGTGATGTCAACTGTGCGGAAATTTCTGTTTTGTATGGATATTTAGACCTTTCTTCCCTCAGATAAAATATACGCTAATTGATAATTTTAAAATTCCTAAACTCACTTCTTATGACTTTCTTTTAGCTCAAGACATTTTCTTCAATTTTGTAAAGGGAAATTTTCTCTCAATATTTGATGTTCTTAAAGGTTATATGGAAACTAAAAAAAAAAATGAATATGTTTACGTCACCGAGCTGAACAACGTTAACATGTATAAGAAAAGGAGAGGGAGTGTGGGAAGAAAAGAAATATATAATATACTGGAGATCTTAAAAAGGGATTTTAAAACTATTAACAAACATGTTTTTATTTTAATTTTATGTATGAATGTAATACATATTGGATGTAAGTATGCATGTTTGTATCAATTTATGTTAAAAATGTATACAAAAAAATATGGTACATCCATCAACAGATCAAAAACTAAGGGAAGAATTTAAGTAAATTAAATTTCTATGATGAACTATGTAGTTTTTTCCAGACCAAAAGAAAGGGAAAGTCCTGGTATTTATTTCTTTGTGGAAATAAGCATTAAAAAATTGAGGGTGGAAAATTGTGTTTACGTCACAAGAGAATTTATTTTTTCAAACAAGATAATTTTAGATTTCTTGAAGGCTTATTCGAATATGTTAAAGTAGGCAAACAAACACTTAATTGTTTATCTATTTATAAAGACGTAGACATTTTCATTTTAATTCTATTGTATTATTTAAAAGATGATAAAAAACATATTTTCGTTAATTTAAATATTTATAATTATTATACATCCTGTTTAACAAATACAAAATACAACAAACGAAGAAGAAAAATTCAACAAAGTACAGAAGCACTATAAAAATACTGATAAAGCTGGAAAAGGCACAGTGGACTACTTAGATAAAATAAGAAAAATGAGATACCCTTGACCTTTCAAACCATCCCTAGAACTTCCCGTTAATTTCAAGCACAAGGCTTTACAAAATCCACTGACTTTTGGAGTGATTTAAAAAAGGGATTTATTTTTAAATTTTCGATAATGATATCTCTCGAACCGCTTAACCGATTTAGATTAAATTTGCCGTCATTCGAATCAGTTTTTCAAGTTCTAAAAAGCGATTTAACGTAAGAGAATGATTTTACAACAATTTTGGAGTTACATAGTTTTTAATAAAATTTCTTCGAAAAATTTCGCCGACGATGTTTCTCGAAAGATTTAACTGAATTTATTGAAATTTTTACTAGCCAACCCAGTTTTTAGGCTTAAGAGCTAATTAGATGTTCGTTTCAATCGGAATGGTGACTTCAAAATTTATTTCGAAAAATATATTATATATTTTATTTTCAAAACTTTTCGAAATCTGCCGCTAAATCGGTTATTATTCACATGATATCTAAATTTGGCAAAAATCTTAAGATCGTCCCAGCTGTCCAAAAGTTGCACTCATAACTAAAAAGTTGTACTCATATTACATACTTGCACACATATACACACACTTCCTTGGACCTCACAACTTGGAGATCTGATAAAAATTCAATTTTCTAAAAGCGGGGTGAAATAAATAACTTTAAATTTTTTGATTGCGGAAAATTAAAAATACTAAACATATTTTGGACTGACTTTAAAACAAGGAGAAAGTTTATGAATTCATCATGTATTTTTTTACCCTCTACCAAAACAGAGGACTGTTATAAGTGTCTGTCCGTTCCCTCGTAGAGCCAAAACGGCTGGACCGATTTTGATTTAATTTTTTTTGATCGAAAGTGTTCTTAGCTATATTTGAAGGAAATCTTTCCATCCGTTTCAAAGTTATCATCTCTTTTCTTTTTTGCTGTATTCTATTGAAGAACGCACGGTGTCATGGTACAACGGGTTGGAACGAAGTTCCTGTCGCTGTCGGTCTACCCCTTATCGGCTTGGGCCTGCTACTTTCGGCCTTATGGCATCGGCAGGCCACCTTTGGTCGTCCCCGTTCGGTCGCTATGTCAGACGCCCCCTCATCTTTATCGCGCTGACCGCCCACCAAAAATAAAAATTATAATTTAAAAACAATATTTCACCTACCTTGATGACACCAAGTAAATAAAGATTGTAATTTCATCCCCTGGATAAAAAAAGAAGATGATTCTTAAAAAAACACTATCGCATGGAACATACTTAGGCGATACTTACCAAGAATTTAGCCGAGACACCTCCACTTAGCAAGGAAACCAAACATTAGCCAAGACACAAACCTGGTATAAGGATTCCCAAAAACTAGAACAAAAGTCTTCCCGAATTCTCAGAAGTTCCCGGATTCCCAAAAAAATAAAAAAACTTTCTCCAAAATCCCAAAGATTTGCCGGATTCCCAAAAACTAGGACAAAAATCTGCCCAAAATATTAGAACTTCCCCGGTGAACAACGGCAAATCACGAAAATACCAGGTTTAGGAAATTCAACCTTCGCACCGGCCTATTGCCTTCGTTTTGAATTGTCGTTGCCAGTATTCGTTGCATGGACTTGTCAACAGTATTCGTTACACGTATTTTTTAATAAAATTTTTTTTTTACCCCTAGCATAGAAAACATTTATATGCTGCATATCATATGCAGAGCACATCGTGCCATAGGGAACTTCGTTTCAAAAATACATCCATTTTTGAAAAATTTTAATTTAAAATAATTTAAAAAAGTATGTATGTACACCCAGATTGGTCCTGTTTAAAAATGGGCAGGGTCACGCCCATACAAAGTAAGTACTCATTAGTTTTCAGCTACTTTTACTCAACCGATTCTTATGAAATTTTGCCCACACCTTAAGCTTCCGTCATCAAGATTTCAAAAGTGGGCAGTGCTACGCCCATGCAACGTAAGTATTATTTTTCAACAACTTCTACTTAATCGATTCTTATGAAACTTTGCTTGCACAGTTAATTATCGTGACAATACAACATTATGGTTAGAAAAGTGGGCAGTGCCACGCCCAAACGTAGTAAATATTATTTTTTATCTATTTCTATTTAACAAATTCTAATGAAACTTTGCACACACGTTAAGATTCAGGGGCAATACACTGTGCCACGCCCATGCAAAGTAAATATTCTTCTTAACTACATCTACTAAGCCGATTCTTACGAAACTTTGCACACACAATTAGTTTCCTTGAAAATACAAAATTATGGTAAAAAAAAGTGGGCAGTGCCAGCCAAGCCTGTTTTGTGGTCGGGTTTTTTCAAGATTTATGTAATTTATAATAACAAGAAAAATATCTTTAAAAGTAAGGGCCATTTTAAAAAAGTACCTTGTAAAAAAGTAACTTATAAAAAAGTACCTTTTAAAAGAGAACCTTTTAAAAAGTACATTTTGAAAAGGTAGCTTTCAAAAGAGTAAAGTAGCTTCTGGAAAATTACCTTTCAAAAATGTTACTTATAAAAAGTATATTTTAAAATAAGTACCTTTTAAATAAAACACCTTTTTAAAAGAGTACCTTTCAAAAAAAATACCATTTAAGATATACCGTCCCGATCCGCCTTTTTTTGCTAAAGGTACCACTGTTCATAGCATTTTTAAACAAATATTCTCAACAAAGATTCTACTTATTTTTACTTGAACTCACGGCCATATTTTATCTCCCGCAAACATTTTTTTACTTGAACTAATATTACAAGCATATTTATTTGTTTATGGATCTTTTTATACGATTTATTGTTGTTTTTGAAGAAAAAATAATAATAAAAATTATCGCAATTACAACAAGTGCTTTAAACAAAAAAATAATAAAAATGTGGAATTCCAGTAGTCCTCTAATTGCATAAATAAATACAGACAAACCTGAAAAGTATCACGAAATATGCACGTGTTTTCCAAGAAGGATTTTATTTGTAGTTTTTAAGATTAAATTTTTTCCCCGAGACCGACAATAAATTAGAAAAGTAATCTCAGTGTGTGTGTTTGTTTTACTGTTTTTTTTTTCGTAGAAGAAAGAAAGTGTTAGTTAGTGGAGGCTTCTGTACTTGGTTGGTGGTTAAGCAAGGATACTCTTGTACTTCTAATCTCAAAGTCATGTTTATTTACCATTTGTCTGTAAAAAGAATTATGGTTTTTTTAATTTTTTCTCAAGACTTGTTTATTTTGGTAAATAATATTAAGGCTTCTTCATGTAAAATGATTGATGGTCGAATGGGAAATTAAAAAAGATTTTTGTTGGAAAGAATTACAACAGAAAAGTTGTGTTAAATTGAAAATGTCTTTAAACAAATAGATGACAGGTATTTTTTAAAATCGCTAAACAATGATTTTTGAAATATGCTGTCTTTGGGTTAAATTGAATGTTAAAAGGATCAGAAACAAGCTTACAAAATATGCGCTTACATTTTCATTACGAAATTTTAAAGGGTTCAAATTTTGAAGTTTCGATTGCTTGAGGAAAATTTCAAAGTAATAAAATATACTGAATAGTAGAAACATTAATTTAGGAAAATCACGTTACAAAATAAAAAATAAATTTGAGTTTTATTTTTTTAACTTGTAACGAAGTTTCCTATGGCACATTGTGCATATCAATGTTTGAATGCTTGGGTGGTAAAAAAATTTTTTTAATGAAAAAATACGTGTGATGAATACTGGTAACGAATATACAAAACGAAAAGTGTACATGTTTTTATGAACGTGAAATTCCGGCAGGAAGGTCAATTCCGGCTGGTAATCAACGTTGCCGCTGCGGATTTCTTTCGCTTTTTTCAGTATTGCAGTAATTTTCTGGGGAAATGCCGACGAACTTCTGGAATTGTGGCCTTTTTTGGGAAGCTCCAGCCTAATTTGTGTCCTTGCTAAGCGATTTGAGACTTGGCTAAGGGGTTTGTGGCCGTGCTAGCTGACGCTTCTCTATTGGCGTTATGTTTCGTCATAGTATCTTCCAAGTGATAGTTACTTTAGCTGCTGACGAATGTGTCTTCTTATCGTCGAAGCGGAAAACTCCGAAGGAAAACAACGACGACGAGACGTTGGATATGCCGAAATCGGAGCCTATGGGCCGCCAGCTGCGAGGTTGATAAGAGTGAGAGGGGGAGGCGTTCTAAACTATCGTCGCCTAAGACCAGGCACACTGGTGCTGCCGAGCAAGGTGTTGGCGCAAATTTTGCTGTTTGTGCTATTGGTGGTCATGTCATGTCGTGTCATATCCAGTCATGTCGTGCCATGTTTTGTCATGCCATTTCATATGATGTCTTGCCATGTCATGTTCTGTATAATCCTTCTATGTTATGTTATGTCATCTAATATAATGTGAACATGACATAACATAACATAACATAACATAACATAACATAACATAACATAACATAACATAACATAGCATAACATAACATAACATAACATAACATAACATAACATAACATAACATAACATAACATAACATAACATAACATATCATAACATAACATAACATAACATAACATAACATAACATAACATAACATAACATAACATAACATAACATAACATAACATAACATAGCATAACATAACATAACATAACATAACATAACATAACATAACATAACATAACATAACATAACATAACATAACATAACATAACATAACATAACATAACATAACATAACATAACATAACATAACATAACATAACATAACATAACATAACATAACATAACATAACATAACATAACATAACATAACATAACATAACATAACATAACATAACATAACATAACATAACATAACATAACATAACATAACATAACATAACATAACATAACATAACATAACATAACATAACATAACATAACATAACATAACATAACATAACATAACATAACATAACATAACATAACATAACATAACATAACATAACATAACATAACATAACATAACATAACATAACATAACATAACATAACATAACATAACATAACATAACATAACATAACATAACATAACATAACATAACATAACATAACATAACATAACATAACATAACATAACATAACATAACATAACATAACATAACATAACATAACATAACATAACATAACATAACATAACATAACATAACATAACATAACATAACATAACATAACATAACATAACATAACATAACATAACATAACATAACATTACATAACATAACATAACATATAGCATTATTTTTTTAGGTAAATAAAACGTAAGGAACTTCGTTCCTATCCGGTGTCTCATGACGCCGTGCGTTAAGTTTTTATTAATTTGCCTATTCTTGGCTATAAGTTAGTAGAATAATAACTAGTTAATTGTAAACTGCTCAAACAATAAGTATGTAGTTACCGAGACAAATTGTACGTACATACATATATTACAACATTAGCAAAGACACCTTCGGACGAACGCAAATGACGGACGGATGGGCAGACAGGCATAGAATGAGATTCTGCGTTAAATGATGGAACGAGTGGCTAGATATTGACTAAACTTTTGAATATGTGCTATAATAATCAGCACAAACATACAAAACATTTCCATTGCTGTTGATTATAAATAAAAATCTATTTTCAATTTTCAGTAACTACGATATTTAATTATAAATAATCACGCGGATTATGTATGTCGGATTCGAAATTTTGACTACAACAAATTGTAATAGAATACAGAAAAGTTTTACATGTTTTCTTTATTCTATGACAATTTGTCGTAGTCACAAATTCGACTTCGACATACATAGTCCTCGTGAATATTTACTACCAAAATTGATAGAAATAAAATTTGTTTTTCAATTCAATAACAAAAAAGTGCTGTTCAGTTTCGGCTCCGCCCTAAAAAACTCTATTCCGTCGGCCACTGGTGATCATGGTTTTATTAATTTCAAATTTCAAACATTTTTTCTGGCTCAGTAATTTTTATTTTAACAAATAATATTTTAAGATCATAAAAGAAAATGAGAATATGTATTACAT
Organism: Panzeria rudis; assembly: GCA_956483635.1. NCBI lineage: Eukaryota > Metazoa > Arthropoda > Insecta > Diptera > Tachinidae > Panzeria > Panzeria rudis. The sequence goes on along the minus strand of OY101450.1, from coordinate 4,790,584 downwards.
TTGATATGAAGAAGGCAGGCAGCAAGCTTATCTTATCAATGCGTTCTTACGTTCCAACTCCCCTATTTTGAGCAATCTGTACAAAATTGTTCAAGATTAAACCATAATTTCATTAAAAAAATAAACAAAATTAAATTAAATGCAGTTTTAACACACAAACAGTCATGTTATCAGTGTTTGTTTAAATTAATAAAAAAAAATGTTTGTTTGAAAAGGTTAAAGGAGGCTTTATATTAAATAAAAAACAGACTATAAAACTTATTTAAAGAATAAAAATGAATTAATACAAAACAGTTCAAAAGTCCTAAATTATTTACCTTTATAAAAAATTTGATTTCATAATAGAAACCATATAAATAAAATGAAAATAGAATAAGAATAGATTAAAGATACAATTATTAAAGACTCAAGAGTAAACAAAAACACTAAAATAAATTATTTGGGTGACGAAAAACTCAGCATGTTATGAAAAAAAAATTTGGGAAATCAAAACAAAATACACAACAATGATCTTAAAAAAAAACCAACTCCTTAAGGACCAATCAATTTACAACACAGACGTTATAATTAATGGTTGTGAATAATTTAAAGAAATGAAACAATTTTAATCATAAACTCTAACAAACAGGTTTTTACTTAAATAAGTATTTGACATTTCTCAATACAGGCAATTGAATCCTTTATAATTTTCTTTCACACAAAGAAAACCATTAACACAAGTTCCCAGATAGATAAAGATTGAAGGTTTCAATCAATTTTCTAAACTTCACCACGGGGTGTAAAAATATAAATATTTTAGTTTGTCACACAGTTTGTAAGTTCTCGTATGTGTGTTCACTCTGGTTCATGTAAACACAAAGATGGCCGGACACTCATGTATATTAACGCCTAGATCGATTTTGTGAAGATCCAATACAACTTACAGACACTATTGTTTGACTGATCAGTCAGAATAGCTTTTACGATTTTTTTTATTTGAAGTCAGGAAAATTTAGAAACGTAAGGTGAAGGGTGCATTATATTCGTCATAGATTAATATACTATACTTACTTGTGAAGTTTGATATTGGATTAAATCTTTTTGTTTTCTTCTTTTTTGTTTTGTGAAATGACAGCTCTGTATGTAGATTTGGAACAAAATAATAAGGGGTCACCTATAAAAGAATTTATTAAAGAAAAACTTAGTTTAACTTAGTTTTTTAACGGCATTATTTTAAAAAGTTTTTTAATTTATAAAATAGAATTTTTATCCTACTACAGCAAATCCCAGGCGGGAAGGGGAGTTTTTCGCCCTCCTTTTTAGAAAGAGACAAAGTACCCAATTATTTCTTAAGTACAGCCAGGCCACTGTTCGTTTATTGGCCTTGGAGATTTTTACGTCTCACTATCTCGCATGGGATTAGTGGTAAGCGTCGGTTTGCGTTGTTTGTCATTAACCCCCATGCAAAAACAATTAGCATAAATATTGATAACTGGTTGGAGAACCACACAAAAACTCAAGTAAAAGAAAGTAAATAAGCAAGTTCAGCCAAGTAAATCTCCTATCCCCTATTTATGACAAGGGGGCACGAAGAAAGAAAGATTTCCTATGCCGGTTCACTACAAAAATGTGCAAAACGGGGGAAGCTTTAGGTCCACCTACGTAACGCTATTTTTGGAGTTTTAACACACCCCCACCCCCCACTTCGTAACGATTTCCACATCATTTTCAGTATGAATTATCTAATCCGTAACAAATCTTTTACCCCCCCCCCCCTTACGTAAACCGTGAATAGCCCTTAGACTCATACTTTTTTTTGGTAACCTCTGCCAAAATCAGTCGGTGGAGCCTGTAAATTTTTTTGTGTTGTACAGTGTTATAAAAAATGTACTTTTAATAGGGTAGTTATTGAAAAATCATTTTTAAAAATGCATTTTTTATACCTATTCACCACAGGTTTAAATAATAAATTTATCATTCTAGCTTAATGATGTCCGATTGTTGTTCTTTCTGTCTGTATGAAGTTGAAATGTCGTTTTGGAAGACTTCAGATACCTGGGACACGGCTAACAAAAGTAATACTTTTTGGAAGCGCGTTTCACAACCATCAGCTGCTGCTTAGAAACCTGCTTCGGGCGAAGTAGTGCTTTTTGCTGGGACGCTTACAAATCTGCTTCAGACGAAGCAACAATTTTTGCTGGGTTGCTTTAAAAGAATATTTTTTAATATCTATTTACATCAATACTTGTTTCAAATAATCTTCCTAAATACTAATTTGCTAAAAGTTCGTAAAAGCTGTTCAAAACCACTTTAAAAGCTTTTCAGAAACTATTCTAAAAGCTTTTAAAAAATTGTTTTAAATTATTTTTATTTTATTTTGAAAATATTTTGAGTTTCTTAAAAGATTTCATTATTTGAAGTGCTGCAACTTCAGCATCATCAACAAAAGATTGAGTGACGTGTGATTTTGATTAAAAAATTTAAAATTTTTAATAGCACAGAAACCCCTTTTATAAATGTCATTCTCCCTTTTTCTATCATTTCTTATCTTTCTCTTTCATGTGGCTTATTTTTTTTATTTATGGGTAAGACAGGCATGGAAAACTTAGTACTATTGTACTTTTTCAGAGTTTATTTTTAATTCTTTATTTATTATATAAGACACCAACCGTACGATAAAAATACTCATTTCCAGTATCTTTAAAACTCATATTGGACAAACTTAATTTCTTTATTTATTATACTTTTTCAAACCCAAAACTTTAATTTATCTTGAAAAAATCGTAGTTCGGCTGCTTGATTTGCAGCTCTGAAATATAATTTATTTCCACAGGAAAATACCACGATTCGACAAGATAAATTCCTTGGTTCTCAATCGGTTAACTACGGTTAGAAAACGTGGAATACGTCGAGGCAAATTCTTCAGATCTTGATTGCCTAATAACGAAATGCAAGAACTATAATTCTACAAGATAAATACTTCGACTCTTGATGGGCTAATTACGGTTAATTGTGAAAATGTTCGATATGATGAACTAATATCTTCAGCTGTCGAACATCAAATAAATACTACCATCCAAGAAGATAAATACTTCGGTTCTTGATCAGCTTAAGAGATAAATTCTCTCGATCATCTAATAACGACAAGCAAGTACTACGACCCGACAAAGAAAAATACTTGGAATCTTGATCACCTAACTACGATTAGCGTGCAATTATTATTTATTGCTTTTACGCCAAATCGCGGACGCATACTGGCAATCTGCGGTGTGAGTACTCAATGCTTCAGCGACGAGGCGAGTAGGTGCCGCTCCAAACTATGCACCTCAACAACCACATTCACCCAGCGTCTGTCTCGTAGCGAGCGACTTACATAAGAAATGCTGTGCCTTTTCAGCTACATCGAAGATGGTAGCCCCATCAAAAGGCCAAGAGAGTTGGGTTAACACCCTACTGATCCTAAATCACAACTGTTACTGAAAACATGCAATACGTCGAGATAATTTTTTCAGCTCCCGATTGTCTAATTACAAGCAAATACCATCCAACAAGATAAATGCTTAGGGTTTTAAACGCCTTAATGGCCAGTTGTAAAAAAGAAATGCAATATGACGAAATACTACCATTCGACAAAATAAATGCTTCGGCTCTAGATCGCCTAACTACGGTTCGTTGGGAAAACGTACAATAAATACTTCAAGCTAAATTCTTCAGTTCTCGATCATCTAATTATGATAAGCAAATACTACAATCCGACAAGATAAATACTTCGGATTTTGCTCAGAAAACTACGTTCGTTAACTTGTGGTCAATAGCTGGGGAAGGAATCTTGGCTTCGCCTTTGCTATACTCTTCGGATACTCCGAATTCGTTCTCTTATTTTGTGGTCAAATCTCAAATACTTCTCTCAATTGTTACATCAATTAAATGAGAATTAGTGCTGTATATTCAAAAGGGTTACATGGGTATAAAGGGGTGGTAGTGTTAGTTTTGATAGCGTCACGATACAGTATTGTCGACTTTTTAAGAGAAACAATTGTTTCTCTAGTATAATGAAATTCACTACAATTTTAAAATCTTTATTTTCCTTGCCTGGCTTAAAACTACCCACACAATCAGTTTAATTAATTTTTCTACTCAATTTCTTAATCCTACAAGTGCGCTGAGCATGCGCATTAAGGAAAAAAAACGCATTATTAAATCAAAATCTGTTTTGTCTCCTTTTGTTCTCCAAATCAAGGTTTAGTTGGTTATAAATTGTTGGGTCCCTTCTAAATGCACAATGTTTGAGATAATGTCAGGTTTTTTTCTTTCTTCAAACTGAAAATTAAACAAAGTTCTTTGTGTATGTTTTGTGTAAATGTCTGTCCGCCCGTCTGTTCTTTTCTCTATGACAGGTTTTTTTTACGTCATTTCAAATATTTTATTTGAAGTTTAAAAAAGGAATCTTGTTCAAATTTTTTGTTATTAAAAGGAACACGTGCATTTTGATCAAATAAAACCAAACGAAACGAAACGAAAAAAAAAAATCTAAAAGATGTGTGTTGTATTGAGGTTTTTTTTGTTGTTCGTTCGTATAAATATTTGAATTTTGGAAACTAAATTTTTTGTTTTTGTACAGTAGACAAGAAAAGAACATCAGTTTTGTAACGTACTTTTTTTCTTGTTGTTAAAAGATAAAGTGAGTTACAAAGTGGTTTTGGGCTGGTTTATTAATACATATTGTCAATGGGATGGATGGATGGATGGATGAGTCACACATGATCATAAATAACTTTATGTTTCGATCATGTGAGCTTGCGCAAACGTGAGTGAAGGAAATTCGGAGTGAGTGAGCGCAATAAAGTGGGTCGAATTATTGCGTGGTGGCCTTCAACAACTATTGTGCCTTCTACACGTATTTTCAGTGAAGAAAATTTTAATTATACACAGTAAGCGAAAAAAATTGATTGAGCTTATGCGCCAAGAAGATAAGAACAGCTTCTACGAAGAACTGAATACCGCAATATTGCGGGCAAGCAAAAGCGGCTTCAAAAAACTAATAGGAGACATGAATGACAGAAAAGGGAATCGCAATTCCAATATCCGATATGTAATGGGGAACCAGAGTCTCATTTGTGCGCGCAATAATAATAACGAACTTTTGGTTGACAGATGTGCCCCACACCAACTGTTTATCGGTAGCGTCAAATTCCCGCATCGTGACATCCCCAAATATATGTAAATGGGAATCACCCGACCAAAATTTACCACTGTCTGATAAGCAGAAAGTTTTTAGAGTACCTTATGGATGTTATTAACACGATGGCGAGCAATTTAGGCATCACCCTCAAATGGGTACGCAGGCACGAGTCCGTTTCAGGCAACATCATTGCGGATGATCTGGCTTGCCTCGGGATGTCGATATTGACAATCTCTGCGGGCTCCCACTCTCATCTTGCTGGAGACGAATTGATGCTGCCCTCTTGCAGTTGGCTCAAACCAGATGGTACAATGAACCAACTTGCTTTACTGCGAGAACAATCTGGCCTCGCCTTGACTCAAACAGAGCTAAACAACTTCTAAATTTCACATAACCACACCTGCGCAATCTCATGGCCACGGTCACGGGGCACTGCACCTTTGGAACCCACGCTAGACGGATGGGTCTCCCTTACAATGACTACTGCACAAGCTGTAATGACGTAGAAGAAGAAGAGAATATAATGCACCTTTTATGCCTTTGCCCAGCTCTGGAGGACCATCGCCTTCGCCTCCTGCGCAAAAGACTTTTCGGTAGCCGCTCCGAGTTCTCAGAAATAGAGCTCAAGAACATAAGTTCCTTCATCAGGAGCAGCGGGTGGTTCACTCGCTGACTACCCAAATGGCGTTTTAATTCACGAACGACCCTTCCTGCATGGAACTCCGTACACCTTACCTCTCTCTCTCTCTCTTCTCTTCTAACTAACTTTTAATATCTTTATTAGCTTCTCTCCTTTCATCCTATGTACTACTCTGTCCTGTTCTCTCTTCTTTTTCCTTTTCTTTACATGTATCACCATTACTATTGGACCGAAGTGGGCTGGAACTCTTTGTTAGATTTTTTTCACCGGCAACCTGATAACTTAACCTAACCTATGGATGTTAAGACTATTAAAGGCAATGACATCAATAGCGATCAACACCTCGTAATTGGAATAATAAGATTATGGCCAATGGCGAATTACCACAAGAAGAAGGTGCGGCTCAATTTAAACCTCGATCGTCTACAAAACATTGAAACAGCAATCACTTTCTCGGAGCTCCTATGCTCAACGCTAACTCTAGAAAATACCCATAGCTGGAAATACACTGCGTAGGCGTTTAGCAATAGCGCACGAATTATACTAGGATGTAGCAAACACCGCGAACTGCTTCTAATAAAATCCACAGGCCAGCTGAAGCGGAGGTCGCCCACACACAACATGGCGCGGATCAATGGAAGCCCAGATAAAAAGCATGCCTCTGGACAGAAGTAGATTTAAACATTTTATTTATAAACATATAGTAGAAACACTCCAGGCTTAAGCCCAGCTCATGTACACAATTATAGTGTCTCGTCATAGGAAATCTTGTAAAGTTTACGTTCATGATATAAAATGTGTTCTGCACTTTTTTGTAACACACCACGAGGAACATTTTTATATAACATTTTAACTCTCTAACTCTTTGTTGTATGTGTCTTTTTGTTCCTCTCTCAAAAACAAGGCAAAAACTCCCCTTCAGCGGTGATAAAGCGGGTGAAATGTCACAAAAAAATTTTCCTCGTGCTGTTTTACACAAACATGCTAAGAAAATTTTATAACTTAAACGTAACGCTTACAAGATTTCCTATGCCGAGTGCTAATTGTGAATAAGTACGAAGTTAACCCTTAAACCTGTTTTTTTAAGTTTTGCATAATTTCTGGCATTCAAGCTCAGTCTAGAGCTTGGGTGTATTTGAAAACTAATAGTATAATTTTATGACAAATATTTTTGTGGAACACTGGAGTTCGCTATATTGCCCTTTAAGGGAAGTTGTTTGTCTCTTTTTTAAGAACGTGACAAAAAGAAGAAATTATAATGTAGTTTCTTAAAAACAAGTTCCAAATTTTTTATTGGGATGCTGATTTTATTAATTTTTATTAATTACCAGTAAGTAATTCTTGTACCTGGCAAAATAATGAGAAATATGGAGAACATCAACAACAATTTTATAAGTTTTGAAAAACTTTAGCACAAACAACCAATACAACAGTTAGTACACTCTTGTGAATCCCATTAATGAAATGATTTGAATCGTTTCAGTTTGAGTTCCCTACAACGGAAACGAGATTTTTTAATATCTCAAAATATTGCATTTTATTGACTTCCTGTTTAATGGGGGGAGAGATACACGAGTGAGTAAATATACTCTAATATTAAGTGTTCACTTAAGCGAAAAATGCAAGAAAAATTTTGTTTAAAGTAAGACATCAAAAAGTTTTGCTTTTAAAAGAGTTTATGCAATTTAAAGAAAAGTTAGTTAATAATAATATATTCCTCTTAAAAATCAATATCTTTTTATTTATCTTTGTATTTAAATTAAAAAAAAATTGTCTATGAAGTTTTTCATAAAGAGGGCGTTACAGACTCTAAGAAAAAATTTGTTCCAACTTATTGAAAAAATTTGATTAACGTTGTTAGTCATTAATCAAAAAACATAATTTTCAAATAGTGATCAAAATAGTTTCACTCTTTATCGTATTGATCTTCCTGTGACCTTTTTTTTTTATAAAAAAGGGCGTTTGAAAAATATTTTCTTTTTGTAGCCCAAAAGTGCTCTTAAGAATTAATGTTTGAATACGAGTGGTTTGTATATCTCTACGAAATTGACTAATTACGTTTCAGTTTATCCTCCCTGACTTTCTTTTGAGATATCTCGATCATTAGTTAAATTGTATCCTTAAACAAAAAACTAATTTAAACCTTATTGTTCTTTTACATTTGTTGTTGTTGTTTTTGTTGTATTTGTTTACTTTGGTTTCTTAAGATTCTCTGACAAAACAGTTTTCTATTTGGTTACATAAGGATTTCCTTAGTTGAGGATTTTTGGTCGGCAAATTTTGAGCGGCGTAAATAAAAACACATAATCATCATTTAAATTTACTAATTGTTGCAAATAAAAATTTTGTGAATTATTGATTATGAGACTTTCTTTTAATTTCATTTTAAGAAGTGCTTAGGGAATTTTTATCAAGTCATTTATTATTACGATAATTTTTTTCAATTATTTTTTTATATATTTGGTTTGGGGTGACTGAATAGAAAAATATTTATTAATTGCTATTTTTATTTACATTTTTTTATTTTAAATTCCTGCCGTGCACGCAATATACGAATGAAGGTAGAAACTTGAAATTCATTGTATAAGTTTCTCTATCAATGTTCAGATACACTAAAGAGGGTTCTTGGGAAATTCAGATTCCAAGATGGAACTAAATACGGTAGAAGTAAAATTCGAAATACCTCATAATTTAATAAGAAATAATTCTTGCAAAAAAAACCGACTCCTAAATAGAGAGACAGACATACGGACATCAGAATGTGGCTAATGTGTTAAGAATAAAATAAGCTAAATATTATGAAAATCGGCTAAAAATTTTAGACTTTATTAGTAATTTAGTGAAAGCACCCAAACTCACAAAAATATTAGATAGAGCAATAAAATAAAATTTGGACATGATATGAAAAAACTGAGGACATAGTATATTTTACCGCATCAAACTGATTAAGAAACGTCAAGTTTCTTCAGAGCTAGAAAAAATGCAAAAACCTGTGTTATTACCTAAAGTGATTTTTTTTTTGAGTTTGTGTGTTTTCACTAAATTACTAATTTTAGCCGATTTTCATAATATTTAGCTTATTTTATTCTTAACACATTTGCCTTTAAAGATAATGGTCAAAAGGTCAATATTTTGCAGATTTGAATTTTTTATGAGCTTTTAGAAAACATTTTAATTTTTAGAAAAACAAATAATTTTTCAATTTTATTTTACAAATAACTAAGAAACCATTAATTTTTTTAGCGTGCCATATTAAGATGATTTTAAGCAAATATTGTTAAAGTTTTATTGGTCCACGTCGAACATACTGCCTTCGAATTATGGTGAATTATAATGCTATACCTCGTGAAAATATTAGGTAGTGTAATAAAAAAAAAATCTGACGTGATGGAATTTTTTTAATATTTTTTCTGCAGCTTAGTACCTAATACCTATCCGAATTGCTTATTAGTTTCTTAAGGGGGAACCCATTGTGGGGTTGTGTAATCGAAATATTTGAATGAATAAAACTTTTTATCAGTAACTTTTTCAATAAACTTTGTTTAAAATTTAAGTACGTTTTTTATTGAAACTTGGGGGAATTTTGATAACAAATTTATTTCAAATTTATTAAAAAATATATATAAATTAAAAAAAGATTTTTGACATGGCTGGGATACGAACCCGGGCTCTTCGTACTTACAGCATGCTCACTACAGCTGAGCCATATCCGAGTTATTTTTTAATAAGATAAAACTTGTTGTAAAGTTGTATGCATGAAAAGAAAAGAAATAACCGGCATGGGAAAGAAATACATACAACAAATTATGTATGTGATTTAACCCCTCTGTTTATTAAATATTTGCAATATTTTAACAACTTTTTTATCAAAAAATTTTTATTGCGTGATATTTTAAAATGCGCGGTTTTGATAAATATTGTATTGAGTTAATTACAAATGTTATTGATACTCATATTTTTTTTCAACAACATTGTTTTATTGAACATAATTCTTGTCTATTTTTTTTCTCTGTATGTGCCTTTATGATCAGTTAATAAAAATGGCAGCTTTTTGTCATTTTGATTCTTTATACTTAAAAAAATAAATTTTTCCAATTTTACCTAAAAAAAAAAAAATTCATCATTGCGGTCTGAATAATTCCGAAACCGTTGAGTATATAAAAACAGATATTATAACGGCTTAAAGGTAATTTTATTTCAAGTTTGCTAGTGGGTTTTTTAAAATAAAATTGGACAACCCCTTCCCAAGTTATGATAAAATCGGTGGAGCAGAGCAGCCTTTTAAAAAATATATAAAATTTTAGAAAAAATAAGAAAAAAAATTATACATAGAGTTGAAAGTTTCGACTGTTTTTATAGTTAGGGGACTATAACACATCAAAAAAATATAGTAGTCATCAAAGGTCATCACAAAAGTTTCATTTTGTTGTATGGTGCTATTTTTTAAAGTGATTATTTCGATTATATTTAGCTATCCGAAATGTACCTATTTTTGCTATAATTTTTTCCTGTTTTTTTCTTACGTGCGGTCTCCACGTAGCAATATTTATTGCCGCAAACGTCAAATTTGATTGGTCCATAGAATTTGCAACGCACGTTGTTTCAAAACCAATTTTAATTGGCCAAAGCCTATATTTTTTTCACATAGATTCTTAAAATTTTTACGCCATCAGAAAGGAAACATATCAAAACTAAGTCAGCAAAAAATTTGGTCAAAATATTCTCAGTAGTGGGCGTGGCATGCTGCTAAAAACAAAGAATTTATGTTAATTTAAAACAAAACAAAAATTTTTCATATTTGATCTAAAATAAATTATGATTCCTCGAAAACTATTATCGATAAAGGACTGCGATTTATTTTGTTATGTTGGGTAAACTGTTGTTTTTAAGAAGTGGAATGTGCACACCCTGTACAATTTGTAGTTAAGATGCCATTGTAATATTTTAAGCCCCAATATTTTAAGTTAAGTAGTGTATAACTTGAAAATCGAAACAGATCAAAGAACCGAAAGCCTCCAGAGAAAGATTAAAGTGTCTTCTTTACTAACACGTTTTTATTTTATGAAAATACTCAAAAATTATTAAAAAAATCGTACCAAATTGTTAGTATTTTTTTCAATTTTTTATGTTTGTACTCGCATAACTCTGTCATTTGTGAACCGATTTTCAAATTTCTTTTTTTTTGTCTGAAAGGGTTTGCCTGCAGTTTAGTCCCATAATTTTTTTCGAAAATCGGATTGGGAAATTTGCTCCCCTTATGCATAACTCTGTCATTTGTGAACCTATTTTCAAAATTCTTTTTTGTCTGAAAGGGGTTGCCTGCAGTTTGGACCCTTAACTTTTTTCTCGAAAATCGAAGGGAGAAATTTGCTCCCCCAATGTATGTATAGCTCTATCATTTCTAAACCAATTTGCGAAATTCTTTTTTTTTTGGAAAGGGGTTGCCTACAGTTTGGTCCCAAATTTTTTTCGAAAATCGGAGGGGGAAATTTGCTCCCCTTAATCATAACTCTGTCATTTGTGAACCTATTTTCAAAATTTTTTTTTTTTTTTTGTCTGAAAGGGGTTGCAGTTTGGTCCCTTAACTTTTTTTTCGAAAATCGAAGGGGGAAATTTGCTCCCCCAATGTACAACTCGGTCATTTGTAAGCCAATTTGCAAAATTATTTTTTTGTTTGAAAGGGGTTGCCCACAGTTTGGTCCCATATTTTTTTTTCGAAAATCGGAGGGGAAATTTTTCTTCCCCCATGCATAGTTCATTTGTGATTTGTCAACCGATTAAAAAAAATTTTTTTTTTATTTGAAAGGAGTTGCTTGCAGTTTAGCCCTACAATTTTTTTCGCAAAACAATGGGGAAATTTTAGGCACTACCTGCCCCCATGAATAAGTAAAATTTGTGGAAAAAATTGCTATACGTATTCTCCGCCTCAAGAAAGAAACCAAGAAATAAAATTATTCTACCGACGTTTTTGCTTGTGCTCAGCAATAAATATTGCTACGTGAAAAGTACTTTTTACGTCAAGATGGCACTGAAATAATTCGAAAATCAAAATGTATGGAAAATAGTACTAAATTTTCCATCACTTGCTATCAATGAGAAATGATTGAACATTTTTACATGTAAAAAATAAACATCCTCTACAAAAATACTACGCACTATTTTATTTCTTGTTTATTCTTCTTTTAACATTTAATTTGTAAGACTTCACAGGTAAAATTGGAAAACAAAGCATAAATTATTTATTAATAATTAAAAACTAACGAAATAAAAGAAGGAAAAAAATTGAAAAATTATGCCACTTGGTGCTACCTTTGGCTCCACCACTACAATACAAAAATTATTAAATCTTTACCATCAAAAATAATAGATAAAAGAACATCTTCAGGTAGGCTTAATGTCTAGTCTGTAAACTTCTAAAAAACAAATAGATAGAATCAGAATACAATATTTAAATTAATGAGCCAGCACACAGTTAGAAATTTTATAGAAAATAGATTTAATTTATCCCATCGATTTGGGGCAGAAACGTTCAATAAACTTCACACCACAATCTTTAAATGAAATCAAAAGTAACTGAAAAATGTACATATGTATGTATTAGGGTATTCATTTAATTGGGATTTTGCTTTAATCGGTTAATCGCTCGATTAATTAATCGAGGTTTTGGCTTAATCGGTTGATAATCGGTTAATTTCGGTATTAGTCGGTTAACCGATTAATAAAGTTTTTTCATAAATCAAGTAATTTCAACAAATACAAATGCATAAATTATTTATTATTTTGAGTTTATTAGTATAAAAAAACAATAACATAACAAACATAAAATACAATTCTTGTACTAAAGCAAGCAAAAAAATCATTAATACGAGTATGTACGTATGTATTCATTAAAAAATAATCAAGTTTTCAAGTAATCAAGGATTTTCTTCTTTAGTTTTGATAAAACTTGACTTGGAAAAAAAACTTTCACTTATAGTAGATGTGAAGAAATCGATAATACAGAATATCTAGTTTCTCAGTCCTTTTCCTAGATTTCACTAAATATATAAAATCTTCCATTATGCCATTAGAGTCCCGTCTTAATTTTTTTTAAATTCTTAATACTTCTAACTGTTTCGGTTAATTTTGTTAAAACATTTCTTGTATTACTCATACTGGCACAGCTCAGCGACGAACATACTGCAAAAAATTTATTTCCGAATTCCTTAGTCTCCGTTTTTGTACTGTTTTTTAAAGCACTGTTTACTAGAAGGAAATATTCCTGAGCGGAGGTATAAAATAATTGAATCCTTCCCTCATTAAATCTAGTCCTTAGATTTTTAATTAAATAAAAAAAAACTTAATAGTTCCCTAAGCTCAATTAGAATAGCAGAGTCCTTACTAAACTTTTTTATAGCCACGTCCAAAGATTTTAAAGTTTTGCTCAAGTTAAGATCACTGAACACACTTCTTTGTTTGTATGAAACATAATTTCTAAACATATAACTTTTGTATATGAGACGAAACAAATAATGAAACACACAAAAAATACGTTATAATAGTACAAGATATGGAAACATTTGTTACGTCGGTTAATCGGTTAATCGACTGAAATTAACCGGTTTAACCGTTAATTGTAAACAACCAATTTCAAACTAACCAATCAGTTAATCAGGGTTAATTGGGTAGGGTTAACCGATTAACGGTTAACCGAATGAATACCCTAATATGTATAGAGAGTCTCTTAAAAGAAATCCATAAAAGTTATATTTTGTTGAAAATATTACAATCCATAAATAAATTGAAGTCTTCTGTAATAATATAAAAGACTTTGACAACAAGCAGTGTTAAGAAAATATGAAACAAAAACAAACAAAAAAATACGTTACTTTAATTAATTATGCAATTTTGTTGTTTTTATTGTGAAATATTTAATTTAGTTTTTCCTTTTACACCCTGCCACGCGCTTTTTTCCACTGTTTTGCTTTAAAAATTTCACTGACCAGCCGTTTCGGTAGGGCAGGGGTGTATTTTATGTAAATGATTCATAAGACATTTTCATTGTCCACTCCCTGCTTAAGAGTGTATACGAGTGTGTTAACGTATTGTTAACGCTTGCACAGAATTATAAAGCGTAACGAAGAAACTTTTATTTTTGTTTTCTTAAATATCTCAACTACAAAACCTAAAGACCGTAATACAAATTTTAACGCTTTGCAATCGTAACGTACAAATTTAAATAATTTCTTTTAAATTATTTTTTGTTTTTAGAGGAAATTGGTTTTTTTTGTAATTACATACGTTTTATTTTTTTGTTATTCTATGAATTTTGCCAGAAATTAGCATTACAATGCTGAAAAGTCTTAAAATAAAAATGCAACAGCCTGTGACCATGTTGATTGTAGTGGGTCAATAACTTTTCTGATTTTGGGGGAGTAGATTGTTAAACAAAGCCAGGTGATAAAACAGATTTGTGGTGAAGAACCAGAAAGTTTTAATAGTTTTAAATTAGTTTTTTTTCACTCGTAAGCACTTTAAATGAGTAGTTGATTTTAATCATACATTTAAATATTTCTTAGCTTCAGTTTAATTTCGTTGCAGAAGCATAATTATAGTTATTGTATTAAATAAAGTTAAATAAAATCACAAAAGCTATGACCTGAATATAAAATAGTTCTTTCAAAAATTCGGGCGGGTAAATTGCACGTCGAATTTTTGAGAAAAAAAACTAGTAATGAGAACAAACTGCAAAGCCTTTCAAAAATTTTGAAAATCGGTCCATAAATGGTGGCGTAATGTGATAATCAATATTAATTAATCGCCGATTACACTGTACAACACCAAAAAATAATATGGCTCTAACAGCTGATTCTGGCAGGGGGAGCCAAAAACTATATATACATACATGTATCGGCGTTTTTAAAGTCGACATCTGTGACTCATTTTAGGCGGAGTTAAAGGTTTCTCCTTTTACACATACATAGTTATAACGACTCGGCTTGAGAAATCTTGTAAGCCTTACGTTTAAAGTATAAGATGTGTTCAGCACTTTTATGTTAAACGCCACGAGTAACATTTCTGTGGAACATTTTAGGCCTGTAACTCTTCGCTGCATGGCTGGTCTTGCTCCTTTCATAAAAAAGAGCTAAATACTCCCCTTCAGCGACGATTTAGCGGGCTGAAATGTTCAACAAAAGTGTTCCTCGTGGTGTTTTATATAAAAGTGCTGATCGCATCGTATGTCTTAAACGCAGGCGCGGATCCAGGGGATGGGAAAAAGGGATATTTCCCCCTCCAAAACGAATAAAATATACCTCATTTCTATGGAGTTTCTAAGATAGCTTTTACAAAATGGTATATTTCATTTAAAAGTTCCCCTCCCAAAAGCTTAAGATGGATCCGATCCTGCTTAAACGTAAGCCTTACAAGATTTCCTATGCCGAGTACTAATTGTGAATTAATACGAAATTAATCCTTAAGCAGATTTTAAGTCTTGAACGATTCCTGACGTTCAAGTTTGGTCTGGAACTTGGGTATCTTTGAGGACCCATAGCATAGTGAATCTTTTGTGCAATATATCTGTAAATTAAATCAAGCTCTGTATGACCCTATAACTTCATGTCCTTTTTCACTAAGAATAAGGAGCAGTTCATCAATCAGCACTGACCAAAGGAGTGGTGATACAAGTGATACAACACTACCATGGGGACACTGCATTATAGGGTATTCATTTTAATCGACTTTTCAATTGTTCGAATAATCAATTAATCGAAATTGAGAATCGAGTAAAACTTTTATTTCGTTCGAGTTATTCGAGTAAGCTCTACTGCTAAAAATTATTCGAGTTAATCGGAAAATGTTTGAATTTAATCGGTTTTTGTACATTTTTGTGGACAAAAATAAAACAAGACAAGTTTTTTCGTATTTTTATATATTTTAATAATAAAAACAAAAGAAAACACCATAAATTCTATATAAATTAGATCATAAACTGATCATTTAAAATTGTTTTTTTTTCACTATTCAAATGTCGCGCTTTGAGAAATTTTTGCGCCAGGAAATATTTAATACCATTCCGACCTGTCTTGTATTCAATGCAGAATAAAAATAATCGGAATTGGCATAACATTATTGTTGTTATAAATATAAATACGGTTACACTTTGGAAATATTTGCCCAAAAAAAACGTAACCACTACTTTTGCTCAGAGTTAGTTTGATTTAACTTGTTTTTTATATCGCAAAAAGCTATTTTTATATAATTTTTAAGAAATGCGAACCCATATTTAAAAAAAATATTGCAATTAAGGGAAATACAATTTTAACTTGTCTGTGTGTAACGTTTTTTCGGCAAATATTTGCCAAGTGTGACCGTACCTTAAACATCTAGTTAACTAGTTGCTCTCAAATTATCTTCTTTATTTCAAATAATTGTTGTTTGATGTTTATATTTCCGAATTTTTTTAAAAGACATTTGAAGTTGGTTTCTTTCTCCCTATTATTGTTACTACATTATTTACTTAATTTTTTGATCATGCGAACTATTAGTATGAAATATCGTTCGAATTGAATGGCAAATTTCATATAAATTAAAAAAATTTTCCACTTTTTATTAAGAAATCTACAAAAACTCTTAAAAAAAAAGAAAATTTACATGAAATTTTTTAATCGAGTTATTCGATTAATCGACCTAAATTACTCGAATAAATTTTTACTCGAAATTTAAATTTTTTGTTTGATCGAACATTATTTGACTTTAATTGTTCGATTAATCGAGCAAACATTATTCGAGTGAATACCCTACTACATTAATAGTAATGATGTCGTTAACCATAGAAACAGCCTCCTCAAAAACTAAAAAAATTAAGGAAAAAATCTGTGCCCACAAGGAATAACAGCTAAAGTCGAGTTAGGATAAAATTTAGTTATTAATACCATTCTACTCCTATAATTCAAATGAACCTCAACTAAACATTTTATCATTGTAGCTCAAAAAATTAATATGTTATACCTAAAACAGCCTATCTCAAGTTTTTTGAAACAAATTTTCTTAAATAGTAGAATAAGGATTTTATTCCAAACCCTGGCGTGAGTGTATTCATTTACGAAAATTATGCCTAACTCCAGTTTAGGCGTTATTTCGTTTGATAAATTTATATTTTTTAATTGGGTTTGGTTTGACAAGATCGAGTTTAGTCATTATTGAGTTACTTTTGAGGTTAAAGTCAATTCATTAAGTTTTGAATAATAGCTAAAGTAGAGATAGGATCTAGAAATTTAAAAACAACGAAAAGGAAAAAAAACTAAACTTTTTGTTTTGCTTATTTCTCTTAAGTTAATTGTTTTTTCATTATAAACTAAATTACAAACTAAAATATTATAAAACTGCTAACATCGAGCGTACAAAGGTTAGCTTAATCTAAGTTCCCTAATTTCAGGCAACGATTTCAAATTTAAAAATGCTCTTCTTGCCGAAATCAAGTTTAGCTGTTATTCCTTGTGGGCACAGAAATTATCCTTAGAATTTAATTTTTCGTCTGTTTTTGTAGTTAGGGGATTAAAAAAACATAAAAAAATACAGTGGTACTCCTTGGCATTCTTCTTGTTGCATAGTGTAGGTGGGAAACGCAAAAATTGCGCTACAAAATCTGTAGACATGTGTCCATGTGTCTTATCAAATGTTCATTTTTTGTAAAATTGTATAACAGCCTTTAATTGAGACAAAAACATTCAGTATAATTTAGGGATGTAACGAATACCGATACCGATACCGATATATCGGCGATACTTCAGATTTTCCGATACATCGGTATCGGCGATATTTTACTGTCGATACGACGATACTTTTAAAATTTTTTTTCAGGGTTTTTTTAAACAAATAATTTATTTTTATTCAATTTTACCATGAATAAAATTCAGTTCGTTATTTTTAAAATCTTATTAATATCAATTTTAAAAACTAATAATATTTGATGCTGTTATTTTGTAAAAAATTATTTATTTTTTGTTAATTTTACCATGAATTCAATTTCAAGTCGTTGTTTTTTAAATCTTATTTCAGCAAAAAGACAGTTCAAAGAAGTCATGAAAATGTAGAATTCGCGATCCGTAAGTTTTGCGAATTTGGACAATTTCTAATTAGTTTTACATATCCTTGCCATTGCAAGAAGTTCTGTTTTTCGATTAACAATCACCGAATTGGAAGCGATGCTAGGACAAATTTCTTTTTCGGTGTTCTATAATGATTTTTCCTCAAGGAAAAAGGATAAAAGTTACCCATTTTTACAATTTTTTTATGCGAAGTTAAACTCAAAACTTTATTTTCATGTAAATTTAGGTGAATAAATGTAAACTTAGAAGACTTTTAATAATTAAGCTATTAAGTTATTTAGAAGAATATTAGTTGATAAATGTCCTTTATAAAATCGATTTTTTAAAAAGCATGGCGAGTATTTTTTAAAATTATAAAGGAATTACAAATTTTTTCTTGCTTTTCTACTAATTATCCGCATATTTTAAATATAGATTTTTTGGAAGCAAAGAAAATGTAGCTCCTTAAGAATTACTTCCAATTTTTTATACTGGGTTAAAATCAGTTTTAAATATTCTCTCTTACAATGTAATTTTGTATAATAAAAAAATTGCACTTGAGTTTTGTTGATCTAAATAGTTGATCGAATATTGAACTCAATTTCAATATTCGTATCGGTATCGGAATCGGTATCGGCGATATTTATTTTTAAATATCGGTATCGGTATCGGATCGGCAAAACGGCGTATCGTTACATCCCTAGTATAATTGTGAGCATTTTGCAATGCAGAGTGCCAAATGTTTTCATGAAAATTTATATCCTTTTTTTTAATTTTTTAAGTATTTTTTTTATAAAAATTTCTTATTTTACTAACAAAGTCTGTAAAACTATTTTTGTTTTTAATCCTTTGTTTCAATATTTACTAATTGAAATTTAGTCCCGCATACTTCTAAGCGATCATGTTAAATTTTCTCCTTCTAAATTGTGAAGTAACTAATTAAAAACGATCATTGAAAACACTTAATAAAACCCGCACGTTTTTATGGGAAAACTCTTATCAGTATCCTTCCTGTCAAGGGGGTCTGTTTTTTTTTGTTTTAAATAAAAAAGTGTAAATGAAACCAAATTAGATCTTGACAATTACAAGCACGTTTATTAAAAGTATGAGTACTTTAAAAACAAAAGAAAACCACTTGAACTAAATATTGGTTTATTTTCTTTTGACAGCAAAAAAAAAATAAACTCCTTTTTTTAATGTTTACACAACAAATCCTTACAACAACCTCAACAATGAGACAATAAAAGTGCAACTATTTTTTTATTTTTTTAATGTAAAAAAGAGCACGTTTTAACACTACAAAAAAGTATCAAAAGTGTTTTTCTGGTTAAAGAAATTACACAATACAAAACCCCTTTTTTTCTAGATAAAAGAAAAACTAAAACAAATAAATTTGTTTAAAAAGTGTATCCTTTTTATTTCACAAAAACTCTATTTAGCTACTGTGTAAATAATTTCTTAAAACAACAAATTAACAACAAAAGAAATTTTCAGAAAATGGGCCATAAAACTTATAATTTTACAAATAAAATTTTCAGTTTTTTTTTTTCATACGTTATAAAAAAACGAAAGGAAGAAACTGAAATATATTAAGGAAACCTTAAAAAAATGTCATGAGTAATAAAAAAAATTCTGAGGGTGTGTCTCATAAACAAAATGCGCGTACATCGAACTGGAAATGTCTATCGTATAGTCAGAAAGAACTCTAGTCTCTACTGATGGATGGTGGTGGCATTTTCCCTTTATTTATTTACCTTTTTTAGCACTCATATCGCTAAACTACATCTCTTTTGTTGCTAAAAGTAATAAAAATTACAAAGAAAAAAAATGTGCTGATCTTTTACTTTGTGGTTGATTTTGTACATGAAATAAAAAAAAAGAAATTGTAAATTCCGATCGTGCGATTGATAACCTACCAAATTTCATCCTGCTTTCTTTTCATTGATGTGGCGAAGATCAGTCCTTTTCTGTAATCATTATGATCATCATGATGACGAATGAGCAAAAGGTGAATGATGCTGGTTTTCATCAAATGAACTAAAACGTCTAAAATTTTTATAACTTTATGACCCCTTAAATATTTCTTTTTTATATGTAGTTCTTTTTATAAAAAAAAACTAAGGGTATACTTTTTTGAATCTTAACAGTTTTTTCTATTTTTGAAATTTTATTAAGCGTAATTTTATTTGTGAATGTTTTTTTTTTATGTAATTTAAGACTTTTTTCTTTTATTATTTGTTAGAAATTTTCTATTAAATAGCTTGTTTAATGTTGACCCTTAGTTTTTTATAAATTCATATTTTCTTATGAACAATTTTAATTACATTTTAAACAATAAATTGTAGATTTCATAGACATTTTTTCAAGCAATTAATAATTTTTATGATTTTGCACAATTTTTGTTGATATTTGTTAAAACTTTTTATGTTTTTACATTTACTTAAAGAATATCTTTTGTAAAATCGCATTATTTTGATAACTACAGTTTATTATGTTAACAGTTTTATTTGTAAAGATCGTAAAAGTTCAAGAGGGGTTTTTTGTACTTTAATCTAAAAAAGTTTTATTTAATTACAATAATAAATTAAAAATATGAATGAATTTTGAAAATATATTAATATAAAAAAAATTGATGAACTTTTTGTACCCAACAATGTGCCAGTTCATGCAAGTCGGATTTCATGTAAAAGAGTTTTCTTTAAACGAACGAACGAATTCAATATTACATTTCACAGCTTTGTTTCTTCTATGATAGAATAATATGACTTTTGAAAAGTAAATTTATTTCTAGCAAAATTTCCCACAATAACACTCGCTATGTAGACTTTGTCATTATCGTTTAGATTTATTTACTCACTACTACTTCAAATACTTTTCTTAATCCTGCCACTCGGTATTCGAATTGAAAAAAATTCTAGCAGTTGTTTTCGACTCGAATTAACAGCACAAAATAAATTATTCTTGCAAGAAAAAAAAACCTACTACAACACAGGAGACGAACTTCCCACTTTTCTCATCATAATGTTGTATTTTTACGAGAACTAATTTAATGTGTGAAGTTCCATAAGAATCGGTTTAGTAGAAGTAGTTGAAAAAGAATATTTCCTTTGCATGGGCGTAGCATTTCCCCCTTTACTAACCATAATGTATTGCCGCGGAACTTAATCTGTGTGCAAATTTTCATAAGAATCGGTTAAATAGAAGTACATAGTTGAAAAATAATATTTACTACGTTTGGGCGTGACACTGCCCACTTTTCTAGCCATAATGTTGTGTTGCCACGATAACTAAATGAATATGAGATGATATTGAAAAATAACATTTACTTTGCATGGGCGTATTGTAACGGGTGATTAATGTTTGTGCAAAATTTCATCAGAATTGTTTAAGTAAAAGTAGTTGAAAGAGAATACGTATTTACTTTGTATGGCCGTGACGCTACCCACTTTTCAATGGGACCAATCTGGAAGTACATCCATTTAAATAAAGAAAATGAATCCGAAATCGGTTTATAAATAGCGGAGTTCTGGAGTTTTTGGAGTAATTAAAAAAAAAAAGATTTTCTAGAAAATTTTCGACAAAGGTATCCTCGAACTACTTAAACGATTTTGATCAAATTTCGACGCAGTGTTACAAGTCTTAAAAAGTGACTCAATGAAAAAAGGTCGAGTTTACAACAATTTTGAAATAATTACAAAATAAAACTTTTTTCAAAAGTTTTCGACAACGACATCTCTCGAACGAATCAACGTTTTTTAATGAAGTTTCAATAACGACGTACATATGTATTAAAATAAATTTTTTCAGTAGAGCCAAATCAAAATAAGTTTTAAATTGTGTTTATAGAACTTTGTGTAAAAGTTTCGGGGAAAAACAACATAAGAATCATTTACTAAGTAAAAACATTTCAAAATATGTTCAAATAATCACAACGTACGTCTGCCCATGCGTTTAAATAATTCATCCCACACGAATATATGTCGTTACTAGTGTTTTTTATTCGGGATTTCCCGGGAAAAAATTCCCGGGATCCCGCACATTTTTCGGGAAATAAATCCCGGCAAAATTGTTCGGGAATTCTTTGTAAGCACACATTTTTAGTGCTGCTTTTATATAGAAAAATATGTAAATAAAAGAAAAAATTTGTAGTTTTGAGCACATTTTATTTGTCTCCATTTTTTTTTCATATTTTTCTGAAAGCAGCACTCAAAAAACATATTGCGTGAAGAAATAAAAATAACAGATTGTCACTAAGTGGACATAGCGAAAGTGGGCATAATAAAGAAGTACTGCCCTCCTATTCTGTAACTCGCTAAAGCTAAATCTCTATCGCTAAAAATCCATAGGTCGATTTATTAAGTTTCCTCTACGAATACAATTTTGCAACGTGTATTGCTAAATTATGGAATGTCTTACTGTCTGTTTTTGTAAATAAAATAAAAATTTTCGTTAGGGACTTTGAATTGAAAACAAAAACAAATTTGAGTTTTTTTTATTGTTGTTTCAATTAAATTCCCTAACGAAAATTTTTATTTTATTTACAAAAACTGGCAGTTAAAAATTTAATCCACCGAAATTTTAGTCTCTTATGTCATCGCCAAAAATGTTTAATTTTGTATTTCTTCAGCATTTTAGCGATCAAGATTTAGCTTTAGCTTTAGCGAAATACGGAATAAGGCGGCTGGTCTATATTTTCTGAAAATATCAGATTGTTATTTTAAGCCACACATAGTTTTTGAAGCTCAAAATTTCGAATTTTTCAAACATTACAAATTTTTGCAAAAAAAAAATCAAAGCTTTATGTACAACAGGTTCACACAGGGTTAAAAAAATTTAGTTTTCAGGTGGTCACTTTTCCGCCACTTAATTATTTCAATTCAGTTTTACTTAGCAGTATGAAATGCTCTTTAGTGTCTTATGAAATAAATCATAAATCATTGGGCCTGATTGTGCAAGGCGTTGGCGTAAACGCCTATGTCGTTTTTTTAAATAAGAAGCTACGGAAATTATAAAAAACTATGAAACTGGTAAATTTTTTTACTTCGGGTGGCTACTAATCAGAAGTTATGCAATAAAAAAATAAAATTTTTTAATATAAATTAAAAACCATACGGCACGGCTAAAGACCTCAAATTTTATAATTTTTTTACTTACGTTTAAAGCATCCATAACCTTATTTAACAGATCCCGTGAATTGGTATTTGTTTTTGTTTAAATAAATTAAGTGAAATGCTATTTTGTATCGTTTTGTACTGGGCGGCGATTCCCGGGAATTCCCGGGAAATTGAAAAATCAATCCCGCTTTCCCGGGAAATGAAAAAGTCCGGGAAAAGAAAAACTGTAGTCGTTACTGAAAAAGATCAAAATTAGTCATTGATATTCCGAAACTTTTTACTCTCAGATTCGAACAGGATAAAAATGTGTTTATTTTACATAATGGAAGTGCTACAAAACGTTTTCACTAATAATCTCAATATCAAAAAAATGTAGTTACGAGGTTTAAGTAAAAAGAGGAGGATATATTAATTAGAGTAAATATAAAATAATTAATAAGCGAAACTTCATTATATTACATTTGAGCAAACAAAAACTCTTGCTTGAAAAACAAGAGCGAAAGAAATTCAAAACAAAGAAAAGCGTTCTTTGTTTGTGACCTAATTTTTTTATTATGTTTAGTTTATGAATTAAGTTTTGTTTAAAACACTGTAGTTGTTCGCTATTATTCTTTTGCTCTAATTTCTAATGTTCAAATATTTGTTGTTCCATTTCTTAATACCCATTTTCTGTATTTAAAGTAGAGATCATAACTAGCTTTACTTTTCACTCACGATCATGCACGTTCAAAAGCTTTGGGGTTTTTCACATTCATATTACATAAAAGCATTTTCGAAACACTTTTTAAATAGTTTTTGCTATGCTGTACAGTGTAATTTTACACTTAATTACACTGTACAGCGTAGCAAAAACTAAAAATAAGAATTAGTTAGCCTTTCTTAAGCTTTCTTTTGTATGGTGACCTGTAGTGAAATTCTACGTAACACATTTTTTTAAGAGTGTTGTGTTTTTCTTCCGACGGGGTTTTTTGAATTTGGAACGATTTTCCAAACCAAATTTGACGTGGGATGACGGAAAATCGTTCCATATACATATTTTTAACACAAACTAGTCTCATAAAATCCGATTCTGTAGGAAACTTTAGCACTTATTGTAAGTACGAAATTAACTCTTATATCTACACATTTGAAGCTTATATGATTTCAGGCGTTCAACTTGACTTTTGGACATTAGTGTTTTTGAGAAGATATACGGCCATGTCGCAGAGTTCAGTTCCGTTCGAAAACGGAATTCAATCCACCCCAAGATGTCATGCCCTAGCCGGAGTATACCACAGCATACCAGCGCCGCCAACAGTTCGGATACACCTGAAAAATTTGCGTATTTCGGTTTTCTTTTTCAGACACCAGCTGCTACAAAAATGGGATGGAATGAACTCTGTTTCCGAACGTAATTGAGCTCTGTGACATGACCGATATAGTAGAATTTAGTGAATTTCTGACCGCTATAAAGGAATAAAAATACCCATAAAGCGAGGCGTTGAGGATTAAACTGCTTCACAAAAATTAGGATTAAAATGTTTCACAAAAATGTTCCTCCCGGTGTTTTACATAAGAGTACTGAGTACACCTTATACCCATGTAAGTACATATCGCCCATTTACTTGTTTTGCAGAAAATGACTTTAAAGTTTTCAATTTACTTACAACTTAATGGATAAATAAAATTCTATTCTTCCCTCAAGAGGTGAGTAACTAGATACTAGCTGAGCCCGGCAAATTTCAAATGGTTTCTTTTAAATAACTTCACCGCGTGGCCATCTATTGGGTCAAAAACAAAACAGAAACCTAACGTAGATGTACCCGAACCTGTGCTAAAAATTTCTGCTCGACAGATCTTATAGTTCCGAAGATCATGCGTTACTAACAAACACACAAAAGATTTTATATATAAAGATTTTTACGAAATTTTGCACAATAGAAGTATATGACGATTAACTCTGCATTATTAACTGAAAAATCTCGTTTTTGAGTTATGATGTTATTTGAGTATATGAGTGATATGTATTAGATTTCCTATGCCGATTCACTATCAGCCATATCGGGGAAAAAAGTTCACGTGAAATGTGTTCCCTTTCCCTAAAATTGTTATCGCAAATTTTGTGTTGTAATACACATAATCTTAGTCTAATAATAAATCCTTATTCTCTAGACACAATTTGAATTCATCCTGAAATCTTTCACGTGAACAAAATGTTCGCCACTTATTGACGATAAGTGTGTACAATAATGTGCAAGAGGGGGAATTATTATTATTATTATTATTATTATTATTATTATTATTATTATTATTATTATTATTATTATTACGTAAAGGCCATAAGCACAGCGACCCAAAGGATCTTCTGTGCAGGCCAAATTTTTTACTGAAGTAGATTAAAGGGACCCATACACTACACCAGTACGCACGCGTAATCAAGTGATGGCACCAGTGGTTTAGTCGTGTATGGGCATTTGGTGCGATTGTACGCTTTGCTGTAGCGATGTCAAACAGAGTTTGATATTTTGCTGATGGTACCAGTTTGTGGCATTGTGTATGGTGAAACTAGCTCAGTTGAGAAAAGTTGTCATAAATTAAGAAAAAAGGAACAAAATATATGTTGTAGTGTTTCGGAAATAAAACAAATCATTCCTAATAACTTTTTAATAAAAAGACTTGCGTTTTCCTTAATTTTTATTTTGAAAATAATATCAAAATAAATGCGGTGTGCACTGGGTACAACAACTCATCCGTACAGAATTTTTAAAGAAATGGATATTGCACCAGTATGCTTGTATTGTATCTATTTCGAGCACGATTCAACACCACTTGTTTGTGCCAGTATACTGTAGTAATGAATGATTTGCTTATATTCTACACGGCGAGAAATTGTGCACTTCAGCTGGAGTCATTAAGATACATACCTCAAAGGAACTTCACTCTGCGCGCCACTACCGCCTGGGCAGTAACAGAGAATATAAGAGGACAAAACACAACGGGACCAACAAGGACACAAGTTGGTTTTAACCATCTAAACTGGAAACCTGTGCATAAGAGGATAACTTTAGCCCCCCCATATGAGTTCCAGACGTAAATTTTCAAAATGTCGATACACGTAGATACCTGCATACTTATACTTATTTTTTGGGGCTCTCTACCAAAATCAGTATTTAGAATCTTAACAATTTTTATTAGTGCTGTACAGTGTTATATTATTTAATTTTAAGTCTACTTACTTTTTTGTTGTTTGGTAACAATTTCATTATTATTTTTTTTAATAAACACAATGAAAACTACTTGAGACTGTTTTGCAATAAGAAATAAATAACATTTTTAAATGGAGTTTTAAAAATAGAATCCAAGAAGAATTTCACAAAAACTCGAAATGTTTAGAAAAAGATGCAGCAGAACGAAAATAAGAATTTTCATAATCAAAATAAACCGAAAACCTAGAAAAAAACAACAAAGTGAAAAAGAAATGAAAGATTTTTTGTTAAAAAATAAAAACGTAATCAAAGAAAAACACACACAAAAAAGAAAAACTTGTATTTTAGGGATCGTCAAAATAAAAAGTACAGCAGGGTCAAAACAAAATACAAAATAATATCATAAAAAATTATAGAAAATGATACATATAAAAAAGTAAACAAATGGCTTAAAAGTGAATTTCGAGATAAAGTCAATAAGAAATGGAAAATCATTGCAGTTTGAGATATTTTCGAATACAGTGGTGTACATTAGGTTAGCACACTCATGTACCTACGTTGCATTGAAAAGGGTATGTAGGTATACTCTTTACCTATAAAAATTAAGCAGTATTTACCCCGTCTATGAAGTGATCAATAAGTTTCGTTAAATTAAGTCAAGAATGCCAACACTGTTGAAAATTAACAAATAAAAACAAAAATATAAGGTACCAGCCCTTATTAACCTAAACATTTTAGTGTCATTTTTTCGGCGCTCTCTATTGGTTTCGGTTTACGGTGTTCAAAAGCTTTATTTTTTTTTCAAATACATTAATCCATTGCGCATCAAATGAAATTTAGAAAAATTTGTTAGTCGCATAATTTCCGCGTTTTATAAGTGACAGATTTTAAATATACACTAAATGAAAGCCAGGAAGGTTCACTATAAAATGATATGCATGCTTAAGTAGCGATATATCGGTTAGTTTGTAAGATAACAGTGTTTTTACGTAAAAAGAAGG
This sequence comes from Panzeria rudis, assembly GCA_956483635.1. Lineage (NCBI taxonomy): Eukaryota > Metazoa > Arthropoda > Insecta > Diptera > Tachinidae > Panzeria > Panzeria rudis. The sequence continues at coordinate 4,763,415 of OY101450.1, read as the reverse complement.
GATAACAATTTTTAAATATCATTTGGATCGCAATGGGTTAATGTTGTTTATATTCGCTCCAGATTAAAAATGGCTATAAGCCAATGTTTCTGTTTTTTTAGTTTTTAACAGTGTTGCTATTCTTAAATTGTTCCCGTATTGCAACGAAGCTAAATAATGTCATATGTTTTTTGGGCAACACGTAAGTAGCACTTTAGGACATAGAAGTGATTAAAGTTACATACCTATAGTGATTAAAGTTATGTATGTATCAGAAATATATTGCTTCAGAAGGCTGCACTTAGCTAATGTGCTAGCCTAGTAGCCACAGTTGTATATACTTAACAGAAACAATTTTTAGTACCTAAAACGTACAACGATGTAGAGGCTGTTACATGATAATGTTAAATTCAAATTGGTATTTTTTCGTGTACACACACACGCATGGACATGAATGTTTCTTATAGCTGCCAAACACAGAAAAGAAAACGACAACAATCCACCACCATTTGTTGTTGCTAGGGTGTACGTGCCTCACTGTTTATTTTTGTTATTTCTTTCAGATTCAGATACTTTTAATTTTTATTTTTTCTCTACCTACTCTGTATTTTACATCATATTCTTTTATTTCTACTTTATTATGTTTTGTTTGAATGCTCTCTCTGCTGCTGCCTCTGCTCTGCTTCCTTGTTTTTGTTTGTGTGTGTGTTTCACATTGCATTAACTTTGGCTGTTAGCTTAGTAGAGCTCTAGTGGGGTCACTTAAATTTAGTTAAGAGAAACTGTTCAGTGAGTTAACATCGTCATATTTTTATATGACTGAAAACTTCGAGAATAAAGAATACGCAATTATATATCTTTTTACCATGAAAAATATATATTATTTTATTAAATATAAAAAGAAATTGTAAAATAAATTGTTAGTGGACAAAAATTACAACAGTGAATAAAATAAACAAAGAAATAATTACTGTGTATACATACCCAACAAGAAAAAGTTTTTATTAAAACTACAGAGAAACAACATTTGATAAAAGCTTTTTTTAACAATTCACCATTAAGAAAAATAAAATCAGAGTGCATAACAAAAACAAGAGAGTTGCTGCTTGAAAAAAGCAAGAATAAAATGTTTAATACAAAAAATTAAGAAAAGTAAAAATAGACTACTTTATTACTAATTATATTAAACAAATAAATGTTAATTAAAGTTAATATAATCGATAAAACAATAACTAATTGGCTCCACTTAACCTCACTAAAAACTGTGCAAGAACAAAAATACACTTTGCTTTTTGTTTTTTGTGTGTTTGTGTCTTGTTGTTTATGGGAGCAACTGTACTGGGTTGAGGTGGAGCAAAAAGCTTAATTTCTCTACACAAAGTGGGGAAATTGTCAGTGATTTTGGCGCCAAATTTTGACAGTAGCCATAGCCAAAAGACGCAAAAAATAAAAACAGACATAAAAGTGAAAAAGTTTGAAAAGAACAAAAAACAAACATACTACAGAAAAAAAAAAACAAGTGAAGGTTATTAATAATTACAAATAACAAAACTAAACAAAAATCAATAAAAATGTCTGCAGCTAGAGTTTTGAATCCTATGATCAACGAATTTTGCAAAATGACATCAAGTCCACACGCCTTGAGGACTAATCTGTCGTGTGGCCGTCAAATAAATCGCATCAAAAAAGATCTCTTTGGACCAGTAAATCCTGCTGAAACCAATAAGTAAGTTTTTTTGCCCTACGGGTCCTTAAAGCTATGAAAACTATTTTGTTATTTTAAACTATATATCTTTTGAAGAATCTTTAATGAAGAATTGGAGAAGCACCAAGAGAAGGCTGCCAAAAAGTGGGGCTTTGATTTTCGCACTGGCCTACCTTTAACACACAATCCCCAGTACATATGGGAACGTGTTTCTATACAAGAAAGTTGCATTGCTCCCGAAATGTATACGTTGACACGAGCTGCCCATGTCAGACCTTTGGCCCCTACCCCTGCACCCAAAACACAATTGGAAATGTTAATGGATGAACGTGCCGAGCGTGAAAATTTTAATATGTCCCAGTCTGCGACTGATACAGATTCCTGTGATGATTCGCAAGATGAATTATCAATGGTAGTTTTCAAAGTACCCGCTGGTCCCAATAATGCGGAGGCTACTTTGGTAGTGCCGCGCAAGACACATCTACGCAAAAGACAACCGAAAATAACAGGTAGGTTGAGAACTTGATAATAATTTGAAAACTAACAGTTAAAGGCAAATTGCGAAAAAGGGAAACTAAAGTTAGTAATAGGTTTAAACGTAAATGATTGTAAGGTGTTTCTGTTAATCTAGTATACGAAGACAGTTGAACTTCCATAATGATAGTATACATTGTCCCGTAAAATACTTCAACTTATGGAGAATTTCAAGTTATTGAATAAACAATTAATGCAAATTTTTGTCACAAAACTTGCTTGAAGGTTTCAAGTTGTAGAATATTATATGTAATATTATAATGTAACTAAAGGAGTTGTTTTAAATATAATGACGGCGCTTTTTTCTTTACCTCTAGCAAACAAAATGACACTGAACATTTTTTTTTTGTATAATTAAGCCGAAAATATCTAGCTTCAAGCTTTGAATATTAATGTTAAACTTTGTATCGAATAAAAAAACATTGTACATGACTGGATAATGTAAATGTAGTATATGTATTTATTAATAAAATAATCTTACCTTGGACTAGAACTTGTTAAAACAAAAACTTCCAACAGTTGTTGCACTCAATTTGTTGAATTTTCTATTTCTTGTCAGCTTTTAAATATTTTTGTATAGTTTGCAGAGCGTTATAGTAAATGAATATAACTTTGAAGTGTGTATGTATAAATGAATGTTAGTTTTGTACAAAAAATTATCAGAAATATTCAGCCCTGTTCTGTATTCAATGTGGAATGATAATGTTCGGAATTATTTAAGCTTTATTGTTAGACATTAATATTTATAAAAAAATTTTAATAGGTAATTCTGAACATTTTATTCCACATGCCTTGATAACTTTTTTTAATAAACTCATTCTGTCCCTGTATGTGAGAGGAGTTGCACAAACTTAACCGCAATCTTTTAAATACAAATTTTTTTATTAAAAAGAGATTTAGGTTAAGTTTTGGTAGCTTCGTGCACGTGCAAGAACGAACTGGAACAAGTATCTTTAAAAATATATAAAATTTCAAAAGTAAATTGGATCTACGCTCCGGAACGCCAGAGTCCCACTCGGCCAAAGAACAATTTCTTCTGTATGAAAACTCGAAATCCATTGAGAGGGTCCTGAAATATTTAGAAAACAACTGAAAATCTCAAAAGAAAAAACATTACGTGCTTAAGTAGTACAAAAATAGTTTTGTAAAAATATTAACATAACTGGATAACAAATTGTCCTATTCAGGAGGCAAATTACGGCATTCGATATCGAACGAGATTTCCGTTTAATTTCTACTGGAATTCCGTTCGATATTGAATGCAGTAATTTGGGGACTCATTTAAACAAAAAGTCCGAAATTCGATAAAAATATGCAAACATGTTCTGTATTCCATGTGGAATGAAAATCTGCGGAATTGTCATAGCATTCTTATAAATATTAATTTGCAACAACAATACTTTGATAATTCCGCACATTTTCATTCCACATGGAATACAGAACATGCCTGGATTATCTTTAATCAGGTCAGAAATTTCGAAAATATCGTGGAACTTATGCAAAAAAAAAATATATATAAAAATTTTGTCTAAAAAAAATTTATAAAAATAGGAAATCAATATAATTTACGTTCTTTTTCTATAATCATATAGGTAAATATGTTCCAAACAAAACGAGCAGCATTTCACTAAATTCGATGCACAACTTTTGATTTTATTTACAATTAAGTGAGGGAACTCAATTAACAAACATTACGATTGATGCTCAGTAGAATTAACTTCCCTAAACTACCATATAACAGACATTCAATTGTTCAACATTCTCGCTAATGACAAAGTTTAAATTCTCTCTTTCCGCTTTTGTTTTAGTTTCAATTACATTTCCTGTCGTTTTTTTTCACACACTTTCCACATCAATTGAATATGCAATCAAGCCTAAAATTTAAACCATAAAAGCCAATTTCCTTTCCCTTAAAACACTTGTTTTAAATAGAGAAATTATTGCAGCTAAAGCTCTATGCAATTGTGGGAAATGTTCGTTATATTTAAACTATATAAAACTGCATATTTCCCTCAAAGAAAGAAAAAAAAAATGCAACTCCCAACCAAACCCATATGAACGAACATAAACCACTAATCAATAAATTCACCCCCTTAAACGAAAAGAGATTTTCGTCATGGTTTCTTCATACACCACTTTTTTAACGGACAAAACATAATAAAACTAAACAAAAAAAAAACTAATTTATTTAAATATGTACATGAAGTAAAACAATGCCAAGTTGTGGGAGCGATAATTGTTCTTAGTTTCTTTTAAGCGAACACGCCTTTTTTAGTCCTGGCTTTGTATAGTCTAGTTACGTTTTGCGGTTTGATTTGTATATTTAATAGCTTTTGATTAAAACAACTTCCGTTAAAGATAATTATGGGTATAAAATATTTTTTAGTAAAAATCAAAACCTGATTTTTGTTTGTTTCAGAATGAATACAAAAAGGGGTTGTTTTGACTGATATTTGAACATATAAAGCACAAGTGCTTGATTTTTTTCAGTAACTCATTCACAGCTGTGATCTTTTTGCTTGTAATAAATGAACCCCCATATTAAATTATTATATACCTTTCGTTCCAAGTTTTTTGTTATTAGAAGGATTGTAGAAAAAAAAACATCCCTTTTAAATATTTGTGTGAGATTTATGATCTTCATGTAAATACATTTCATTTGATAAAGATAAAATTTAAATGAAACAACCAGAAAAATCATAACAGCTGTGTGAGTTTGAAAGAAATGTTTTAGTTTTAGGTTTACGTTGTAAAACTCTTGTAACTAAAATGATCTTTAGCCTGATTATACACGTGTCATACAACATTTTAGTTTAGAATTTTTATCATATTTTGTTTGATTTTCAAGTTTTATGAATTATTTGAATTTTTGTTTGTAAATTTCGAATTTTTTATTGACCCGCATTTTAAATAACATTTAAATTTTAAATATCATTGCACATATCAAATTGAAGTTTATTTTCTTTTATTTACTTTGTCATGCAGCATATTTATTTTGTTGTCGAAATGTCTGTTTGAAAACGTTTGGTTTTCAAGTGTTATTTATTTATAAAGAAATCGTAAATTTTTATTCGGTTACACTGTACAAAACGAAAAATTAAAGAAAAGCAAAAAACTACGTTTTTCGGCGTTTAGAAAGTTTACGCATAGGAAATCTGGTAATACTTAATTTTTGCTATAAAGATGTATTCAGCACTTTTATGTAAAACTGAATGAGGAAAATTTTTGTGGAACATTTTAACCCTCTAACTCTGCGGTATGAGTCCTTTAGACCCTTTCTGCCATAATTTTCTACAAACTATGTAGTTTTTATTAAAAAAAATTTGACGTAAAATTTCACTATAAGTTGCCATACAAAAGAAAGCTCTATATCGTCAATTGAAACGCAAAATGGGTTTCATACTCGCCTCCGCCTTCTTTCTCCGTAAAAATCGAGATAACTTCAGGTACTCGATGATATCTCGATGGTTTGATTCTTTAAACAAATTGGAACTTTTTGCTAAATTTGAGGTTATGTTGAAAAGTTTTTTTTTCTTTCGGCGGAACATAACATAGTTTTCGGAAGCCGCAACACTAACTCATCAGTAGTTTTCACGTGTTTCATTTCTTTCTCCAGCGAACATTTTTTACCGAATTAGGTTCGAACTCGATCAGAAAGTCTAAAGAAGTTCTAAACGAATTTTCGACACGTCTGAACAATGTCGGAAAAATGTCTAGCAAATAAACCATCAGAAAATTTTTAGATTTTTATGGTACCTTTTACGACCGATCGTATTAATGTCAGAGATAAAATTATAAATTTATCAGAAATGTATAAAATTCGTACACATAATCAAAAAGTTGTAAAATTTCTGTGACTTCGATATTTACGCTCAAACTGTCAAGGGATAAATGAGAATTATACTAAAAACTAAAATCAGATAATGTCTAGAAGAGAATGATAAAAGTGGTAACACGCATGTAGGCCAGAAAATATGCAAACTATTCTGTTAAATACCTTAAAGGAAATTAAATGCCTTTCGATAATGTGGAGACTATGTAGTCTGATATTAATCGGATAATATTTAAGAAAATGTACCAGAAACTTGCCAACTATTCTGCTAAATGTCTTAAGGGAATTTTAGACAACATGCTTAATTGTGTGGTAAAGTTTCAGAATTTTCTGGTGTCTCGGTTGTATGTGAATTTGTCTTATTTATACAATTCAATACTGGAAATAGGATACGAGAAGTGCGCGTTATTGTAATGCAAACTTAACTCCATTTTGATCGACAAATTAAAATTTAACATCACGAAATTGGCGTTAAATGAACCCATGTTGTTACGCGCTTATATTTTTGGTTTTTTTAAAGGATTGGTGTCGTTAAACTTTTCTGTATTTTGAGGTTAAAACGTATTTTTTTTAGAAATATTTTTTTTTTAACTTCTCGCAATCAAAAAAAGGGAAGTTACTGACTTAACTCAGATTTTCAAAAATCGAGCTTTCATCAAATCTCGACGTTTTGAAATATTAGCAAGCTATTCAGACTATTCTACTTGGTAGATTTCGAGAATTCGCGTAAATAAAATTTTTGAAAATTATTCTTTAAATAGTATTTTAATAGTTTTTTTAATAAATGTCGAAAAATTACGATAAAGAGTTTTTAATTACTCCAAAATTACTGTCTTTTATACATATTTAGTAATTTTATAGGAATTGGAAAACTGTTTCGAATGCTGCAAATATCGGTTATATGGCTCGAGATATATCGTTGATTTTGAAAAAGTTTATTCTAAATTAATCCAACAATTTATACAATTTCTAGCGATTAGAGCTTAAAATTAGCAGGAAGTTCCAGTGGTGGCCTACAAAGACAACGTAGCTCACTCATATTTTTTATATTTGTTTCGATCTTAAAATAAAATTACGTTATTTTTCTTTTGTATCTTGAAATTCTGATATAAATTAATGCTAAAAACATTTTTTTTATTACAATGGTTTTATTTAAGTCAGTTTTTTGCGGCACTTATTTCTATTTAAGCTTTTGAGATCCTGTTTTATTTTATTTAAATTCTTTGAGAACCTCCTTTTTATTTTAAATTAATTTGTTGTGTCTTTCTTGTATGATTTATTTCAAAAGACCCTGTGCCTGGCACGTGCGACACACACCACGATCAGTAAACATTTCACAAACACCACCTTTTCTTAATGTATTTTGTTGCTGGGATGGGTAAATAATTGCCAAAATAACACTCACTACTACTTTTTTTCTTTTTCTAATCTAAGGATGCTCTTAGGGCATATTAAACAAAAATCCCAAAAACAGGGATGAAAAATCTAATACAAAAGAGAAAGTTGAAAATTGAAATATAAATTTCTTATTAGAAAGAAAAAAGGAACAATGACCTTTTTCTTTTTCCCTCGTACAATTTTTTAGGGTATACTTGTAAGGAAAATTTACTAATATTACATTTTCCTTTTTCTCTCTATTTTTAGAATACATGAAAGAACGCAAACGTTTGGCTCAAACGCCCAAAAAAGTATCTCCTGCCAAGCGTATGCGTACCTCTTCTGGATCTTCCACAACACAATCTACATCACAGTTTAATCATACTGTTAATGCCAACAGCATAGCAGCGCATTTTTCTGTACGAACACAGCGTCATAAGTAATAATAAAGTGTTTGAAAATAATTAGTTTTTAATACACAAAACAAAATAATTATTTTTGCAATTGCTTTCTTTTTATGGTTTTTTTTTTACTAAATAACTTTATTTTTTTATGATATGTAACTTAATTATAGTTTTATATTGTATAAGATCTTATTTTTTTTAACAAAACTAATAATTTTTTTTTTCATTTTCACGAGAAAACAAAAAGTTGAAGAGAAAAAGTTTTATTTTTTTCTTTACTTTAAATTACACTGAAAATGTAAAAAGTAAAATTTATAAATGAATGCCATAAACTAAGTTATTAGTTATTAAAAATTTTCTAATATACTATTTAGTCTTAAGTACTTTAATAATACCCTCCTCCATATTCTCCTTTCACCATTATCCCCTCTCCATTACTACAGCTAATGAACAATCCATTTTTTTTAATTTTCATTAACAAAATCCATATTGAATTAAGTCTGAATTTAAACAATTAACACTTAAAATATTTGAAAAATTTAAAGCTTTTTGAAAGGTTTTTTTGTTACAGAAAAAATGTTTCATTCACCTTTAAATTTATAAGTTAGAATTTTACTTAAATACATAATTAAAAATATTCTCTATCTATTACAAAGCTTACATTTTTCCAGCATGTTTCCCTTAATTTTATCTTTTTTTCTCGCTCTGCATGGAAAAAGCTAATTTCAAGGGATTTTATCCAAAGCTGCAATAAATTTAATTTTTAAATAATTTCTTTTAAACATTGAAACAAAATTGAAGTACAAAACTTGTAATTATAACTATATATATCCTTATATATTTCAATTCCTTTACCAGTGTACACAATTTCCTTAATTGAATGCACTTTTTTAAAAAAGTCTTAACTAAAATAAACTTTCAGAAAATCTTTTTTTGACAAAAATTTTACTTGAATTTGTTTTTTTAATAAAACAAATTTGATTTGAAATTTGTCTGCCAAAAGATAATCTCTATTTTAAAGTTTTGTAGATAGACAAACAGACGCAGTCAATCATATTCGATATGAAAATTTCCAAATTATAAATGAACTATAAAACAAGTTCCGTAAGACCCCTTTTACACAGACAAAGTTTTCTTACTCAAATTTTAATACAGCTGGATGAAAGATACTGAACTAAAGTATGTGAAAGACAACTTGCCTGCGTAAAAAGGATCTAAGAAATTTGATAAAAGAAGATTTTTTATTATGAATCTGTTTTTTTTTCTAAAACCAAGACTTTAATTTAAAGATTGCTTAAATCAAAACTTGTTGTAAATTTAATCCCCCACTCTCCCAGTTTCCTCATAATTTAGGCAGAGCCTTGTTTAATAGCATCTTACATTAATTTATATATCTGAAATATATAAAATTTAAATTGTAATTTTTCTTTTTATGCTCTAAAAAAACGTATTTAAATTATATTTTTTAAAATGTTTACATTTTATTCATACTTTAGTGAAACTTTTATTAGTTTAGCTCAAATAAGTCCATTTGCATTTTGTCATTCAAAAATTTTTGCATCTCTAACAAAGAACAACTGCAACCCTTCAATAAAAATTCATTTTTTTTAAATATATTTTCTATTCTAACTAAGAAATTTTACTAATATTAAAATAGAAAAAAAAAACATTCATAAAAACAAAAACAACTCTTAAAAATTTAAACTAAATTAAAACAAAAAAATAAAAGATAAAATTAAAAAAAAATTTAAGCTGTTTCATTTTAAAGATTCTTTACATCCTTAACTTAAAGGTAAACACTTTAAATGGGCGTGACTCTGCCCACTTTTCTAATCTTAATGTTGTATTGTCTCGGGGAATCAATGTGTGTCTAAAGAAGTAGTTAAAAAAATATTTACATTGCTTTTTGGTCTCTGCTTTGCGCACTTTTCTAGAATAAGTTTGACAACGATGTTAAAAATAATATAGTGTATGAGCGTGATACTGTACAACACAGAAAAAAACACGGTTCTAACGACTGATTCTGGCAGGAGCACAAAAAAATATATATATGTACGTGTATTGGCGTTTTGAAAGTTTACTCTGAGATTAATTTTAGGGGGAGTTAAAGTTCCTTCCTTTTGCACATAGTTATAGTGAACGGGCATAGGATATCTTATCAGCCTAACGTTTAATGTATAAGATGTGTTCAGCACTTTTATATAAAATACAATGAGGAATTGTTTAGCAGCCTCTTCAACTCAATTTTTTGCAAAAAATTAGGTACTTTCACCTTGTTGTGAATAAAATCAATATTTATCCCAAGTTATGATGAAATCGGTGGAAACCTGTTAAAAAATCGCAGATTTCAGAACACAATTTTTAGAAACAGAAAATTTATGCGTAAAATATAAAATTCGACGATTTTTGTAGTTAGGGAACCATAACATAAAAAATATGTCGACATATGTATGGTCATCAAAGATCAAGACAAAACTTTCATTCTGGTATGTGATGGAAAGGCTGACTTCCAAATCGTATCAATACAAAGTTTGTATACAGGGGGCTTACTCTGTATTTCGAATCGAAAGCAAATGATTTCGAATTGTAATGTAAATGAGATACAAATTCGAACAGTTTTCTTTTCGAATCGAATTACAGAGTAACCCCCCAGTTCTGCTGCGGTATTTATATCAACTTTGAAATCGATACCCTGATTACTCTTTTGCGGCGTTTCTGATACTTGTCGACGACGTTTTGAAAAGGTATGCATTGTCAATGTTTTGTACTGAGACGATATGAAACACTATACATTATTCGAATACCATCCAATTGACGTTTTAGAAGTCAGCCAAATCGTTCGATTTGAAGCAGGCGCCGATTTAAAAACAAAATCTACTGAAAGATGACCTATTTACCGCTTTTATTGTTTTCAAGGCTTTATATTCTTCGAATATTTTTTTTTGGTACAAAAAAATGAAAAGCGTAAATAAGTCACCTTTTAGTAGAATTTAGTTTTGAAATCAGCGCCGATTCAAATCGAACGATTTCTGTCACATACCAGATTTTATTTCATAGTGTGTTCTATTTATTTTCTCCCGGCAATTATGTCAAAAGTTGATACTATCGAAAAATTCTGGCATCTCTATGAAGAATGTAAGACGGAGAGAAAATCGACTTAATAAGTGCTGCCAAGTTCAGCCAACTAATCAGAACTATGAGCTGCATGAATAACGGTTGCAGAGTTTAGGTTGCAGAACTTATCGATTATCGTATCTTTGAGGAAATCTAGGGTAAAAGAACGCGCTAATAAAAAATTTATCGTTTTTAAGTCCAAATTGAAAGACTTTTGAGCAAAATTTGACAATCTTTGAACAAACATTTAAAAAAACTTTTTCAACTTCATTTCATATTGCAATTCTTTGGTCAGTTTATTACAAATTTTTCACCAATGCGTGCGTTTTTATTTATTGCACAGTTAAACTTTAGTTAAAAACAGCAAAAAGTGCTAAATTTTTATAAAAAAATATAATTAATATTGAGTAAGAGTTGCTTTATTAGAGTGTTATTAAATTTTTTATTAATTTGTGCTTTTAAAATGAAAAAAATCGCATTTATTTCTTAAGTAAAAGCAGCGAAGTCGACAGCACAGCATCTGTTGTTCTTTTTTTATTCGCGTGGTGGGTTCATTAAATATGTTTGTATGGGCGTGTGTACAGCGTTACCGTTGTGCGACTCAAGTCGCATTTTGCCCTTTTTTACTGCCTTGGCACTTTTTGTGCTCCTTTGTTTTAAATCCCATTTTGTAGCATTTTGTATTATTTTCTGCCCCTTTTGCCCTTTTTTGAACAAACTCAATTTTTGTTTTTATTTTTGCAATATATGTACGCAGATGCCCAAGCTGTCATGAAGCCGAGCTAGAAATATGTACTCAAGGGCGATATTATAGATATTAAGACCATATGACTACTTTTTTTTACCAAAAGCTGTGTAGTGAAATTCTATCTCTAATTAATAGTAGCTTAAAACTACTGGCTATTTAGGTCCGGTATTTATCAAATTAACGTTTCTAAGAAACGAATTATCAAATGGAATAAAAGTATACGCTTGTCAGTCCATGCTATCCGCTAGAAATTTGTTCCAAACTGACTTGAAAGATTGGAGTCCAAGCAACAAACTTACTTAAAAAAGCAGATATACAATTCCAAAAAATACGTATTAAATTATGCTGTTATCATTCAATTTAAAATAGTTGAATATTTGAATTTTAACAGGGTAACTCATGCTCATGTATTCAATATAAAACATAATCACCATATTTTTGCGTAAAAATCCCGGTATTCGGGACATAATAGTCCCGGTTTTTCGGTATTCGGGACTGGCATCCTTAGCATGTATTTCAGATTTCATCTTAATCGTATAAGTGGCTCGATAGATGTCGTGGTGGAAATTAAAAATTACTCTAAAAATGTATGGAGTTTTCAGCGCTTTGAGATGCATTCACCTTTTTAGAAACGATAGCAAAATTTTTTACCAAAAAAGTAAATTTTTCGAGCTATGCGGTTTTTTTTTCTTTGTAAATACATTACATACTGATATGAGTCGTGTGCCAAAAATAATAATCTATACATATAATAAAACTGTAAAAAGGGCGTGTCTATACATGAAATATTTTTTGAAAATTTTTATTTTGGCGTAAACAGTAATCGATATAGAGAACATAAAACCAAATTTAGCAATTTTTGTCAGTCTGTCTGTCTGTGGTATAGAGGTACTATAGAGTCCTGTTTCAAACATAGGGTACTTTTTATCGCCATAAAATATCTTATTTCTAAGTTAAAATAAAAATAAAAAACGAAAATATACCCAATTTTACTAATATAAATGTTGTTGGAAATTAGAAAGATGTTTTTGTTTTTTTTAACGGTGGTAGCATTGTTTATTTTGTATAACGGGAACTTTAAAAAAAGATGTAAAAAACGTTATATTATTATATTTTACAGACACCTTATAGTAATAAAGCCCGCCCGCTTTGCGAGCTTAACATTTAGTGAAAAATAAACTTAAAAAATCAAGTCCCGCGACTGCGTAAAAAACTAAAAATAAAAAAACAACATAGCGACTTTTGCTGCCGGCAGCCATTATTAAGAATATTTAAATATTCGATTTTTAATGCTTCCCGACTGTAAAAGTTACTATACTTCGCACTACTGGACTTGTTTTTTTACATTGATTTTTTTATGCAGTAGGGCTTTAGATTTTTTAAATTTCTTTTTTATTTTTTATTTTTTTAAGTTCACTTTTTCGCAATTGGGACTTTTGGTTGCTAAGCAACTTTAAACCAGTTTATTATTTCTAATTTTAAAGATATACACATGTAACTTTTATGTATATTTTTGTAACTCCCTTTTAATTTCCTTTATTCGTTTCTACCCAGCAAAAAACTTCATATATGGCAACACCGGATCAGGGCTGCATTTTCTACAGAGGTCGAACGGCTTGTAAGATAGTGTAAAACAGCTTTTAGTAAAGCTTTTTTTAGATTTCAACACAAAATGCAGCTCTGATATAATGTGTTGTTATTGCATTTTTAAAAATTTCCATAAACTCATTAGATCTACAGAAGTCGAACGGATTGTGAGATAGTGTAAAACAGCTTTTAGTAAAGAAAATGCTGAAAAGGTAAAACATAATTATTATAATTATTTATTTACAATATCATATTGCGCATTACTAATTATTTAATTTTTAATGAAAAAAAAACCAAATTGTTAAATGTTTAACAGGGTCATGTTAAACTATTAACAGAGCTCTGTTAAACTTGATAGTTTGTGTCTAGGGTTTTAAATTTTACAATTTAACTGCACACACAGCAAAATTGCACCAGTCTTTCGCAATTTATAACAAAATCTGTGGAGCAGCGTCATCGAAACTCATTTTTTTTTGCAAAAGTTAGATAATTGTGAATCAAATCAATATTTATTTACCCATCGATTTTCATGAAATAGAGCTTATTTTATTTGTAGTATATGGGACTTTTTCCAAATTTGCCTAAAAGGAATATCCCAAGTCGTTGAGTATATAAAAAAATACTAGATTGTCGTAAAGGTAATTTTATTTCAAGTTTTTAAGATTTTTTTGTAATAAAATCGGACAATCCTTTCTTAAGTTATAATAAAATCGGTGGAGCAGCCTTTTCAAAAATAACAAATTAAAAAAAAAATTAAAAAAAATTTGTTCATAAAACTTAAAATGTCGACTGTTTTTGTAGTTAGGGGAAGATCACATAAAAAAATATAGCGGTACACTTTGGAATTTTTCTTGTAGCATAGTGTTATTAATTAGATTTTATTTCAAACCAATCTAAAAGAGGTCAGTAATCACATCCACACAATTTAATATCTTTTGTAGTTAAAAAAGGACCCTGCAGGAATTTTCCATCCTTCTTCTTTTTTTCTTTCTTTTCAATTTAATAAAGACACACTTTTAAGTTCACATCTTTTATTAATTAATTCTTTTAAATATTTCCTTTTTTTATTACTATTTAATAATTTATATATCTAACTACAATAAATAATAAATAATGTATTAACAAAAAATAGTTTATTGTCCCTGTTTTGCATTACACTCGAAATAAAAACTCGTGAATTTGTTATAAATATTTTTTCATAATAATAAAGCCATGAACATTTACATTATTTTCATTTCTAGTGAAATATAGAATACGAGGGGCCTTATGAATTGCTTTGGTATTTTAATTAAACTATTAAAGACTAGAAGTTTCTTCATGCTGCAAAAATTTTTCATATCCTTGTTAATGTCATATTGTGTATAGATCGTTTGATGAGCTGCCTGCCACCCATCCATCCATTAAGATTCGCCAGTTTTTTCTTTTAATTGTGCCTGCAGTTGTTTTACCATTTCGCCATTGTTGTTGTGTCTTTGAAAGAAGGCATTTATGGAGCTCATCGAACGATATTCCAAATTATCGCGTACATTACAGTCTACACTGATGCTTTGATGGCGTCCCAAAGGATTGCGGGTCTTCGAATCAGTATATTTCTCCAATAAGTGTAGCAGACAATCTTTTGTATTGTTGGCTGCCTCTTCAAGATTGACGGTCTGATGAGTGTCGGGCAGGCCAATGGGAACATCGCGACTCATTTGGCTAATGCGGAATTTGGCTCTTTTTATGCTGGCGGCCTCAGTTATTTTGCGATCAATGACACTTTTAGCATTTCCTGTTGAAACGGTCTTGACTGAAGACTTTTTCTTGGTTAATGAGCTGCTGCTGCTGCTTTCAGTCGATTTATTACTCCAGCTGTTAGTATTTAGTTTGGGAGTTTCCTCTATAGACTGTTGCAAACGCCAGGTTAAAGTACTAGTCCGACTTTTGCCTGGACTTAAGCTACTGAAGAAACTGCTTGAAGCTGCTGAGGAGGAGGAGGATGATTCAGTAGTAGCGGTTGAAGTCCCCACAGTTTTGCTAGAGGCAGTAGAGCTGCTGCTTTTTTTGGTAGACTCTTTTGTAGACTTAAGTTCACTTCTACTACTACTGCTACTGCTACTGTCTTTTTTGCTACCAGCAGAAGAAGTTTTTGTGCAGGTTTTCTTTTCAGCTCCCGTTTCTTTACTTTTCTTTGTCTTCTTCTCCGCTTTTTCTTGATCTTCAGCAGCAGGTTCTCCTTGCTTCTTGGTATCTGTGCTAAATTTATTATTGATTTCTGCCAACATTAACAAATGATCCGATAACTTTTTAATCTCATCAGCCAAATTGACACGTTCTCCGGAAGCTCTTCTACCCAGCAAATAATTTGTATCCGAATTTCGACGATCGAATGTATGAAGATAAGATTTCAATGATCTGTGTTGTAAATTCATGTTGCTGCCATTAAGTTCATCTACTTTGCTGCCAAATTGATAACCGAAATTTATATTTTGAGCTGTAGGTGTAGCTGTACCACTGGAAGAGGGAAAAAGCTTTTCCTTAGACTCATTAATTGGAGTGGGCGGTTCATCTTCCTCATTGATGTCTTTGAAATGAGCAGTTTCATCGTCAGTAACGGTGGCCAGAGATTCACAAGGTGATGGTGAACACACTGTTTGGAGTAAATTAAGAAAGAAAAAGAAAAATAAATGTTCATTATTAAAACATTTTCCTCGATTTCACCTAAACTAAGTACTAATATATCTTGGTTAGGCAGAGCTTTTTAAAGCCTTTTATTAAAAAAATTTTTTTTATTAGCTTTATACGTAGGAAAGGACACTTTTACAAAGGATACATTTAAGCGTTTTTGATATTAGAAAAAAAACCAAAAGAACAAAAACAAATAGTCAAAGAAAATATGTAAATGCAATAGAGTTTAATGAGTTTTCTAATAAGATGATTTGTTTCAACTTTTACATAACCTAAAAGTTTATTCGGTAATACTTAACTTATTTTAAATTTGCTTAAATTTCTTTAAGTGCTGTATATTTTTTAAAAGGAGGAAAAGCTTTTTTCTAAATAGGACACGCTGTATACAAATGTTTCATTAAATACTATGATTTTGAAACGTAAATCTTTTGAATCATTTTCCAAATCTTATATATAAATATCCACCAATATTGATGAAATAATATATGTATATGGTTTAAAAGGTATTTTTCTCTAAATATATGCATAATATATTTTTTGCATAAAAAACCGGTTACAAACAAAGCCGGTTATGGATCAAGTGGTCGAATTGTGACCACCGGGAGGGATTCTAGTAACATATAGACAGTCTGTTGCTGTACGTGAATGAAGTTACCCAAACTTAACCGAAAGCTCTTTTCAATGTAAAATTTGTTTTTAAAAAAACCTTTTAGGAAAGTTTGGGTAGCTTCGTGTACGTACGGGAACCGACTTACTATGAACAATTTTTTTTGTTACGTTTTATTTATTTAATGTTTTTTTCTTTTATTTTAAAAGTTATCGTTTTTTTTGGAAAATTGTAATCTGAAAACTTTTTTGAAAATGTTTTGAAAGAGCTTTTGAATAAAATTCTTAAATTTTTTAAAATAAAGTTTAAGCTTTATACGAAAGCTTTTTCGAAATATTTATATGCATTTAACTTTGAGAGCTTTTGAAAAAAATGTTAAATATTTTTCCAATAAAGCTCTTTATTTAATAAATAAAAAAGAAATATCATAAAAAAAGCTTCAGAAGATCTCATCTTCATTTGAAGCATGAAATTAAGATAGCTTTTTAAAAATCAGTTTTTAAAGCTTTAAAATAAATCAAAATGTATTTATGCGAGATATCCTCAAGAATTTATGTGCAAAAAAATTTAAATTGATTTGCTGTAAGAAATATTAACAGATTCATATCGAATAAAAATTGTTTGTTTTGTTGTTCATACGGTATATGTATTTACTTCATTAAAAAAAAATACGAAAGATTTCTTGAAAAATTCTTTTGGGCAAATATTTTAGATTTCTTCAATTCGTCTTAAAATAAAAAAAAATAACATTAAAAATAAAAGCTTTTTTGAAAATTTTATTTTCAGCCTTCTGAAATGTTGATTGTAGATTGTTAGAAAATCTTCTCAAACTTTTTAAAGCTACTTATTAAAAGTAAAGCTCTTGTAAGGCTTTTATGTTAAAGAAAATATAATCTTTTCTAATAAAGAAAAGAAAAACACAACACTTAAAGAAAATCCTTTAAATTAAAAAAAAAAGATTATTATTAACCATCTAACCTTGCATTACTCATATTATTTATCGCCCGTTTTTTACAGACAATTTCCTCGGTATAAAATGATGTTTCTTTATGATTATCTATGTACAACGTGTATGTACTTATGAATGAATGTATATGAAGAAATCTTTTGAAAAGTTTTTACTTTTAGAATCTTGTGCATATAATTTTATAGCAAATACATACAAAAAAGTGTGCTATTTATTATTTATTGTGTGTAATTTATGTGAAATTATAAAGAACACCTTATAAAGAATTAAGCTGGTCTTACCTTGAAATGAGAGCCAAAACAAAAACTATTCTTTTGACCCTAATGCAAAAAAAGTGTACTTTGTTCATTTCTTTTACTTTGTTTATGAATTTGTTTGTACTTATTTATTTAGTTTTTATTTTTTTATGTTCTTGTCTTTGGCTATTTTACAGATACGAGTACAGTATTTAAAGATTCCCAGCGGTAAATTGCTGGAGTAAAGAGGCCTTCAAGAAGGCCTGATTAGCAGACATAAGGCCTGCGAATCCGCATTCCATACTCATTTCATTTTTACCCATGCTGTCATTGCGGCGCAGGCCTTCCACAGTCGCTTCCCAATGTAGGGATTATTTGATTCATTTTGATTCATTTTGAAGGCTATCTAAGGAAGGTCTGTTAAAAAGCAAATCGAGTTACACATTTTTTTCTATTTCAGTATGTATTTTCATAGCGGCTTCTTTCGGTTTGATTAATGTAAATTTTTATTTCGAACTATTTCTTTTCATCCCAAGTAATTTTTTATACATTAAACTGAACTACGTCATAGTTCCGGCGGAATAGTTATAAATTAATCAGCTCCGACATAATAGCAGCATGTGTGATGTCTCTTGTATGTACATTTCAGTCTTATATACAAATTACATGCGAAAAAAGAATACGAGAATGTTTGTTATTTCCAAAGCACTTTTTTTATATTTTTTAATCTAAAAATACAATAGTCCTTCCATCTTCCCTGCTTAAAGAAGTGAATGTGGAATGTGTATCGAAGGAAAAATAAAAGAAAAGTACTACTTCAACCTTCCCTTCTACAAGAAGGCAGGTTGCATGTGTATCGGTCTTGCATGTGTATCGGTCAAGAAGGCCTGAAATTTGCAGGCCTGTTGACTTTTACCACTGGGTTATTATTCGGTTGCAGAAGTATTTGTGTACCAATTTGTATAAAAGTATGTTTTATAACTTAAATACAGTGAAAGAAATAAAGAAAATGATACAGAAGATTAACGTTAAGAAGATACAAAAATGAAAAAAAGAAAAAAAAGAATGGAATCATAAAGAGACACACACTCAGATACATTAATGTAGAACAGACTTTATGCATAGTCCCACCAAACCAAAGACTTGTCGTAACGAATTCGTTACAACTATTCGTACACTGAAAATAATCCATGCAACATTTTACGAAAAAAGCTTTCGTAGTGACTTTTTTCGTAAAATATACGAAACTTTCGCATATATTACGAAAAAACATTTAGGCAATATTTGTTTTAATTTACGAAAGTAACGAATACCTTTCGTAAAAATTTTTTCTTGTTAAAAAATATTTTTGAAATAAACAAATAAATTAAAATATTTTATAGGCAGACAAGCTACGAAAAAGTAGATGAAAGCAAAGAAATATTGTAACACCGCAAAGAACCGACAGCAAAAGTCATTAAAAAGATTTACGACTCTAATCTTTCAATTTAAATTATAGTGTTATATGTTATATTAAATTAAATATTGAAGTGAATAAATAAAATGATGGAAAATAATTTTTAAATAAACCATTATTGAAAAGAGTTGAAGAAAATTCTAAACGAATTCGTCATGGTAGATTTATTTACCAGGTAGTCGCAGTTCCTTGAAAATGTCAAATTATTAAAACACATAGACAACATAACTTGTGTACTTTGATACAAAATTTACAGCCACAAATAAAAAAAAAGAGTAAACAGCTGTGGAATCAAGAGTACCTGGTAAATAAATCTACCTTGCGAATTCGTTGCGATTTCGTACCGACATATCGTTACGATTTCGTAACTACATATCTTTACGAAGTCGTGTCAACCCTTTCATACAAATATCGTTACGATTTCGGCACAATTTCGGGTTCCTCAATCGGAAGATTTTACCGAACAGTCGTTACGAATTCTTTACGAAATCGGAATATTTTGTTTGGTGGGATAATATGTGTGCGTTTGTAAGTATGTAACAGTAAGTAGACAGGAGCAAATAACAAGAGACAAGCAAACTGGAGCACATCTTTTAAAACACATACACTGAGAGAACTGTAATGTTAGTTGTAAGCTCAAAAATATAACAACAAAAATAATTAAATATAACAAGGGCTCATTTAAAATTTGCCATAGTCCTGGCTACAAATATAAAATTTCTTCAGTGTTTTAACTTGAACGACAAATTGAAACGTTAAAAAAAGAGAGAGAGAGAGAGGAACTACATATATGTAAAATAAATCCTTGTTGCAATCAGTGTCCTTTCATAACGTATACACTGTGTAACATTTTTGCTGTTGGTTTTTCTGTTTTTTGTTAAATATTTTATGGTGGGTTGTTTTGGTTTGTATGTTAAAAAATTATTATTTTTGTAGCTGGAACACGTAGTTGTTGCAATTTTCTGGTAATATTATTTCATCATGCTGTTGCAATGTTGTTTGCTTGATGACAATCTATAGTCGTGGGTAGTCGTTGTCATCGTCGTTGTTTTTATTTGTTGCTGTGGATATGTTTCTTTTAGCCTTTTTGGTTTTATTTTTCAAGTTTTTGTTTGTAAGCCAGAGTGATATCAGTATATTATGCATTATGCTTAAGGCGCTTAAAAACAGCTTACAAGTATTTTAAATAGTAGAACGAAATAATAATATAAACTTACATATAAGAAAATTATAATGTGAGAAATAAAACAACAAGTAAAAGTTAATACAAGGCCAAGACGAGTACTTTATACCCTTCACAATTCGTAGCTAAATGGCGTAATTGCACGATTGTATTTTTGTTTGTTGGAATTGGATTGAATTTTTAAAGGCGTTTTGGTATTAAGCAAGAATTTGTTAAACAATTAATTTTTCAAACTTTTATATAATAAAATTGCCCACAAAAAGTTTGAAGATCGTGCTTAGTGCAAGTCTTTAGTTATATTGTGTGGGCAAAGTTTAATAAGAACCTGTTAAGTAAAAGTAATTGAAAAATAATATGTTTAAGCATGTTTACTTTGTAGGGGCGTGGCAGTTCTAACATTTATTCAGCCGTGTCACAGATTCCGTTCGGATCGGTTTTGATTCCGTTTCTGTCATTCCGAACAAGTACATTTTTGGAGCTTTAGATTCCGTTTATTTTGTATTTCATTTTTATAATGATAAACTTTTTATACCTTAAGGCGTTTGTTTACTCTTGTTTTTATATGCAAAGTTCACATTGAGCTTTTTATTAACATGGAAAGCTCATGACCAAATATTTGTTTGACGCTCCTAAAAGTATGCACGTTTTTTTGTATTTACTGCATATTAAGTCAGTAGAAAAGTGTTTTTCAATTCCACTTTGAAACTTAAAAGTGGTTTGATTAGGAAGAAAATTTTCATTTTTCGTTTTCTGAAGAAGCAGCTTACGGAATTGAAACCACTTCCGATAGGAGTGGTATTCTGTGACATGGCTGATTATCTTAAATGTTCAACTGTGCCATGGGAGCTGAGTGTGTCTGTAAAGTTTCATAAGAATCCATTAAGTAGAAGTATGTACTTGAAAAATATGGGCATGGTTCTTCCTACTTTTCTTATCATTAAATTGTGTTGTCAGGGAAACTTAATCTCTAAGTAGTTGAAAAAATAATATTTACTTAGTATGGATGTGGATTTCCCACTTTTTCAATCATAAAACTGTATTGTCAGATTAACTCCATGTGTGTTCAAAGTTTCCTATGAAAGTGCTTAATTACAACTAGCTGGAAAAACATGTTTACTTTGTAGGGGCGTGGCACTTCTCACTCTTCTTATCTAAAAGTTATATTGCTGTGGGAACTCAGGGTGTGCAAAGTTTCATAAGAATCGGTTAAATATAAGTACTTCAAAATATATGTTGGAAGAGCAACGACCATGAATTTTTCCTATCATAAAATTGTATTGACATCAGAACTAAAAGTATGTGTCAAATTTCATAGCAATCAGTTAAGTAGAAGTAGTTGAAAAAATAATATTTACTTGATGTGGGCGTGGGCACTTCCTACTTTTCCAATCATAAAATTGTATAGCCAGATAAGCTTTATGTGCGTGGACATTTTCATAAGAATCGCTCAAGTAGAGCTAGTCGGAAGAACATGTTTACTTTGTGTGGGCGTGGCACCGCCTACTTTTTATTTATAATGCTGCATTGCCGTGGGAGCTCAGTGCGTCTGTAAATATTTATAAAAATTGGCTAAGTAGAAGTATTTGAAAAATAATATGTGGACGTGGGTGGCTCTACCCACTTTTCTCATCATATAATTATATTGCTAGGAGAATTCAATATGTGTGCCAAGTAGTTAAAAAAGATTGATAACGCCGCTCAAAAGCTAGTTTCTAACGCAGTTCCTAAAAAGCTCAACTTGTCATAAAAATTATTATATATACAGTGAAATCTTGAAAACCCTGAAAGTAGAAAAAGATCTTATTACACATAATCTAAGAAAAGCTTATTTTGCCATACTACAAACAAAACTTTACAGCGCAAAAGCTTTGTAGTTGAAAAAGTTGTTTTTGAAATTCCTTTTTACATTAAATAGATTTCTCGTTTAAAAGATCACAAAAATTAAAAAAAAGATTTTTGTAAAATATAAGCAAATTTTTCCCAATCCCTACAAAAAGGTCATTTAGCCATACCAGAAACTATATATTACACAGTAATTTTAAAAACTCCGAAAGAAGCAAAAACCCTTCTGGATGAAAAAGTAATTTAATTGTTTTTGTAAAAAGCTTTTTAAAATTTTTTGTGATTAATAAGCTTTTTCGTTTAAAGGACCAACAAAGATTCTTTGAAAAACTTTTTGTTTAACATTTTCTTTGATGTAATCATACCAGAAATAAAAAATTTACAGTGCAGTTTTAAAAATTCAGGAAGTTGAAACAGATTTCTAGCTCCAAAAAGTTATATAACTTTTTTAGAGCCATTTGGCTTTTTTATTATAAAAATAGCTTTATAATTGAAAGGTTTTTTGAAAAGCTTTTTGTAAGAAAGCTATTATTTCCCGATCCAAAGAAGAAAAAGGCAATTTTATATAAAGTGAAATTTTAACAACTCTGAAACTACCAAGAGCTCATTTCTTCACATAGGTCAAGAAAAGCTAATTTTGTCATTAAAAACGAACATTTTAAACATTTAGGAAGTAGCAAAAGCTTTCTTGTTGAAAAAAGTTATTTAATTTTTTTTAGAAAGCTTTTTGGAATATTTTCTTATATTATATAGATTTTTCGTTTAAAAGAACCAATAAAATTGTTTCAAAAAGCTTTTTGACAAAAAGCTTTTACTTCGCGACCTGTATCAATTTGTGAAATAAGTTTGCTTTTTCTTGAATTTCAATATATATTGAAAATTTTTGCGAAATTTACGTTACGTATGTGACATTTTCTAAAGAAAAGTTTTTCAAAAACCAAACAATTTTAGTCTGTCGTCGCCTCTTTTAATCACAAAATGACAAAAAATCGTAAAATATTGCATATGTATGATGAAGAGCTTTATATAATGAGTCGAGAAAGATAAAAGCTTGTTGCAACCAATATTGCCAAACTTAACATATAATAACAACCCTTCATGTAGAGCTACATATACGTTTTTGACAGAAGATGTTCTGAAGTTATATGTACAATATAACAAAGTTTTGGACGAGAACAAATAAACACAACATAAAAAACCAGTACATATTAAAAAAAGAGGTTAAAAATTCATGATATTTTATTAATTTTTCAGTAGTTTTGTTTCTCTTTCATTCTTTTGTTTTTCGAAAACAAAAACAAAAAACAAAAGACAACAATAATACTTATCACAGTATAATAATATGTAAAACAAAATAAAATTATAATAAAAAAGTATGTTTTTCAGTAAAATATGTATATACAAAATAAGGAAATTATGGTTTAGTAAAGAAAGATTAATTGTTAGTAGAAAAAAATACAAAGAAAATAAATTTAATCTTTGGCTTAAATTAGCTGTTAAAGAAACATTTAAGTTATATTCGTAGAATCACTCTCTAAAAATTTTCATATCTTAAAAAAGGAAAACCCAAAAATACAAAATAAATTTCGACAGCTCTATAATTAGCTTTTCAGTGGCTTAAAAAGCTTTTGGCATTAAAAAAAGTTTAAATGTTAAACTCAGTTTAAATAAATTTTTTGTTGTTACTGAAAAACTGTTATTGCCTTGTTTACGATTTTGTGTGAGCTTCCTGTATTATTTGCTTCTTATTAATTGTTGTTGCTGTTGTTGTCTCCTTTCAGTTGCTTCTGATAAACTGGTTGACGACGGTGTACTTGTTGTAGCTTTTGTTAGTGTGGCTGGTGTTATTTTATGTGTTGTAGTAGTAGTTGTAGTTTTCTTAGCCAGTTTTGTCGTTAAACAACAGTACTCACCTCTTGACGACGATATACTGTCGGGACCATGAGGCTTTTTATATTCTGTCTCGTTAAGCGGCGCAATGACACTTCCTTCGACATCAAACACATACGGACTGTTGGGATGTTCCTCCCAGCGTTCTATGAAATTCTTAAGATTATCCTTTGTTGTGTCCAATTCTTTTGTCTGTTTTCGCAGCCAAAGTTAAAGTTAAATACGAAAAAAGATAAGAAAAGAGAATGAAAGAAACTATCAAGACAATATCTATTATTCTTAAAGACAATTCTGGGATATGCATTTTTGTCAGATGAAGTTTCTATTTTTTTTTTAAATTAAAATGCATGTATCTGATTGGGACAATAACAAGTGAGAATGCTAACAAAAGGCATCAAAATCCCAGAATGTAAATACAAGCATCATAGAATAATAAAAGCTGACAGCAAAGCTGAATGTAAGCATTAGCAATATTAAATGAATTTGAACATTAAAATAACAAAATAAAAGTAATCAAAATCATAAGTTAAGGAAATACCGAAAGTTTTTGAACGACTTTAAAAAAACCGAAGGTTATAAATTCGTTTGAATAACTTCATAATGTTTGTTCCCTCAGAACTTCGACCATTATAGACCGATTTCGAAAATTTTTAGTTTATATGAAAATGTGTTTTGTCAGTTTGATTCCTTGGTTAAAATATTTTTATTTTAGTTTTGTTGTGCGTCCATCTTTCTGCTTTGGAGTAAGGTTTTTACAAGAATTTTTGAGCTTTAAAAAGGCAAACATTTTTATTAGTAGAAATTTGTAATCGATTATGGCCTTGTTGGCTAGATCGCTGAAGTTCAATAAAATAAATTAAATTAAATTAAAATTTTTCATTATGCAATTCAGCCTATTCCTGTGCATGCATGAAGCTACCCAAACTTAACCGGAAGCTTTTGGGAAAGTTTGGGTAACTTTGGGCTGCTTTAGGTAATTGGTGCACGTACGGGAACAGACCGTTTATTTGTAGTGTCTAGTCTTCGGTGATGCTTAAGACAAGCTTGAATTTTATTATATTTTTATATAAAAGCTTTTTTTCATGTTATTAAATTAAAGTAGTGTTAAATTAAATGCAATATTAAAAAGGGAAAACGATTTTCAATGTTGTTCCATTGAAATGTTAAATAAAAAAATATCAAAGCTTGAAAAAGCTACTCTTATTAAAATAAAAAGTAGGTTTTTTTATATATTTTGAGGAGCTTTTATAAATAACATACTGCTTAAGATTTTTTTTTAAAACTTCGGGTTCTAATTCAGTCTGTTATTGTACGTGCACGAAGATTTTCAAACTTAAGCGAAAGCTTTTTTCAACACAAAAGTTTTATATAAAAAAGCTTTTGGGAAATTCTTGAACCGTTTCTAGTCATATTTTTTAATAATATTTTCAAGATCAAGTCCTGCAAAAAGCTTTCAGTACTTGACGTTATTTAAAACTTTCACAATATTACAAATATTTTCCTAGAAGTTTTTATAAAAAGTTTTCGTTAAAAGCCTTTAAAAATATGCGGTTGTCAAAAAGTTTATTAAAAAAAGTTCCCCTGTTTGATGAAAAGAAAATTTTTAAAACTTTTAATAATAAAATAAAATGCTTGAAGTTGTTTTCAAACGATATTTTAAAGTAGCTTTTGACTTTTTATTTGTTTTCGAAAGTTTTCGAAATTTTAAATTCCATACATATATTGAAAAAAAAATGTATTGATTTATTCGAGATATTCTCAAGGATTTATATTGAAATGTAAAAGCTTTTTTCGGGTTTTTTCTTAATTATAGCTATGTTCCTGCGCGTGCGTAAAGCTACTTAAACGAACCCAAAAGCTTTTCTTCATAAAAGATTTGTATTGGAAAAAACTTTTGAGCAAGTTTGTGAAAGTTCCAACACGTACTAATATTTTCTTAAGAATTTTAAGGAAAAGTTGCTGCAAAGAACTTATTTTAGTCCAATTTTTAGTTTTATTAGCCAAGTACTAGCCAGGATTTTATGTAAGTACATTTGAGGCATGAATAAATTATATGTTAGATTACACTATACACTACAAAAAATAAGAAGACTCTGACAACGGACTCCGGCAGAGGGGGAAAAAGTATTCAATAGAACACTGAAGATGGCACATAGCCGAAACCGGTCTGTTTACAAACCAAATTTGACGTGGTATGACGGAAAATCGTTCCAAATGGAAAAATATATGTTTGCCAACGTTTTGAAAGTTTACGTGTGGCATTAATTTTAGGGGGAGTCTTTGCTCATTGTTATAGTGAATCGGCATGCGAAATCATGGCTCTTTTATGTAGAACACTAAAACATTTTTGTCTACACTCAAAATAAAATATTGGTAGATCTAAACATTTTCATAGGTTAGAATTGCACCAACCCATAAAATACAGTAAAAATCAACCAATGGAATTGTAGTTTAGTTGACAGTATGTAAAACTCATAATCGGAAGGTCGCAGGTTCGATGCCTGCCAAGGCATAAGCAGTGTTTGTTAAAAAAATTTTTGTTTGTTTGCTTGTAACTTTGGTCTTGAGCTTAGGTTGTCACGTTTATAAACCGGACGCCTTTACCATATCAGGTAAGTCATTTTGTTAAATAACGATAGTACAATGTATACGTAGACATGTGGTGACTTGCTTGACTTAAATACAGTAATTTTTGTAAAATAACTATTTTCGCTGTTATTACTTTAAATTGGTAATTTGAACCATAAAAATTGATAATTTCAACCACATAAATTAATAAAAATTAAATTAGTAATTTTAACCACAAAAACTGATATTAATTTTCAAACGTCGTTTTTCCCAAATTTATATTTTACAATTGAGTGAAATGTAATATTTCGGTCTTCAGTTTAGGCTCTCATGTTTATGAACCGGACGCCTTTACCACCTCCGTTAAGTCATCTTGGTGAACAACGATAGCAAAAAGTAACCATAGACATGCAATGACTTACAACTTTAAAAAGTTATTTTAACCAATCAAAATTGTTATTTCACAAAAATTGCAACAACAATTTACATTAACAGTAGGTTAACCATTTAAATTGGTTAGATTTACTTATCATTTTATTTTGAGTATAACTTATCGCTGTATGGGAGTTTTTTGTCCCTTTCTTGAAAAAGCTGCAATAGGCTATCCGTGGAAAGCGATATAGAGGGGCTGAAACGTTTTACAAAAATATGTATCACAAAATTCTACTACAAAATTTCAAGGGCATCAAAGCTTAAAAGTCAACTTCAACCTCAGAAATAAATTAACACCTAAAATGTGTTTAAGGGCTAATTTCGTATATATTTAGAATAAAATTTCGTATTTATTTACAATCCAATGAATCCTAATTTTATGATGCTAGTTAGTATTAAAAATATGTCTAGGCATGAAATGTAATATTAACAAAGCTTTGCTTATATACAGGTAATAACATTGGTAAAAAGCTTTTTAAGCTTAATAGAAAGTCTCAATCTTAGATCAGAAAAATTTAAATGCACAAAAAGCTTTTAATTCTCTTTAAAACTTACCACTGACGACATATCCTCATCCTCCTCATCATGTGTCAAGGACTCTAATAAGCTTCCATCATTATCAATATTTGCCGGTATAGGCGAAGGAGTGCTGGCTTTTAATTGTGCTGCTGCTGGTATATTTAAAGGTTTTGGTAGTAATTTTGGCGCACCTTTAGGGCGTCTCTGTAACCATTTATGCTTTAAACACTGGGCTGCTGTCATGCGGGTGCTAAGAGGAAGAGTATGAAAAAGAAATAAAAAAGCAATGATATAAATTAATTAACACAACAAAAAAACAAAAACTAATATTTCGAAAAATCTCAAAGTTAATCGCACTTATACACTCACCTCAAGTCCTTTACTAATAGTTTTGAAATGAAATCAATACCTTCCGACGATACACTGGCAAAGGATTCATCTTCAAAATCATACTTGGCAATTGTTACATTTGCCATTGTTTCTATATCGGTTTCACCCATAAATGGAGACAGGCCAGAGATGCTGTGTATGTGTGTGGTTGTGTGTGTAACAATTACACGCCAACAAATTGAAGGTGGCAAAAATAGATGATGATTGGAGGAGTAACCAGAAGAAATTGTTTGAGGCAGTTGATTGTTCATTTTCGTTCATGGATGGTTTTGGTTATCAAGTTAATTGAAGCAGAGTTTTTGGCATACGACGATGATGTTGTGGAAGTGGTTAAACCAGTTATAGAGGAGGTTATAATTATCATGTTGTTGTAATAACATCAGCCATTGTTGTTGGTAGATATAACATGATTGTAATTGTTGATGTTGTAAGTTGTAAGTTGTATGGTAGTAATTGTTGTCATAAGTCATTTTATTAGTAAATGCATATAGTCATACCAGCCAGCCCAAAATGTATCAGGAAAAATTTTATGATTTTTGTAGTTGTTGTAAATTTATATGAAAAAGAAAGAATAGAGAATATAACAATACAAAATTAAAGGCAAATTAATTAAATTGCTTTAATCTTAAACATAATGTTGGTGGTAATACGAGTATAAAAAAGAAAAATATAAAAGAAAAACAATAAAAAATAACAACAACCAGCCTGATTTCTTAAGGGATTAATTAAGCCAAGATTTTAATTAGCTTATACATGGCAA
This sequence comes from Panzeria rudis, assembly GCA_956483635.1. NCBI lineage: Eukaryota > Metazoa > Arthropoda > Insecta > Diptera > Tachinidae > Panzeria > Panzeria rudis. The sequence goes on along the minus strand of OY101450.1, from coordinate 4,734,618 downwards.
GTTATTTCAATTGTTTCAGTTCGCATTTATTCTATTCTTATTAAAATCTTATTATATTCAAGGTGTTTTTAATTAGACTGTTAAGAAGTCAGTTGTCTTGAGGAAGAATTTTATAATTAAATAATTTTGTTGCAAACATTTTTTTTATTATACTTACAGTACATAAGTTATAACTCCTACACTCCACATGTCTGTTGCAAATGATATACTGTCGAAATTAACAACTTCTGGTGCCACAAACTCTGGTGTGCCAAAAAGTATCTGTTGGAGGAATTGAAATTAAAAAACATATTCTTTATTTGTATGGGAGGAAATTTAATTTTAATTGATGCAATTTTAAAAGAAAATTAACTCAAAAGGACTAAATTTTTTTGTTATTATAAAACAGGTAGCATGATTTGATTATGGTTAAAATTATTTATTAATTTTATCTTAAAATTAATTTACAGCTTTGAGCTTTTCAAAAAGCTGAAGATATATGTTAGTTAAAAAAGCTTGAGAAGCTTGAAAGTTGTATTCTACTATTTAGAGCTTGCAAAGCCAGATTTTTACAAGACTAGCATTTTTATTTCTGCCCTTTATAAAATATGGCATAGTGTATTTCAGTTAAGACACACACTTTATTTAAAATATAATTTTCTCTTTCGCAAGAATATTTCCTAGATATTGTTGGCCCCAAAAATTTATTTTATATTTAACTTCTTTATATTATGTATAATAAAAAATAGATAATAAACACATATGAACATATATTAACGTAAAATTAATATCTATACACAGTGTTCATTTCTATGTAGATAACTCAAGTGCAGAAGCTTTTAGAACAGCTTTAGAATGGAAAAAGTTTAAAGCTTAAAACTTTCTAATTGTTTTTTACTAAATTTAACTGTTTTTAGGAAGAATTAAGTGTAAAAAAACTCTTAAGGTAGCTTTAAAATAGAAAAAAGTTTAAAGCTTAAAGCTTTCTTAGTGCTTCTATACTAAATTGAAAGGTTTTTTTGAGAGATTTTATGTGTGTAGAAGCTTTTACAACAGCTGTAAAATTAAAAAAAAACAACTTTAAGGCTTAAAGTTTTTTTTAAGAACAATTTAAGTGCAAAGAAACTTTTAAAATGGAAAAAGCTTAAAGGTTATGAATAAATTTTTGATTTTTACTAAATTTAATAGTTTTTGAGAAAAATTCATGCATGAAGAAGCTTTTAAAAAAGTTTTAAACTTGAAGGTTGCTTGTTAAAAATGTTGAAAAAGCTTTGAGTTTTACAAATATGTATGTTTCTAAAAAGTGTGAAGCTTTCAAATAGTTTAAGTTTTAACTAAGGATTGACTTTTAAAAGATAATAACAGTTTTTATTTTTATAAAAACTTTCATAAAACTTTTTACATTTTTAGTTTTTTTAAGTAATAACGAAAGCTTTAATATAAAACAAATAACTAGCAAAATGTAAAAATTAGTTTTAATATTAACAAACATTTTTGCTGTTTCTTTTATACAGCCAAAGTTTTGCTGGGATATTTTCAAATACATATATGTACATACATACATATCGTCATTTAAAATGCAGAAGGTCCTTAGATAATTTTTAAAAATATTTCAAAAGAGATAAGAAACTTAATAAAATGCAAACTATGTAATGTGATTAAAAAAACCTGTTTTTTTCAAGACTTTATAAATTAATCTACCCAGAAAACATGGTTTTCATAATCACATTAGTGTGCATGTTACTAATTTAATTTTAGGCCCTTTCGAATTTTATATGACGATATATATGTACATTAGGTTGTCCCGTATTTGTATAGGAAAATTTTTTTATGCAAATATTTAAGTCTCCCTTCAAAAAGTTGAGGCAAAAATTACAATCCAAAAATTTCACGCCCTTAGGTTGAATTTTTATTAGATTACACTTATACGGCATGATGACCAACAAGTAAAAATATATGACAACATTCTGAACACCTATTTTCTGTGAAGTTTCAAACAGCTTTTGCCTTACCGAGTTTCATCTAAATTGTATATTTAACAAAATAAACAGCAAAATATCGAAAAAGACCACAACTATTAAAATAACAAAAAGATCGCATAAATTTAAAAATTTCGGTAAACTTTTTTGTTCGCTAGAAATTACAGTTTTTTCTTTGATTATTTAGGGCGCTGAACACCAATCTGCACTCCAATTTTTTTTTATCAGTTCTAGTTTTCGAGATATACCGTTATTTAAAAAATGAAGGCACTTACTTGCATGACATATATTAGCATAAGTCGAGAAGGGTTTGCCCTGTTCAATAAAAAACAAAAAACAAATTCGACAACAAAATTATCGTTAAAGCGAGCGAATATTGTTTCTAAATCTGCCCATTAATTGCAGCGATATCGTAAAAGTTTGAACCTAAAAATTAAAAATTTCATAAAAAATTTTCAAAGTTTTCTCATTAAATTGTGAACAAAATCAAAAGCTGTGCAGCAATTTCAACTAAAAAGTGCTAATTTCCTTTGGAGTATATTAAGCTATATGATACTGGAAAAAAATGGGACCGTTGGTGTATTTTTATTTATTTTTTATTAATCTTTAAACACAAAAATTAAAATTTTTTTTTATGAAATTCTTAATTTTTAGGCTCAAACGTTTACGGTATCTATGAAACTAATAGGCGGGTTTCGAAACAGTGTTCGCTAGCCTTAAAGATAATTTCGTTGTCGAAATTTGTTTTTTCTTCTTTACTGAATAGGATAAACCGCTCTTTATGATAATATATGTCGTGCAAGTGCCTTCATTTTCGAAATAACGGTATATCTCGAAAACTAAAACTGATAAAAAATTAAAGTTCAGATTCGCCTTCAGTGTCCCAAATAACTAAAGGAACAACTTCAATTTCTAGGGAACGAAAAAGTTGACCGAAATTTGCAAATTTATGGAATCTTTTTATTATTTTAATAGTTGTGTTCTTTTTCGAAATGTTGCTGCTTACATTGTTAAATATTTATACGATCCAAAAGCTGTTGGAAACTTCACAGACAAATACTTTTTTTGTTCATGATGTCATATTTTTCGACTTGTGGTTGGGTCATCCTGCCGTATAAGTGTAATGGAATAAAATTTCAACCGTAAGTCGGCACGGGAAACCGTGCTCACAGAGATGTAAAATTTTTCGAGATTAATTTTTTCGTTAAGCCAAAAATATTTCCACTTTAAAAAGTTACGGACACCCTAATGTACATACATGTGTACCTACATTCTCGTATGTACGTACATATGTAATTCTGTAAAACACCCATTTACGAAAAGAATGAGAGTTTTAACTTTTAATTAGCTTTTTATAGATGGTTACATGTGAGTAAAGAAATATGCTGCAGTTAACAAAATACAAATTAAAGTCAAATGTACAATGAACTTATGTGCACACCGATGTATGTACATGAGTATGAATGAATTAAAATCGTATTTGGAATAAAAATATAATAAAAATTTTTGTTACATTATTTGCTCAAGCCGACATAAAAATCAAATTAAATAAGCTGCCAGCTTAAAGTTCAATTTAACAAGGTATTTATTACAAAATAAATTAACAAGATTAAATTAAACAAAGAAAGACATAACACGACTACGATGAAAGTAAAATATAAAAGTACAATTTACCTGCAACTTTTTGTCTGGATCGAATTTTCTAGCCAAACCAAAGTCTATAATTTTAATGCGATTACCCTCTTGGGTTAAACACAATATATTCTCGGGTTTTAAGTCTAAATGTAAAATATTGTTTCGATGTATAAATTCCATGGCCTCACACACCTGACGAATGAAAACGATACAAACTCGCTCGGTCAGAACGAATTCATCATCTACCACACGATCAAATAGCTCACCACCTTCTACTCTATAAAATAAAAAAATTAAATGAAAATAGAACAAATTAAGCATTAAATTAGGGTTTGCCAGTATTATTTTATAATTAAAATCTAAATACATTTTGTTGATTTAGTAGAAAGAGAATAAAAGTGATGTCTTCCATTTGAGTGTAATTATTTTTCTAAAATTTTGTTTAACAGTTTTCCTTTATTGAGAGTTATTTTTTTAAGTAAATTATAAAATGTTACGTTAAAGTTTTGTTAGTTTTAATGCTTATATAAATTGTTCTTAAATAAAATGCGTATATACTAGGGATGTAACGATACGCCGTTTTGCCGATCCGATACCGATTCCGATACTTAAAAATAAATATCGCCGATACCGATTCCGATACCGATACGAATATTGAAATTGAGTTCAAGTTTAGATTAACAAAACTCAAGAAGGGCAATTTTTTTATTATGCAACATTACAGTGTAAGAGATTATTAATATTTAAAATAGATATTAATACAGTATATAAAATTGGAAGTAAGTTTTAAGGAACTACATTTTCATTGCTTTCAAAGAATCTATATTAAAAATATGCAGATCATTAGTAGAAAAGCCAGTACAAATTTGTAATTACTTTATAATTTTAAAAAATACTCGCCATGCTTTTTAAAAATTTGATTTTTTAAAGGACATTTATCAACTAATATTCATCTAAATAACTTATTAGCTTAATTATTAAAAGTCTGCTAAAAGTTTATATTTATTCACTTAAATTTACATGGAAACACAGTTTTGTGTTTAAATTCGCATAAAAAGAAACAAGTTCTGAAAATGGGTAATTTTTCATCCTTTTTTAACCGACTTCCAAAAAGAAGAAGGTTATCAATTCGTGTGTTTTTTTTTTACTTTTTTATGTTTGTACACGCATAACTCTGTCATTTGTGAAGCGATTTTAAAAATTATTTTTTTGCTGGAAAGGGTTTGCCTGCAGTTTGGTCCCATAATTTTTTTTTTTGAAAATCGGAGGGGGAAATTCGCTCCCCCCATGCTGTCATTTGTGAACCGATTTTCAAAATTCTTGTTTTGTTTGAAAGGGTTTGACAAAAACTGGTCCCATTTTTTTTCGAAAAACGGAGAATCAAGTTTGCTCCCCCTCCCCACCAATCCATAACTATGTCATTTGTGAACAGCTTTTCAAAATTCTTGTGTTGTTTGCAAGGGTTCGCTAGTAGTTTAGCCCCATAATTCTTTTCGAAAATGGGAGGGGGAACCATGTATAACTTTGTCATTGGGAACCGATTATCAAAAATTTTTTTGAAAGGGTTTGACTACAGTTTTTTTTCGAAAATCAGTTGTGAAATTTGCTGCAAACCCCCCCTTCAGGTTGGTACCATAATTGTTCTCCAAAATCTGTGCGGGATTTCCCCTTCCCCCAGAAATATTGATTATCGCATAGCTCCTCCATTTATGGGCCGAATTCCAAAATTTATTTTTTGTTTGGAATGGTTTGCCTAGAGTTTGGTCGCATAATTTTTCTACGAAAATCTGTGGGGCAAGTCTTCCACGCCTCCACCCAAAATATTTATTAGAGCACAATTCCTCCATTGGCATACCGATTTTCAAAATTGTTTATATGGAAGGCCATCAAGTATATTACTCTTTATACTGAAGTCGGCTTTTTTTCCAGAATTATTTGAGGAATCATTAAGAACACCGAAAAAGAAATTTGTCCTAACATCACTTCAAATTCGGTGATTGGTAATGGAAAAAGGGAACTTCTTGCAATGACAAGCAAATGTGAAACTAATTGGAAATTATGCAAATTCGCAATATTTCCGGATCGCGACTGCTACATTTCCATGATTTCTTTATAATGTATTTTTTTGCTGGGAATTAGATTTAAAAAACAACGAATTGAATTTGAGTTCATGGTAAAATTAACAATAAATAAATTATTGTTTTTGCAAAATTAACAGCGTAAAATATTATTAATTTTTAAAATTGATATTACTAAGATTTAAAAAATAACGAAATGAATTTAACAAAAAAATAAATAATTTGTCAGAAAAAAACTCTGAAAAATTTTTTTAAAGTATCGTCGTATCGACAGTAAAATATCGCCGATACCGATGTATCGGAAAATCTGAAGTATCGCCGATATATCGGTATCGGTATCGGTATTCGTTACATCCCTAGTATATACATACAGGCCAGTGTATAGAATATAAGTATATAAAAAGAATATGCGAATTTTCTATAGGATGGTCAGTGAATGCATGCGGCGAATCTTAATTACTTAAAATCTACAGGACTTTGTTTTTAATGTGAGTACTTTTATTGAAGCAAGAAAAAGATAAAATGTAACTTGCAGCTTTAATATACAGATTTAATTGCAACTTTCATAAGTAAAAAATTCAGTTTTACAACTTAAATGCTAGAAAATAATAAAAAAATATTTAATTCAGAGAAAATCTTTTAAGTGTTTCGTTTTCGTGAAATAATAGGTACGTTTCGGTAAGTGCACGAAGCTATCCAAATTACAAATTTTGTATTGAAAAAAGCTTTCAGGTAAGTTTGGGTCAAGAAATGCACATCTAGGCGCACAGTAGTTCGATAGCCCAAGTTCTGTATTGCATAAAACAAAGAACTGAGCTTTAAAAAAGCTTTGAGCTCTCAGAATTGACTTAAGCTTTTTACTAAAAATCTTCAATGTCAAAACAAGTTTTAGGAAAATAACTTTCGCTTTACAAAATGTTTAAGCTTTTAAAAAGTTCTTAGAGTAAAAAGCTTTCTTCCATTATTGAAAGTCTTTTAGTTAGTCTGTTCCTATACGTACACGAAATTACCCAAACTTCTCCAAAGGTTTTTTAAAATACAAATTCGCCATGAAAATAAATTTTCGTCTAAGTTTGGGTAGCTTTGTACACGTACAGTAACAGACTGATTATTTCTAAGTACTTGGGTAAGCTTTGAATATATAAAAGTTGGAAATTGCAGCTTTAGGCTAGGCAAGGTCTGAGAAAAGTTAGAGTGTGCGAAAAGTTTAATGAAAGCTTTTGAAAATTTTGATATACGTTGATTATTGGTCTACGTATTTTGGATGCCTTTTAAAATGCCCTATATTACTTTTTTTCTTTTTTACTGACTTGAAAAAAGTAGTAGGTTATCAATTCGTTTGTACCTACATTATTTGTTTGTTCCCTCAGAGCTCCGCCATTTATTGGGAGATTTTGAAAATTTTCGTTTTTTCTATATTTTGGACTTACACAACAAAGCCAAAGCTTTTCTTAATACAAATTTAGTATTGCAAAAAGCTTTCGAGTAAGACTCGGTAGATTTGTGCCCATAAAGAAACACATCTTTTATTATGCTTCGTCCACATTGCACATTTCTTTTGTTGTCATTTTGTGGCGTCATATTTCAAATTAATAACTCAATGCGACAAAATGACAATAGTATTATTATTAATTAATATAATATTTGGATTTAAAAAAAAATTCTTTTGGGGAAAAAATGTATTTAAATAAATTAAAACTTGTCCCCTTTAATTTTTTGTTTAATTTTTACCAAATATAGCTTATAATGTATAGATGATCCATTCCAAGTTTCATAATAGGCACGAAAGTTGATCAGAAGTTAGAATGGAAATAGACATAATTTAAAGATATTTATTCGTTAGCTATCTGCGCTTTGGCGCTTTAACCTGTCTAACTCCTGAACGAATTTCGTGCCCATTATGAAACTTGGCACGAATCATAAATACATTGTAAGCTATTTTTGGTAAAAATTAGAAACAAATTAAAGTGGGGTGAATCCAAATTGATCATTAGGCTAAGGTTCGTAACGTTATATTCAGAAAGAATTGAGCATGATTAATATTCCAAGGAACAAGGAAAAAAAATCATATTAATAAAATGGAGCAAGTTTGTGAAATTTTAGCTTAATTTATTTAAATAAATTTTTTTCCTAAAAAAATTTTGTTTTTCTAAAATCCAAATATATATTTAAAAAGCTGATTTAATGAACTATAGACCTGATAATTTTATGTATTTGCTTGTAATTTTTTAAAACTAAATAATAACACTTGAAGTAGCGTGTACCTGACCTTTAGTCCAATTTTTCTGAGCCGATATAAATTTAGTCAAAAACTATAAAAATCGGAGACAAAAAATTTTTAGTCTGTCCGCTTCACAAATAATGCCCCAAATATTAAAAACATTGACCACATAGAGGCAAAAGCTTGTTTCGAAAAACACCAACATATTGATCAAACCTAATAAAATCATTTTATATTACACATACATATTTTATAAAGTATACGCCTTGAAGCTTTTTATTTTAAATTAATATTAAGTTCAAAGTTTTCTATTTTTTCAATATTTTATAGCCAGAAATTTCAAACATGTTTTTATTTAAGTTCCAATAATAATATTTTTCTTTTAATATTAAATACAAATTGTTTTTCTTTCTTTTCGAAAAGTTTTAAAGCTGATTTATTAAGATGCTTGAACATTTTTGTGTCGTTGAGTGTTTGAGTCTTTCTACAGTTTCTTTAACAAGAAAATTTAATATTTGTTGAATGTTTCATTTTCTAAGAAAAAGTTTTAACTTTTAGTTTCTAATAGAGATGGACGGTGTTCACATGATCGTGATTGAAATTTCTAAAAAGTAATTCAAATACAATTTTAAGAAGTTTGGCATATAACACAACAACATCAATTTTTTTAAATAAATATTTTGACTTCGGTTTTTTTTTTGTATGGTGAGATATAGTGAACTTTTACGTAAATAAAACATATTTTTAAAACAAGCTGCTAGTCTCATAAAATTCGGTTTTGTGGGATATTTTAATACTAATTCCATCCAAATAAGTACGAAATCAACCCTTAAACATATTTTAAGTTTTTAATGATTTTTAGACTTGGAGCATTGATTTTATGAAAAACATTTTTGTAGAATATTTTAGTCCGCTACATCGCCGCTGAAGGGACAAAAGAGCCATAAAGTAAAGACTTAGAAGGTTAAAATTTTTGCAAATATTTTTCTCGTGATGTTTACCCATATACACATCTTGTACCTTAAACGTAAAGTTATAAGATTTCCCATGCAGATTCACTATCACAAAGTGTAAAAAGGGGTTAGGGACTTTAACTTCCCCTAAAATGAGTAAACTTTAAGAACGCCAATATAAGTACGTATATTTTGTGCCCTCTACAAGAAACAAGCGTTAGATCCTTGTAATTTTTTTTGTGTTATACAGTGTAATTAGAGCGTTTGGCCAATATGAATGCAAACGGCGCATTATTGAATGCAAGTTCTTAGTTGACGTTTTTGATAATATTTTATGGCAAAATAGAGAAATAATTTAATTAATTTTTTCTTTATTTTTATTGATTATTTCGTGAGCGTGAGTGAGTTTTCGTGATCATGATTAATTTTTCCTTAAACTCACATGAACGTGCATGAACGCAAGCAGAGAAGAAGATTATGTATTAATAACTTATTTCCTGACTCTTGACCTTGCACAAACGTGAGTGAAAATTTTACTCACTATACCATCTTTGTTGTCAATAGTTTTTTCTTGTTATCGTAAATTCCAATATGTATGTACTTAAATTTTGTTGCTTGATTCATTTGTGTGAAGAAATTGAAAGTTATAAAGAGAAAAAGAATTTTATGGTCACAAGCAAAAAATTTGTTAAAATATAAAATTTCCTTAAGTATTTTAAATGGGAAAAATGTTAGTTTTGAATTAAACTATAGAAAGTTTCAATATAAATCAATTGGGTCAAGGTTGTGTACATGATTGAAAAGCCAATCGGGATTATTAAAGCAATAAAAAGGTAATTATGATTTGTTTTTAAATTTAAGCAATCCAGATAATAATTTTTAAAGCAAAACGAAGAAGAAGTTGTCAAAAACTTTTTTTTTGCAAGCAGGGCCAATTTTGAACTTTTATTTTAGTAATTCGGAATAGCTAAAGCATTTATCAGGTAATAAAGTTTCTGGTTTTAGCATGTTTCTAAAAAGTTACTATAGGATTGTAATAAGCTACAATTAAAAATTTACTTTATTACACTATGCAACAAAATGAAACTTTTCTTATGACCTTTGGTGACCACTATATTTTTTGACTCAAAAACAGCCGAAGTTTAAAATTTTATGGCCTGGTTTTTTTAAAATTTTTTTTCTAAAATTGGGAATTTTTGCAGAGGCTGCCCTGCTGCCCCATTTTATCATAACTTGGGAAGCGTTTGTCTAATTTTATTATAGAAAAGCTAAAAAAAACTTGAAATAAAAAATTCCTTTATTTGAAATTTAAATTTTGGAATTATTTAAACCGAAATGTTTGGCAAAATTGAAAAATTTTAAATTTTTAAGAAATTTTCAAAAAATTGATAGAAGCAAAACTTACCATTTTCATTTATTTTATAAAGCTTAATATACTCCAAATAAAATAAGCTTTATTTCATTAAAATCGATGGATAAATATTGATTTTATTGACAATAAATTGAAATTACCTGATTTTTGCTAAACATTCAGTTTTGAAGAGGTTGCTACACATATTTTATTATAACTTGAGAAAGGCTCGTCCAATTTTGCTAAAAACTAATTTAAATAATTTGAATTTTAGCCGTTTTTAAGCTATATTAACAATATCTTTTTATATGCTTAAAGGTTTCGGAGTTATTCAGAACGAAATAATAAACAAATATTTGTTTTGTAAAATTTAAAGTTTTTTTATTTTCCAAAAAATTCATAAGAAAATCAATATGACAAAAGATTACCATTTTTATTACTGGATCATTAAGCCACGTATGCCTCAAATGAATCGTGGTATATTTAACGGAAATCAATCGATAAATGGCGATTTTATTCATAATAAAGAGAAGTTACTTGATTTTTACAAAAATTGAAAATATTTACACTATACAACAAAAGCAAATTTTTCAAAATAACAATGTCTTAAGAACTGATTCACAGCTCGGATATCTTGTAGCCCATCCAGGCTAAAATATTTTACATAAATGTTCCTTGTTATGTTCCACACAAAAGAACTGAAGACATCTTATAGCTTAAGCGCAAGGCCAACAATATTTACTGTGCGGATTCATTATAAAAATGTACAAAAGGGGAGGAAATTTAACTCCTCCTAAAATAAATCTCAGATGTTAGCTTTCAAGACGCCGGTACACTTCAGAGCCTTGTCAATTTTTCTTGTATTGTACAGTGTAATTAAAATTTAGTTTAACCGAAGATCATTGTTAAAATTTTACATGAAATTATTCTACAAATTTTGCTGGGTTATTGATGAATTAAAAGAAATTTGCATTTAAATAAAATTTTAGATTTGTTTGGTTTAAAAATATTAAACAATAAATTAAATAAAATAATTCACATGTATAAAAAATCACAGAGATTCTTGATTGCCAATTAAAACTGTTGCTTATCATGAAATAATTAAATTAAAATATAACTAAACTGATATTTGGTTGTTATAAAAACAATCTTTAAAGAAATTAATGCTTTAATATTTTTGATATTTTTTATGCCGACCTTAAAAACTTACTTTTATCTCGACCTTCTTTTTTTAAACCTCTTCTGTTACTTTTTAGTTTTTTCTTAGAATTCGTTTTATTAGCTTCAATAGTTTCTATTTTAATTACTACAAATGGTGCAAATCGTATATTCACTTGTATGGCGAAATGTAGAATTTTTTTCAATTGTTCGGCTAAAACTTTAAAACACATTTTTTAGTTTCTTTTATAATCTAAATAAAACCGATAACGACTTGCTAGCACAACACCCGAATAACAAATAATTTGTTATTTCTAATTAAAAACTGTAAATACCATGCCCATGTTAAAAAAGAGTCTTTGAACTTGTGAACTAAATTAAAACAAATTTATTCAATAAAGAATAAAAAAAAAACCTCATGCAGAATTTATTAAAATGCAAGTGTGAAACGTAAGATTTTATTCTTATAAATATTAAATTAGTGCACTCTCTTGAAACAATAGTTTCAATTAAAACTTTGCAAGCTTTAATTCTTAAGCGCAGTATTCACGGTCAAAATCATTGACCATCATCATAGTAGTAATAAGGCACGATTGCTCTGGGCGACGCGACACGACACAGCACGAAACATATTATTTGCATTAATCGTATGGAGCATGTCGCACCAAGCGGTATTCGCATCGCGTTGTTCAGTTTCCGCTTAGTGCAATATGCTCCATAAGAATTAATGCAAATAATATTTTGTCGTGCTGTGTCACGTCACCCAGTGCGTTAGTACTTTTTGACTTTTCGCTTGTATGACGTTTACAGGTCGGTAGGTCTAACTTATTGCTTTTTTTGTATATGAAAAAAATTTTTATTATAGCGCTTGAAAAATATAAGCTGTCTTAAGCTTATTTTATATAGCATTTACAAAACTTATCTGTTTCTTTAGCAAAATCTTTGCAAAGCTTTTCTCAAAGCTGCTTAAGCAAAAGTTTTTCAAAGCTGAAAATTAAATGCAGTAAATTGAATGAAAGAGTGCTATTTTTTAAACTAATAAACGCCTTAAAACTGAACTTTTTAAAATAAATTAAATTTATTAAATAAATATTTGTAAACATTTTTAATTGCCTATTTGCCAAAAGTTTTTAGTAAAAGCTTTCAAAAAAGCTGAAAGCTCTGTGGCAAAAGCTTTTCCAGCCCAAAAACTATCTGAACCTTTAAATTTACGTCCAAGCCATCAGCAGAATTTGCGAGCTTTTACAAAAAAGCTTTGTGCTTTCACACTGTCAACCGAGAACAACAACCAATCCGATCTCGGCGACAAGAATGCTTGCCACTTACTTTGCAAAGAAACAACAACAAACAGCAAGAGCTGTTTACCGCAAATACAAATATGAAAGTATGTATGTTTGGACGTAGCTGCTTTGAATGCTTGTTATGAAGTTATTAACCAAGTTGCTGACCATTTTATAAAAAGCTTTTTAGATTTGATTTACATTTTACATGTTCTATACTTCTTTCTCATTGGCTTATATGTATTAAACTTTTTTTTTTATTAAAAAAATAAGAATAATAAAGTTTTCTTACAGTTCTTGGACCACACACATCATTTTTTGATATTCATACGCCGCATATAATTGTATGATCAGATGATGTTGCAAAGAATTCATTATTTCAACTTCACGTTCCACATTACGGCGATCTTCACGTTTCGGTATGGGCACGAATTTGGCTGCTAATCTAAGACCATTGTTTTTGTCTTGACATTTGTAGACTGTGCCAAATTTACCTCTGGAAAAAAGTGTAAAGTTTACAAATAAAATAATCAAAATAAAGGGAAAATGGAATGAATCTGTTTTGAAATTTTGGGGAAGAAAATTATGGATTTTTAAGCTTTGTAAAAGAGCTTTTTTCTTTATATACTATAATATTAATTTTTTGGCTTAAAATATTTAATTAGTTAAAAAAAATCCATTTTGAAAGTTTGCATCTTACCTGCCCACTTCTCCAAGTATTTCATATAATTGATTTGCATCCACTCCTCTCTGTATGGTCACATCTTTGTAGGGAAAGGCTGGTTCTAATTCTAAAAATATAAAAAAAATTTAAATAAATTAATTGATATTTTATTTACAAAGTCTTTGTAATAAAATTGATTGAATAATTTGTTTTTGCAAATCCCCAGAAATATCTTTTTAAATCTACTAATTGTTCAATAATAAATCATTTGAAAAGCCATTTAATAAAGTGCTGGCATAACAAATTCCTAATGCCAAATATATTGCCACCAAATTATCTATTATCTTTGATTCGAATTCAATTTAATAGAATTCCTGAACAAGAAACATTTGGTGGTCTAGTCTAATGGTTGGCAGGGCAGCAATTGCCAATTAATAGCGACGTTGGAAGAAGATATTAATCAAAAACTCTTTGATAATTGTAAATGACTTGGTAGAAAGAGAGAGAAAGAGCGACAGAGGTTTATAAAGCGAAAGAGAGAGATAGTGATAGAGAGAAAGATAGAGAGAGAAAGAACGGAAAGTGTTAGTTTATAATTTAAGATTGTGGTAAATGAACCATGTATTATTTATTTGACAGGTGTTTTATCAATAATTTTTTATTTTGCGATTTTTGTTTTGATTTGCAACTTAATTTTACAGCAAAATTCCTTTACAGACGATTGACGAATTTTAACAAATTAAAAGCTTAAAATTTAATTAGTTTTATGAAAGCTTTTAGCAATTTGTCTTCTTTTTTTATAAAGTTGTTATTATTCATATTTTTTTAAACAATTAATTTGTTAGATTTCTGTTTTCTAATTTAGCTGGTATTTGTTTAACACTTCTTCCGTATGGTTAAACGTTATGGAAATCTGTTGTGTCAAAGTTGATGCAACATTTAATTAAAGTTTATTTTCTTTGAATTCAGCTAGAAAATTTCTTATATTTGTTTAACTTTGATGCTACAAAGTAGCACTAAACTTTGCAGTTTTATTAATTACAATTCGCATGTGAGTTTAAGAACTTGAAAGACTTTTAGTGGATTAAACGTAAAATAAATACCGACAGATATTCCACTTGCCGAAGGAAGTAGAGGAAGGGGAAACAGTTTATTATACGAGTAGCAACAATATTAGAAATGGATTTTAAGTTCATTTAATGAATGGGTGGAACTTTTTCCTTACCTATGAGGTGGAAATATTCACTGTTCAAACTTTGTTTTACTTCGATTAAATTGTGGCATCCATACAAGTGCTTTATATTTATTCTCAACTGTTTTGTAACAATCACAGTCTTATAATAAATAATTCGTGTGCATAATAACAAATATTTCAGCAACAAATATTAAATACTCTTTTATGAGTAATTTGTTAAATATTTTCGCATGTCTGGTGTTAAGTAAATGAAAAAAGTTTTGTATACTTCAAGCAATTTATACAAAAAAAAAAAAAGATTTTTTTTTGCTTTAAGGTAATAAAGATTTTTACTTATATTTCGTAGAATGCAGTAAAGCAGCCATCATTCATTGTGTTTAACAACAGCACACGCGAGACACAGGAATATTTTCTGCTGTTTTCATGTTCACTGAGAAAAATTAAGGCCGTGACCATATAATTTCCCTTTGAGTGAGCAAAATCTCATTAAGAAACTTGACGCTATGAGATATTTTTCGGTAGTAGAAGAAAACATTTTTCTCTGAAACCGAGAATAAATACGTATATACTTTGCCATTTTGAGTTTAAACTTAAAGCAATCCCAATAGTTTAGCTCTTTTCGGAGTTAAGTTAATTCCATTTTTTGCGAGTTTTCGATTTATTTAGTGATACTATTGGTTTCTGGTTAATTGAAGGCACTTTTGCTGCATTTTTCAATGTATGCCATACTTAAAATATTGAGTAAATTTTCGGAATAACTACATACATATATATATATTTATCGATTTGTTCGCAGAAATTTAAAGTTTTTTGCAATTTTTCGATTTCATAAGTGTAATTATAGTATTTTGATGGATTAAAGGTATTTTTATTGCATTTTCTAATGCGTACTATTTATTTAATTTTCGGTGTAAGCTCAAATTCAGTTCAAAGAATTTTACGCAGAAAATTTTCGGAGTAACTTTATTATTTTTACGAGTTTTTATAAAATTTTCGGAGTAAGCTGATATTCAGTTCAGAAACAATTTTCGGGGTAACGTAAATATTTTTAAGATTTTTTTAATGTCAAGTAATCTGTATCTGGTTTATTTTGAGTCAATGTTCAAAATCGAGTTTTTGGACAAATTTGCATTTTCGGAGTAACTTCGATTTGTTTTGTGCGAGTTTGAAATTCTTTTAAATGAAATTATGTGTCCTTCTGGTTTATGTAGATAACTGTTGCTGTTTTTGGGAATATGCGTGCAGTTTTCGGAGTAACTTAGATATTTGGCCAGCTTTTCATTTATAAAGTTTCTTTTTCTTTACTAAAGTTTCAAAAAAATTAATATAATTTTTTCGAAGTATTTGATTTTTTGGAAGTTTTTGATATCTAGTGAAATTATGTAGTCTATGTTGGATTTAAGTTTCATAAAATGTTACATTTTTTCGGAGTAAATTTGATTCGTTGTAAGTTTTTTTATCTATTCAGTTAAATAATGGTGTTTCTTCTGCTATATCTTAGGTACGCTTGCTTAATTTTCAAATGAGTGCTGTACATAAAATTTTGTAAAGTTTTCGGAGTTACTGCGATTAATTTGGCATATCTCATTTTTTTAAGTTATGCATTTCTGATGTGTTTAGAGCACTTTTACTACATTTTTGAACATTGTGTTCATTTTAAAATTTTCGTAGTAGTTCGAATTTTTTGCGAGTTTTCTGTCTTTTCAAATAAAGCTATGAGTTTCTGGTTTATTTTGGAACATGTCTTCAGTATAAAATTTTCGGAAACTTGTTGAAGTTTTCGGAGAAACTTCGATTTTGTGCTAGCTTGAGACTTCTTTTTTTTCAAATGAAAAGTAAGTGTTTCTAGTGGATAGTACTGCTTTTTTTTGGCATTTTGAAATTTGTTTTTAGTATTGAATTTTCGGAAAATTTTTATTATTTTCTTATTAACTTCGACTTTGTGCTAGTTTTTGATTTTTTTTGTTTTCAAAGGAAAATTTAGTGTTTCTAGTGGATAGTACTGCATTTTTGCAATTTGGAATGTGTTTTTAATATTGTAATTTCGGAAAATTTTTCAGTTTTCGGAGCTGATTTTTTTTTCGAGCTTTAGATTTTTGAACAAAATTACGAGTTTCTGCTGGTGCTAATACTTTCGGATTTTTTTTCACATCTTAGGAGTAATTTAGATTTTTTGTCAGTTTTCATTTTTCTACGTACAATTTTTGATTTCTAATGAATTTGAAGTACTTTTGGCTAATATTTCAATATGTGCAGGCACTTGTTTGAATTAATTTTTGGAAAAATCTAAAATTTTTTTTGATGGAAACTAGATTTTTTGCAAGTTTTCAGTTTCTGCTGGATTTAAGAGTATTTTGCTGCATTTTTGAATGTTAGCCAGACATACATTTTTTGGAAAGTTTTCCATGCATTCCGAGTAGCTTTGATTATGCGAGTTTTGTGTTTCTGGTGTATCTAAGCCATTTTCGCCCTATATCGGAATATGTGTACAATATGGGGTTGTCGGAAAATTTTCGAATATGTCGGAGTAGGTTCGATTTTTTCCGAGTTTTCGATTTTTTTAATTGAAATTATGTGTTTCTATGCTACACATAGAATTTTCGAATTTTTAAATGTTTTCGGAGTTGTTAAATTTTTTTCGGAGAAGCATTGATTTTTTCGGAGTTACTTCGATATCTTTAGTTTCTGATAGATTTAGTGTATGTTCGGTCCATTAGCGAATTAACGCTTCATATTCAGTTACTAAAAAGATCTGGAAATTTCAATTAAATTTTTTCGACTTTATTAGTGATGGCTTATGACTGAATTTTGAAAGCAAACTCACAAAGTGTCCCACTGTGAGTTAACACATATATTTCCTCAATATCATGAAAATTTTTTCCTAAAGCATATAATTGATATTTATTAATGAATAATAAGTATTCGCCATAGAGAATTAAAAACTTAGCTTGAATCTTAATAAAACTCGTTCGGGTTTAACAATCTAACAGCAAATATGTACTTAAAAGCTCACTTGGGTGTTACATGTAGATACTTTTACATATTTAAGTAGTTCTTGTAAAGTTTTTATATAATGAGGCTGTTTAGTTTTGCCTAATACATATGTAGCTATTAGTACCAAGAGTAACGGCCAATATTATTTCAAATATCCTCTTCCATCTTTTACAACCAATATCATGTCTAAATCTTATAGAAGCTCGCTGTCAATAAAATAGCTGGTGTGTATATTTATTTTAGAAACACGCTCAGTGGAGTTGTAGGTTTATCCTTGCTATACTGACACAAGAATCCTTAATATTAAGCAATTTTATTTTTGTAAATTAGCTCAAAAGCATTAAGGCCAACTTAGTGTATACCAAACAGTAATTAAGCGTCCACCCTAGGTCTCGAATGAAATTGGTCACATTAGCGAATATGTTATTAAGAAAAGACGATGGTCTACAAAAGTAAAGTGTCCAAAAACATGAAAACATTTTACTACAATTCCTTTGTCACTACATATGTACATAGTTTTATTTGCTACTTAATGTCACAATCGAAAAATCTCACGATATCTTTTAAGTTTTACTACAAGACAGACTGTCGAGTAGTCCCATACGTGCCATTTAAAAAGTTGTAAATGGAATCTAAATAGCATTTCTATTTTTTTAACGGCTTCTAAGCACAACTGGCCAAATGGCTTAATAAAATTCGTTTTTTGTTTTATAAATAAAAATCTCTTCCAACAAAATCTGTTATTGTTTTAAAACTCTACAATAGAAAATGAAACTTAATAAAGGAAAGGCAGCGCAATAAGTTTAATACTTTGCAAATCTATAGGAAAAAAATCCCCATAAAAGCTTTGTAAAGCTGCTGTTGATTTGTATAGGATTTTCTCGCCACTCATGCTTTTTTCTTTAGCTTGACTATTTTGCTATCCTGATAAAATCCTTTTTTTTTTGTCAGGAATTTAATATATTTTTATGGTGGTTTTTAACAATAAAATACATGGCTTATATTTTATTTATTTATTTTTTTTTGTTTTTGCTAAAAATTGCTTTTGTACATCACGAACTCTTTTCTAAGAATTTCTCTTATAATCCAGTTCATATTTAAAACAAGGGAAAAATACTGTTTCAGCAAGTTTTTCTGTTAGTATTTAAAGTTATCAACTTTTATGGTTTAAAGGATCAGACACATGTGCTTTAAACTATGCAAAAATATTAGACAAAAGCATTTTAAAATAAAGGCATATATGTAGGGGACAGGGCCATAAAAGGAGATAAATATGTTTTTAAAATTCACTAAATTCATAATGTACAGTGTCATTATATACATGGACATTATGGTACAGGAGAATATATCACAATGCCTATGCACATTATGTCACGTTTAAAGATATCACAATGTCCGCAAAAGGAAATAGTCCTTGAGTATAGACGGAGGACGGCTAAGAAGAGAATAGTCAGTATAAATACGTGGAAAATGGGGCAGAAATTTAAACTTTCAAAACTTCGGTACACGTACATATATTTTGCAATCCCTCTACCAGAATCAGTCGTTCGAGCCTTGTAATTAGAAAAAATGATTTTGTTGTACAGGGTAAATATTTGCAATTTTCGCAAAAAAAAACTGGTAACTTCACTTTATCTATACATATAATAAAACCGTAAAAGGGGCGTGGGTGTATATGAAATATTTTTTGAAAATTATTATGGTGGCGTAAACAGTAATCGATGTAGAGAACAAACCACCAAATTTTGGAATTATTGTCTGTCTGTCTGTCTGAATGGATTTTCATGAAATTTGCTATGTAGGATTTTAGAGTAATTATTCAAACTTAGGATACTTTTTACCGCGATAAAATATCTCATTTCTAAGTTAAAATAGAAAAAACCGAAAATATACCCTATTTTACTAATATAAATGTTGTTGGAAATTAGAAAGATATTTTTGTTTTTTTTTTAAACATTGGCAGCATTGTTTATTTTGCATAACGGGAACTTTAAACAATATGTAAAAAACGTTATATTATTATATTTTACAGACACCTTATAGTCATAAAGCTAAGCGCGCAAAGCGGGCGGGCACATCTAGTTATGAATAAAATCGTCATTTATCGACCGATGCGTGGAATATACCATAATTTATTTAAGATGGACGTAGCTCCATTATCCAGTAATAAAAATAGTAATTTTTTTGCCATTTTTTCTTTTTTTATGAATTTACAAAAAAAATAAAAAAATATTGCCGACAAGTCGATTTAAAATTAAAATTTTTTACCATTGTTTATAATATAAATATGACAACGAACTCGATTTATCGACATCATGGGACAGGCAGTTCATCATTTGCATAAATTTTTTTTATTATTATTATGAAAAACTCAAAAAATCAAATGGCAGGCGTACCGCTAAACTGCTGCAAATCTTATATTCAGCAGGAACTTTTTGGGATCGCGCAGACCAGATGGTCAAACGAGGTCACATGCTCGATTTCGAGGTTAATATGGCCCCAATACGATTGTAGTAGATCTGCAATCCTGGAGGGGACCCCTCGGGGCAAATACACACACTTGTGGCGGTAATTACAGGGCACTGTTTTATTGGTGCGCACGCTAGGAGATTGAATCTACCGTATAATGATTTCTGTAGAGGTTGTCATAATGAGGAGGAGGAAGAAAATGTAGAGCACCTCCTCTGTCTATGCCCCGCTCTTTCCGATCAAATTGTGGTTTCACTGGGCAGCCCGCTGCTTCAGGATCTAGCAGCCTTATCAAACTGCAACATCAGACGGATAAACTCTTTCATTCGATCGTCGGGTTGGTTCAACACTGATCCGAATAGGGAAACGTAGTAAGGGGGTTCTACTTATTTTGACGTTTCCGCTTCAGGTAACACAACGGGACCTATAGGAACCCAAGTGGGCTGGTTTTTAAATCTTTAAACTGGCAACCTGTACAACCTAACCTAGCCTTACCTATGAAAAACTCTGAAAGCTTTAAGCATATAAAAAATAATGCAATACCGCTAAAGTTAAAATCATTTAAATGAATTTTTAGCAAAATTGGATGAGAAGTTCCCAAGTTTTAATAAAATCATTGCAGGAGTTTCTGCAGAACTAAATTTTTGCTTAAATCTTGTAATTTCACTTTATTGTGAATAAAATTAACTTTTATAAAATATATGAAAAAAAAAACCTTTAAGACATATTTTTTTTAAATTAAAATGACAGATGACAATTCAGTCAGAGATCACGTTGCTATAATAAACTAATTTTCGAGAAAATTGTAGATAGCACTATTTGAGTATAAGCCCTCGAAATATTTTTCCAGCAAATCGTGCTTTTAACTCAATTTAATTTGTCAAAGGTTTTTAAAATTTTTGGAACTAAAGCAATGCTTGTTAGAATCATATGCATGCATATGGCCATTCCAGCAAAAATCTGCTTTCCGCGATCCGCGTTCGCGATCAAGCACTTAAGCCTGCTTTTTTTTTAAACAAAAACTTAATATTTTCTTACTTCTTTATATATTTGCGTAGAACTTAAGTAGCTCTAAATTAAGTTAAAGAGAAGGAAAACAAAACTTGAGTTTTTCTTTGGAAAAAAACAAGCTTAAGTGCTTGATCGCGGGCCTTGGCTTTTGCTGGAAATGCCCAGATGTAAATATATTTAGTAAAGAAACGTTTCTAGAAGTGTTATTAGAAAATACATATTAATAAAATTTGTCATAAAATAATATTACTTCAATAGCCATTTAATAGATACATGCTACAATAATTAATTAATATTTCCTAAAATAATAGAAATTTCAACAGACAATTTTAAGGTCGTAATTTTTTGATTCATAACACTTCCTTTTAAAATTTCACATCATTTAAAACTGAACTTGTTATGAAAAACGCGCACACACCCATACAAAACAAAATTGTTATTTCTTTAATTTTTCGGCTAAAAAGCACACAAGTTATGTTGTCTGTCTATAACAGTGGTGGCCATTCTCTCAATTTCGTATACTCGCGAGTATAAGCAGTTTTTTTTTTACCATCAACACACGTATACTGTGTGTGAGACACACAGCCTATCTATTTAGCAGCGAAGCACACACATACAAGCAAATAATATGATAGTGTATGTTTGGCCACCACTGATCTTTAAGAAATACCCGGTGGACCAACTCGTCGTAGAGGACATTTTCATCAACGACTACTTAAGGAAATTTCGACATTTGTCATGCACGATATTTGTCGATTACAGTTCCTTGCAAGACAATCGAACAGAACCCGTACTCAAAGAATGAAATTTAGATGATGAAAAGTTCTGTTCACAAAGTCTTCTAAAGTGATAAGTAATAAACTACTATTTAAGCCTAAATAGCACTACTGTGAACGGCCTGTTGTATTGCGATATGAAAATTGCCATAAACGTTAAAAGTAAAATAAAATAATAGGTCCGTTTGTTTACTGCTACACTAAAATGCAGGAAATGAGTAATTGCTGAGTAAACTGAAACATTTACTCTGTTGCCCATAAAAATACATGAACGAAAAAATTTTTTGAAATTAGTAGCATTAGGGAAATAACTGATGGCAAATAAATGTAGAGCTGAAAAAAATTTATAGTTTTGACTACTCCACTCTTTTTCTTATGCATACTCGATACAATACTTTTTATGAAATGAAGGTTTAGCAAAATGTAAATAATTTATTTTGCGTAATCTTTTCGAATTGTTTTTTAAATATATTCAAAATTGCATAATCATTTATTTTTTTCTATTGATTACCTTAAAGACAAGTGCGGTACCAAGTAGTCAAGTACTTAGCATTTCCACAACACTAAATAATACAAATGAAACAAAACGATTGGTTGCAAAAAATTGTATTTCCTACTTACGGCCCTTTTCACAATGTACGATTAAGAGTTAACGTGGACTTTAACGACAAGTTTTGTATGTCGAACTTGCCGTTAAAGTGTACGTTAACTTTTAATCATAGAATTGTGTTATAATTATATACTTTATAATTGTGTTTTATTTTTGTTCCATTTTTATATAAATTTTTCGTTTTTCGATAATTTTTTCGAACGGAGCTAATATTGAAAATTAAAACTTGCTTTGAATTTGTAAAAAAAACAGCTGACTAAATAGCACACTAAAAAAACATAGGTAACAAAATAGTATTCAATTTGAAAAATATCAACAATATATTTATGACAGTCATAAAATTTTATGCAATACTACAAATAGGACGAAATAGAACACTTTGTGAATTGGCTAAATGTCTATTAAAACTTCTTGTAATGTAAAACTTCTTGAACACTTGTAAAAAATAAACAAACGAAAAAATCCACTGGGGACATTTCTGAGGATGTTATCATTTACATGGACATTAATGAAAAGATGGCTGAAAGTGTCGCTCTTGTTGTCATGTATGACCTTAGCGGCCACTTGTTCGAAAATGTCCTTATAATGGGTGATTTTATAAGAACTATCGGAAAGTAAAAAAAAAAAACACATAAAATTCAGAAAAATGCATGAAATATTTATTTGGATTGATAGTTGGGTCGATATAATTTAATGTTTGAAGATTATTTCATGCAAATGTTGGCCGCGGCTGCGCCTCAAATGGTCCATCCGCTTAGTCCAATTTTGGCATACTCCTTCCAACATTTCGGCCGGTATCTCACGAATAATGTTGGCAATGTTGGCTTCCAGTGCGTCAATCGAAGCGGGCTTGTCGCTATAGACATTAGCCTTAACATAGCCCCACAAAAAATAGTCTAGAGGCGTAAAATCGCACGATCTGGGCGGCCAATTGACTGGTCCCAAGCGTGAAATAAACTGTTCACCGAACTCGCCTCTCAATTGGTCCATTGTTTCGCGTGCTGTGTGGCATGTGGCACCGTCTTGTTGAAACCACATGTCATGCAAGTCAAGCTCTTCCATTTTGGGCAGAAAAAAGTTTGTTATCATCGCACGGTAGCGCTCACCATTCACAGTAACGTTGTGATTCGCATCATCTTTGAAGAAATACGGCCCAATGATGCCGCCAGCCCATAATCCGCACCAAACGGTTGTTTTTTTGTGGATGCATTGGTAGCTCTTGCAATGCTTCTGGCTGCTCTTCACTCCAAATACGGCAGTTTTGCTTGTTCACGTATCCATTCAACCAGAAATGAGCCTCGTCGCTGAACACAATTCTTCGATAAAAAACTTACTTAACAGAGCACGCATTTTGGTAATAAAATTCAATAATTTGCAAGCGTTGTTCGTTTGTAAGACGATTCATGATTATATTATAGACCAAACTGAAGATGTTTGACAGTGACACAAGATACAAAACGTGCGTGAGCTGTCAAAACTAGTGTTGCCAAAAAGATAATAGCAAAAAAATCACTCGTTAGATCATCGACGCTTTAACATTATAATGCATCGGTCTTGCAAGATGTCTGAAAGACATGGCCAACTGGGTATATGCAAACATTTAACATGCACTCGAACACATACTTACTCATGTAACAAATGTATGTGTGAGGATATGAATGCATGAAAACTGTTAACTAATGTTACTAATATTTGTGAATACTCGTACAATGCTGCTGAAGGGGGGGAATACAGAGATATAGCGAGAGAGAGAGAGAGCGAGAGAGCGGGGGTATATGATTTTCTAACATGGAAAGAAAAACTTATAAAAGCATACATCCGTTATGTTTTTACACCAAGTAGCAATAAAAACAAAAACTTGATAATCATATACACTTACACATTCATACATACATACATACATACATACATGCATACATGTGCATTTTCATGTGATAAAATACTTGTATGTTAAACTTTTAACTGCAGCTTAACTCAATTTCATAGAGGGGTTGATATTAAATATATTTAAAAAATATAATACCGCAGTCTGCAATTTAATATAGTTAAAACTGACAAGATACTATACCAACAATAAAAAAGGATGGAAAAATAACTATTAAAATATAGAAAATACTTGGGGTATAGTATACTTTTATGCTATTATATGTATGTGTGCGTTTATGCTACAGCGAAAATCTTTGAATGGTTGTTGCCATTGGAGATTATGGTTGCAGAGCAAATTGTAAAATATGAAATGATTTATCTTTAACGAAGGGTAACATTTTTTACACTTTATTGACTGCTCCGATACCTGATATATGGCAATTTGAAAGGATCAATGTCAAACTGTTTTAATGTTAAAGAAAATAATGTAATAAAAATAAATTAAAGAGCAAAAGGGGAATATTTGCAAATACCAACAGGATGTTTAGTTTCTTTTTTGCGCTCTTTTAAAGATAATAATTTTTGTTCCTAGTTTTATTCTAACGAAAATTGTTTGTTGACATTACAGCAATCATCTAAAAAATTTACCTATTCTCATACTAATGAAAGAAAGAAGAAATTCGAAAACCATTTATATAATCACTTGCATTTTTCTCCCATTTTCTGTTGAAATTAAAGAATTCCTTAGTTTCTTTTATCTCTTTCAGCAATTATATATATTTTTTAAACAATATGGTTCTAAGTGATTAAAACTGTTTTCCTAATCATGCTTTTTTCATTACGAAAATAACAAAGAATTAGAAAAAGAAAATATATTGCAGAATAAAAGAAAAAAAGAAAAGTAAATGAAACACCTTGACTTTGGTTTTCTATTATTTTTTTTGTATTTTACATTATATATTTTTGTTTATTTGTTTTTAGTACAAATTAAGTAAAATAGTTTATACTACACTGAGAGTAAAATTGTGTTTCTTAATTGAAAGTAAAATAAATTAATTATAATTACATTGGACTAAGTTCGGAACTTAATGTAAAAATGATCAAGTTAGAGGTCTTTGGTTCGATTACGCTATGCAACAAAATGAAACTTTTGTTATGACCTTTGATGATCACTATATTTTTATAATGTGTTAGTCCCGTAGCTACAAAAACAGGCTAAATTTAAAATTCTATGAATACATTTTTTAAATACAGTCTTTGAAAAATGCCACAATATTACGCTTTTTATTTTGAAAGCTTACATCTGGTACTCCTTTTAGGAGGAGCTAAAATATTGACACATTGTTATAGTGAATCACCATAGGGAATCTCATGATCCTTGAGCTTACGGTATAAGATCGACACATTTTTTATGTAAGCCACTACGAGAAATATTTTCTTAGAGCATTTTAAGCCTCTTACTCCAATCCAAGGGTGATGTAGTGGACTACAAAAATATTTGTCATCAAATTCTATAATAAGTCATCAACGAACCCAATGTTGCAAGCTCAACTTGAAAGCCACCAAGCAAAAACTTTGCTTACTGGTAGGCAAAAAAGTATATGAGGATTTAAGTCGTAACTACTTACAATTTGAATCGATAACTAATTATTTTTGTTTGAGAAGTCCAACAAGTAAGGCGTACCCCTTACAAATGTATTTACATTTTCACAACAATTAACTAGTTATTATTTGGTTTACTTTCAGTTAAAAAATAAGTAGTCAAATAAACAAATTAAAATAAAAAAATTTATTCACATTATGTTTTATTTATATATATTATAATTTAATTTTAGTTTTTTATATATTGATTTTTTCGACCCAGCTGGGATACGTACCTGTGACCGTGCAGATATGAATACAAGTACTTTACCGGCTCAGCTGTTATTAATTATAAGTTTAAGCGACAAAAATTACTTTTCATATACAAGAACACGTTGACTCAAAAAGTGGTTCTCTACTTATTTTATCATATCAACATATTGTAACTACTTCCAGACAATGTGAAAAATACGTACTAATTTTATTAAAAAATAAGTAGCAGCTATAATTTGAAGCTAAGTATGAGGGTGCTGTTGGCTGAGTAGTTAGCGCGTTTGATAACAAAACCTGAGGTCTTGAGCTCAAGACTTGTTTTAGGCAAGCCAACAACATAATGAATTTTTCTTATGTGCATTGGTGTGTTATTGTGTTGGTTCTTGTTGGATTGTTAAAGTGATGAAGGCATAGCACTGATCACTTTGGCAGTACCGGCAGCGAGTAATACTAACATATCCTAATGCACTTCACAGCACCCTCCTTCGTCGGTATTGTAGCAAAACCGTCGGCGAAGTAAAAGAACTAATAAAATGGCTACACAGCTTAAACAACTCAATGCCTCTATTTGACACCAGAGGGGCTTGCAAGGTTGTAAATGAATTAGCAAGGTTGTAAATGAATTAGCAAGGTTGTAAATGAATTAAGCTCTCTATCTCTCTCCCACTTCACCACCTGTAGCACATTAATTAATTAACTGGTAGGCATCAATTGATTGATTGTGTTAATTCTCTTTATATAAAAAATAGTAATAAGATAAATAAGTACCACTCATTACTTTGTAACTCATTAATAACGTGCTACCGATTAGAAAAATGACAAAAGTTTTTTCTGGGCTGATATCATATTTTAATACTAATTGTTGGATTAATGAAACAAGTTTCGTTAAAATTATTTTAATGAAAATTTCATTTCATTTATCCAATGCAGTAATTTCGCAAAACTAATGAAAATACTTAATTATTTTGCCGAAATCGTCTGATCATTATTAATTCTTAAAATTATTTAATTATTTGAATGGAAATATTTAATTATTTTAATGAACATTTTCATCGGTTTTTCATCAAAATGATGAAATACGTTTCATTGAAATAATGTCATTCAATAAACTCAAAATGTTTTTGTTCTTACGAATACTTATTTCGACATTTTTAAGTATCCATTAAAAGATTTTGTCATAACTTATATGACAAAATTTTGTTGTAATAGATCAAATGAACAATTATTTTTCGATTTAATTTTTCTAAGTGTACTTTCTCTAGTATTTTTATACAATAAATATATACTCACTCGGCTTCTATCCAAATATCATGCTTGCCAAATAGTACTTTTTATTAGTGGGTGTTTTTTGCCTTTAATTTTTTTTCTTGGGACTTTTTATTTATTTATTTTTTATTTAATTCTATTGTTTAGAATTTTAGCACCGTAAAATATATTACGAAAACAAAAAAGAAATTCTAGGCAGAGAGTTGAAGAGACTAAATGATACAAAAAGCTAAAATAAAAGAAAAATAAAAATGTAGTTACATTCACACACATGTAAACTTGACATTGACTTTTGCAAGAATAAATAAAAGTAATAATAGTCTTAAAAATTTGGTAAGAACGTGAAAAGGAATGAAAAATGTCATAAACAGTATGAAAATTAATTTTGATATCCATGAGAAATATAGAAACAATATTAATACATACGACGATATTCCGTCATACCAGTCATATATAAAATATTAGGATCTCGTACCAAAAAGGATGACAAATCTTTGACCAAATCCAAAATTTCGTTAAATTAAAAAAAAACTTCTTTTACAAGCACGAGCAAAATTTAAATATGCTTTCTTTTCCAACTATCTTGAGACTCTTGACAAATAAACATTTTTGTTCTATTTTTAATTTTGCAAATATTAAATCCTTTAAATTTTATTATTACTCTTAATCTGGTTTTAAATAGCAAATAAAAATTCATATGAAATTTGCTCATTTCGTTAAGCCCTTTGCCTTGTTATAACATTGCCTGGCCATAACATATATTTTTTGTTTTTGCAAAACTAAATCCTTTTTAATCAACTCAAAGTATTTCTACCATAACACAAATACTCGGTAACTATCAAGTGAAATGTTTCTGTGTTTTTGAATAAAGTCAAAATTTGTACCAAACATCTACAACAACTAAAACTTTAATCAGCATAAGTGCAATCATATCACAAAAATCATAGAAATAAAATGTTAAGAAAAAAAATTCCAAGCCAAAAATAAGTACTTGCAGCATATTTACAGATAAAAAAATGTATGACCACGTAGTGTCCTAAAAAAAGAAAGAGGAAAAAAAACATTACCAATGCTGGATAGGAACGATCGTATGTGTGCATTGAATCATGCCACATAATCACAAAATGAGTTGCACATAATGACAGCATCGGCGTTCAATGACATCAACATCAGAACCCTGATGAAATGAATGAACTCATATGTAAATGCTACA
Source organism: Panzeria rudis (assembly GCA_956483635.1). Classification (NCBI taxonomy): domain Eukaryota; kingdom Metazoa; phylum Arthropoda; class Insecta; order Diptera; family Tachinidae; genus Panzeria; species Panzeria rudis. The sequence continues at coordinate 4,706,066 of OY101450.1, read as the reverse complement.
AAAGAAGGAAAATTATTAAACCCTTGTTGGAATTTTCCAAAAAATTAGAAATGGACTGTAATTGTTTTTATGTATGGCTAACTCCCATTTCAAATTCTTTTTTCGGGTCCGTTGAAAGTAAAATATTTCATTTTAAAATGAAACTGCTTTAGCATGATTTAATAGATTATAAATAAATGTAGATAAGTCTTTGATTCTGTAAGACTGTCCATTATGTGTAAAAAACGCAGAATGAAAATACAGTTTATACTCTCTTCATACAAAATGGCGTGTCCGTAATGCATGCTATTGATTTTCTACATTAAGAAACTATGAATTTGCCCAAAAGCGAGATTAAATTTATAGCGGTCTTAGAATATATGCATTTGCTTCTCTTATTTTACACATAAAATTTTTGAAAAATTATATAAATTATATGTTTTTAAAATTGTTGAGTATTGAGCGTTACGCTTTTTAGTACGCTTTATTACTCAGTTTAACTATTAAAATTTCATTAACAACATTCACTAAAATAATAGCGTACTCAAATAATTTGTACTTTTAAATATATAAAAGTTTTGTGAACTTTGTTAAATAGTATTACATTGCAAAATGTTTTATCAATCAATCATCGTTGGTATCCAAAGAAATGTATTGAGTGTTATCCATATTTTTTTAAAATAAATACATCGAAGATTGTACATCTGTATTGTATTGGATTCAAAATAAAGTGTGTGCCCTGAAAAAATTAATAATTTATATATAAATTTTAGGACGTTAAAAAAGTTAACAGCAGCTGAAGGGTAGAAACGATATAAATAATATTATCTGTTTATAAATTTCTGATTTTACCGCACTGTGGGTTATTATATTTTCGGAGAATGTATTAGATAGGTCGTATTTGGATAAAAAAATATTTGAAATTGACATAACTTTTGACATTGTTGGTCGATTTTATTAAAATTTGTCTTATTTGAAAGAAAAGTTTGCCTCATGTCATGGCTTGATATGAAATCATACGGCATAACATGACATGACATGACACGACATGACATGACGCGGCATGATATGAAGTGACATCACATACATGACACGGCATGACATGACATGACACGGCATGACATGACATGACATGACACGGCATGATATGACATGATATGACACATCATGATATGACATGACCTGACACGACATGAAATGACATGACATGACATAGCACGACATAAAATTACACGACACGGCATGACGTGAACATCTGAGAAGCTACTAGTCCACCTCCTTAGATCTAGCAGTGCTACCCTTTCCCTTAACCACAGCCAATACATCACCTTGCAGATGGACTGCCCGTCTCCAAAGTTTCCATAAACTCTTTTGTTAAAAAAAATCAACATAAATAATGCGTATGTAAGTTTAGGTCGATAATAATATGTAAAGTGTTGCCGACTATTATCGACCTAAAAGTGTTTTAGAATATATGAGCTTCATCAAGAGAACCTCATACTCCACCAAACGCAGCAGGCGGCTCTGTGGCCTCAGATTTCGCCATATCGGACGCATGGTTGTCGCTGTCCTCCTTTGGAATTTTTCGCTTCGACAGTAGACTCGGAGCGGCCATGACTCTTGCCAAAAACTTATTTAAAGACAAATTTCACCTACTTTAATAGCACTAATCTGTAGAAAAATAATAATTTAAACTTCTAGGTGATAAGAAGAAGATACTTTCAAAAGTCGTCTGCAGCTAAGCCAACCATCACTTGAATATACATACTGCCTATTTCACAATGACGAAAGAATTTTTTCTTTCGTACAATTACATTTAAAACAAAAACAAAATTTTGAAATTTGTTTTTGTTTTACATGTATTTGTAGGAAAGAAAGAACTCTTTCGACATCGTGAAATAGACAGTAAGCCAATATCTATCGACAATACATAGCAGTGACACCTTCATCTAGCACAAAACATTGATTTTTGCTATTCAAAGCATTAATGTGGCATAAGGAACTACGTTCAAAAACTCAAAATCGGCTTTTAAATACCAAAACTCTGAGGTAACAAATATAAAATAGTTCTTGCAACAAACCAAGTCCAAAGCACAGAAACGGTCAGACTGGCAATATGAGCTAAGCAAAAAACTTAAAAAAGGACTTATCTGGCAGTATACGCTGTCACATCAAATGGAAATTATTCAAATGGTTCTATATATGACAGATTTCTTCGGGTGATCGCGTTGAATTATTATATGGTTATTTTGAAACGTATTATAGCAATCTAGTTAGATGATGGATTTTATATTGATTATATATGATCACATTGAGAATGTTTCGCATCATATTATGATAATGCATGTCACAATATTTTTGTTTATGTATTATTATGGTTATCTCTTGATACATTACTATCACTCGAGGCAGAAAAGTGATTCATAGAATGAGCTTGATTTGATATTGATATAATTTGACAGCAAACTTATTGTGGCCGTCTCAACCATGCTTCTACCATAAGTCATATATGTAATACAAATTATAAAATTCGGTACAGTGATTAAGCAGTATGACAAAAATCTTGCTTTTTAATTGCGCTATCTTATCAAAATTTTAGTGGTCATTTATTCCAGACAAAATGCTAGAAAATAGTTCCTGGCTTTAATCAAAGACTTTCCAACAAGGACAAAAAACACAACCCACATAATTGGCCCTGAAAAAGGTCTCTAAAACTACAGTAAAAAATGAAAGAAATTTAAAAAACATGAACTCATAAATGGAAAATTGTTAGGTTATGCAAGTTTCCAACTAATTCTCAAACATTTGTATATGTACTCGTACATACAGAGTAAGTATTTAGTAACATTCAAATTGCAATAGAAGAAGAAAATTAAAAATAAAATGGTTATCAACAGAACATCTAAATAAAAATACAAAAGTAAATGTTGATTAAAACTTAGAAATAAACTCATGCATAGCCAAGGGGTGAACAATTTTGTACTGCTTTAAGAGGAAGATAGAAAAATTGTAAATTTTGTTACATATAAAGATAGAAAAATTGTAAATTTTGTTACATATAAATTTGTTTAAAAGTAACAAAATCTCTATTAAAATTGTGTCTTGTTTGCAGTTTTATGTTTTCGTGTTTTTATGTTTTCATATCAATTTAAATAAAACAGTAGATACATTAGCACGTATGAGTTTTATTAAGAGCAGTCATACACATACGCCAAGATGTACTTCAAAATTTCATATTAAAAATTCGGTATTTTTCGTATCAAATTCAGATTTTTAAAAAATTTTCCAAATCAAATTTAGTTCTCTTATCCTTTATGGCTTTATCACCTTAAACTAGCCTTAATAAACTACCATAAACTATTCTAATCAATTTACCAGCAATATTCACTTGACATTGGCAATCACATAAACTCATAAAATATTTAAGTAATTAGCAGATAATTTACAATTTAACAATTCAATCTTCGGTACAATTTCTTAAGTTTCACTACTTATAACTTGATATAATAATTATTCAATATAACAGTCTGTATAATGTAAATGACAACCTTTGACTACACCATTAGAATGCATTACAAACACTTTTGTTCCTGCACATGATAAGTACGTACTGCAAAGTGCACAAACATACATTGTCTTTCATAAATTTGTCAGCAACGTATAAAATGTCATGACATGATTGACATTTTATAAGTTTAATGTGCAATTATGTCATAATGTGTATTAAAATTTTCAGTTTACTGTAATCACGAAACAAAATACTTGACAATTGCATAATTTTGCTCATTAAGCGTTTTGTGTTACATTGAACTGCAAACTAACAATAACAAATACTTCTCGCTTGGTCTGTTTTAAACATTAACTCATTCATATACAAATAAGAATTTTATAGCAAATTAACACCTAAAATAACAACAATGACAATAACACACAAATGCACACACACACACACACGCACGCACAGACTCACCATTACAAACCCTACAGATAATATTGGACTACGTGGTCCAATTTATCTGAAATGGAGTAGTTATAGTCATGGACCATGTCATTAGCAAACAATAGCTTCTAGTTAAACGACAAGTGTTTGCTTGAGTGCTCCATTGAATAGTGACATAGAGTAGTTTTAAGACTAGTCCGATGTAATGCAGACATGGCCTATGTCATTTGCAAACAATAGTTTGTAGTTAAGCGACAAGTGCTTGTTTTTTTTAACAATTTCAACACGAACACTTGAGTGCTCCATCAAGTGATGACATGGAGTAGTTTTGAAACTACTCCGCTCTAGGGCGAAGTTGGGTTATATGATACATCCCGAGGACATCGTAATGTTAAATCGAACATGTTTTCTCCATACATTTTGGCTATAGTAATATACTTTACATGCGTGTATGGACTGGTTGCGTTATCTGCAGGGAATGATCAAAGACTTGTAGTGGTTTGTAAAGGCTCAACACAACAGCAAAAGCAACATTGAGCAACAACACTTTAACAGTTAGGGTCACAAAACATTCAAAGTAGTTTGAAGTCACGTTTGAGGTTTCAGCAGGAGTGTGTGCGTGCATCTGTGTGTGTATGTGTGTTAGGAAGCAAAAGTTTTAATGTGTGTAAAACTTGATTGAATTGAGTGGTGTCAGGGTCAATATTATTTCATTACATAAATCTGTATAATTGTGGCAAAATGACTAGCATTAAGGGGTGATCACAGTCTTGTGATTAATTTCGTATAATTTAAAACTGTTACATGTCCTGATATACATAATTTAAATAAAACATAGACTAAAGTGTTATAAAAATGTGAAAAAGTATCTTATAAAAAGTACTATATACCTTTTATAAAAAGTACCTTTTATAAAAAGTACCTTTTATAAAAAGTACCTTTTATAAAAAGTACCTTTTATAAAAAGTACCTTTTATAAAAAGTACCTTTTATAAAAAGTACCTTTTATAAAAAGTACCTTTTATAGAAAGTACTTTTTATAAAAAGCACCTTTTATAAGAAGTACCTTTTATTAAAAGTACCTTTTATAAACAGTACCTTTTGTAAAAACTATCTTTTATAAAAAGTACCTTTTATAAAAAGCGCCTTTTATAAAAATTACCTTTTATAAAAAGTTCTTTTTATAAAATGTGCCTTTCATAAAAATTACCCTTTATAAAAAGTACATTTCTTAATATAAATGATTTAATTGAGAGGTTTAGTGCAAAAACTCTGTAATCCACAATATCAAAATATCGAATAAATCGACTTTTAAGTTTGAACAAAATTTAAAAATGTATGGCTTTTGGAATTTTCTACTGCAAATACGCAGCATAATTAATAGCAAAATATTAGAATTTATCCAAAAATCTCTCTAGGATGCAAAGCTATGGTATCTAGTAAGGTAAAGGCTTCCGACTTATTACACTAAGTCTTTCAATTGTAAAATTAAATTGAACGAATTTAAGCCTGAATAATAAACTTCTTTGGAAAAATATTGTTCAAAATTAAATTTTTTGTATTTCTTGGAACTTTCTTAAGAAATCTGAGAACCTCAGAAGAAGAACTTTAATAATTTTTTCTTTCCTGGTATTTTTAATGGTATAAAATCAACGATTTTATAGCATTAACAAGTTTGAGAAAAAAATGGCAAGCTGTAAAAAATTGTACATGGCCGAAGTGCCCTTCTTTGAGACTTCATAGCTCCGCTTCTGAGCAAGTAAAAGAGCTGCTATATATAAAGAGGAACTATCCGTTTAGAAATGGCTGATTTATATTCCAAATATTTTGATTCTGTCCCACTGTGCAATGTCCCGAAAACCCAAATTTATAGTTCTTTGTGTTGTTTATAACAATTTAATTCGACCACATTAAACACATGTCATAATTTTGAACCAAAAAATTATTTTTTCTTTTTAATGTGGCGTAAAAAATTTAATTTACAACTAAAATCTTTTATAGTTTTTGCTTAAATATGCACAAAAGTAGTTCATCAACATTTGTTAATTGTCATGTAAATGAATGAAAACCCAAAAGTAAAAAAAAACCAAAAAACTCTACTTGAAAATACAATTCTAGACTTTTGATGTCATCATTAAAATACTATTTCCGTACAAACGCACACAAAATTTAGCCCGATAGAAAAATATGAAAATTTTTAACAAAACAGAATAGTAAAAGCCAGACAAAGTGTTTGTTGTGTATGAGTGTGAGTAAAAGTGTCTTAATGAAAGTGTGTGATTGTAAAAATATAAGTGTGAGTGTACGCAGAAATGCAACAAGATTATTATCGTTATTTTATTTCAATTAATTTAATGAGCACAAAATTTATTAAAATCATATTTTATGCGAGTTTCTAAAAAGATTTCGATGTAGATTTTTTTAGATTTTTGTAAAAAAGTTGAATTATTTTAATGCTTCAAATCTTAAATGAGTTTTAGAATTTGTGAAAAAAACAGTCTCGTTGCATATATATTTTTAATTTTAATTTTTATTTGCCATGTTCGAGTTAGCTTACGCAGAGAGAATATCGTTACCTTAATATCGAAAGGCTCTAACAGAATATTTTTTTGGAAATCGAGTTTTTTGCATATTTCGGTACATTAGAGATTCATACATCGAAATATGCTTAAACTCGATTTGATAAAAAAAATGAATTAGGGCCTTTCGATATTAAAGTAACGATATATTGATGCAGCATGGTTATAACATCTATATTATGTTTTATGCAACAATGTTTACTGGTGGCGCATTTATGTGCATTGTTTATTTTCCATGGTGACTTATAATGAAATTTTACACAAGACTTATTTTTTAATACAAACTCTAGCCTCACAAAAACCGGGCTAGTGCGATATTTCAGTACTAATTGTGAATAAGTATATAAACAAATTTTAAGTTTGAAGTGATTTCTGGCGACAAGTTCGGAACTTTGTTATCTTTGAAGATCTGTAGTAAAATTTTATGAAAAATATTTTTATAGAACATTTTAGCCCGCTGCATCGCCGTTGAAGAGTAGTTTCTTTGCTCTTTTTAAAGAAAGGGACAAAAAAAACGCGCTTTGGTCAAAGAGCTAGCAGGTTAAAACGTTCCACGTTCATCGTAGTGTTCTACATGATAGTGTTGAGCAAAACTTATAGAAGAGAATAATTAGCTTAGTTGAACGATTTTATATTTGTATTTACCTTAATGCGTAACCAGTTATTCAAGTATGATTGCAAAACATTTTTTAAATAATATGTTTTCAAACATATTATTGTTGGCTATACACAAACTATGGTCACAATAAATTATATTTTAATCAAGTTTAATTGAGATGATATTACTACAACTCTATATGTCAGTTATAATAATCTACTCATAGATTATGCTTCCCTCAACCATAAAATTTTCTTAATGTGTACTTTGCTTTGCAATTCTCAACAACATTTTAGAATGTCTGATATTTTGATCTGTTTTTTCTAAAAGAATGAATTCATGTCTGTCGGTCTTTCTATTGATGCGGTTGCTGGAGACATTTAAACATTCATCATTGTAAATATTCATCTGTATATATAAGTTTTACATGTATTAACGTGTTTTTTTCTCTTTTGCTCAGTTAGATGATTTATAAGAGAGTACATATATTCATAATATATACATTTTAAAATGGATATGAGTGTATGCATGTGTGTGTGTGTGTATGGGTGGGTGTGCTTTAAATTTAATGGTTTGAAGGGTGTTTTCATGTGGCACAAACATGATTTTATATTGTTTATGCTGACAGCTACGATTATGTTAATGTTTGCTGTTGATGCTTCATGTTGTTGATTACAAATGCACAAAATAACAAAACAAAAACAGCAAAATAGATACTCACATAAATATACAATAATATGCAATAGCAATAGCATTAATAAGGAATGATATTTATATTTATACAATTCTGAACAAATTTAAAGACCGCTCGCAGTGGTTGAATAATGTGAGTAAATAAATACGTCAAGTACGTCAAAAGCAAAAATTTTTGTTATAAGACACAAACATTTTTTATTTAATAATATTATTAAAAAATAGAAAAGCTTAGCAATTTTTCTTACTTTAATTTGAGTTTATATTTAAAAATAACGAACTCTTAGTGTGACTTTAAATAAACTTAGAATACTTTAATAATAATATTCTTAATAAGAAATATCAATTTAAAATATATAATGAGAAAAAGAAAAGTTTACTCCCCAAAGTATGCTACAAAAATAAAACATACACACACACCAGCCCGTGTACACATGTATGTGTATACATAAGTAGAGTTAACATTTAAAAGAAAGAGGGTGGAGAGAAAGAAAGAAAACATTTGTTATCTCACTCTGCTTTTATGAAACTAAATTTTCTTTAACATTTTTCTTTCTTTTCGTTGAAATTTTGCAAACGTCATCATAAAAAGTATTTTGCATATTTTTTACGATTAAATTTTCATTATTTATTTAAACACATTCTATATGAAAAGCTAAAGTTTACGGTTGCTTAAATTTCTTTCTTCCCTAGCGAACGAACGAGCTGCTTTTTAAAAATATTTAGAAATTAGAATTTTTCAACAATTTATTTCATTCCTCATTCAACTTGATATGATTGTCTATAAAAAAATAAAAAGAGTGGCGTGAAATTAAAAGAAAATTGAAGGAATAAAATTAACTTTATACAAAAAAAAATTACGCAAATTTTGAGAAATAAAAAGAATATTTCTTGACTCATATTTGTAATCATTATTAAATATCAACACTTTAGGAAAATGTTAATTTTTATTGTTGTGGGAGGCGTTCCCAGTTGGCCAGATTGTTGTGTATAACATGGTCGTCTACGACTTGTCCAGTGTCGAATAGGTTTTCTAATCAAAAAATGAAAGGAAATCTCCGTTCATGATAATCTGAACGGAAAAGTTTTGATATTCTCCTCTATGATGAGCGACAATGTCTTTCATTTTGTACTCAATATAACTTTGTTGAGAACAATATGAGTGACAGTATCCTTCCGTTTCGTATGCGTCAGAAATGTTGAGAACGAGTTGTGCGTCCTCAACCCAATTTTGCTAAGGATAATATGATCGACTATGTCTTACATTTTATCTTCATTCCAACTTTCTTGGATAAGGGTAAGATAAGCGACAATGTATTACGTTTTGTCTTGAATCACAACACTCTGTTAAGAACAAGATGATCGACAATGTTTTACGATTTGCCTTCAATTATCTATGTTGAGGATAAGATGAGTGACAATGTCTTACGTTTTGCCTTCAGTAAAATTGTTGAGTACAATGTGAGCGACAGTATCTTATATATTATCTTCAGTAAAATTGTTGAGGACAAATTGAGAGTCAATGTCTTACATTTGGTCGTTAATCCAACTTTATGAAGCAAAATATGAGCGATAGTATCTAAAGTTTTGTCTTCAATAGAATTTTTTTTAAACTTTTAAATTGATTTATTGAATCTTCAATTGTAAATTGAACTAACAATAAGTATTCAAATATTAAAAATAAAATTATTGTCTAGCCACTGCTAGACAAAATATTAGGTTCAGCCGTTGCTTCTTTAGATGTCTTACGTCTCTCGTATTCGGCTAAGAACAAGAGTGTCTCTCCTTCTCAGCCGAGTGTGACCTCTAAGATTAATGATGTTGCGGGCTAGAGGATTTGGTTGCGATTCGAGTTTTGAAAACATAGTCTTTATTAACGTAATATCTAGATCTTTACGGATGCTCTGGTTTCTGTACTCAAACGAAGAATTTTATTTTATCGCCTTTAAATTTTTTCGATATTTGATGCAATGGTTGTGCCCCATAACTGAATGCCATAGCACCGAATTGCGTTTAGTATTGTGTTGTATAGAAGAAGTTTACAATCTAGTCTAAGTATAGACTTTCTTCCTATTGACCAATTAAGTTGAACTGCTCTTAATTTTATTTGGGTCAGCTTTGAATCTATGTGTGTCTTTCATGTTAGACGACGATGAAGGTGAATTCCTAGGTACTTAACCTCAAAGTGCTGTGGTATGATTTGATGATTGCAATGTAAGCATAACATGTACACATTTCTGTTCTTTTATTTTCATTCTCCACTGCTTTAACCATTTTTCCAAATGCAATACGTATTTCTGCATTTTTTTTGATTCTTCTGGAGGACTTGCGTTGACAATTAAATGTCATAGCCTGTTGGCATGTCGGAGTTATATATCAGGTATAATACAGGACCCACAATGCTACCTTTAGGAACTCCAGCTTGAATCATCAGAGGTGTGCTTAGAAAATTACCTTTCCTGATTACGAATTTTCGTTTAGCTAAATAGCTTTCTAATAGCTTGTGAATGTTAGAGAGTAAATTTTATTTTAATTTCTGCATTAATCCCTCATGCCATACTTTATCAAAAACATGAGAAGAAAAATCAAAGAAGAGAGCAGAGCAATATTTCTTGTCTTCAAATGTTTTTCTATTAGATAGTGCTATATTGTTTATTAGATAGTGCTATATTGTCTCCTGAAACCAAACTGATGATCTGGGATGCATCCACTCTCATTTAGTAAAGGGGTCAACTTATTCATAAGCAGTCTATCAAATAGTTTTGACATATTTGACAATAGGCTTTTAGGCCTATAAGATTCCACTTTAGTAAGGTCTTTTCCGGGCTTAGGTATCATAGTGATCAATGACATCTTCCATTCCGAAGGATAGTATTCTATTTTTAAAACTGCATTAAAAATTAATAGAATTATCCTGTAAGCATTTTGTTACTGATTTTATCAGCACCTGGGGCTTACTTCGAATTTAAGTCAGCGATAGCGTATTCAATTTCCCGAATGTTAAATCTCAAAGTAACAACAGCTTCAGCGACAACTGGTGGCAGCGCAACTAAATAAGAAGGTGTGTTTGGAGTTCAATTGAATTGTAAGTAAAAAGTTAAACTTGAGTATTAAAAACGTTTAAAAAATTTCATTCTATGATTAAATAAAAACTTAAAAAAATATATTTTCCGGATAGTAAAATATATGATATTGTCGCTAACGTAATCATTAACGACAATTCACATTGTCGTGCAGCCGTCATTGATGATGTCTTTTAGACGTGGCCAACTGGTTTTTTTGTGTTTTGTTTTTTTTTAATTTAAATTTCTTATTTTGGAAAAGTTTTTTAGTCGGGTGCTCTTCAAACAATTACACCGACACACCAAAAGTGGGCTGTACATTTGACCAGATCTGAATGTGTGATCTGTTTGGCTCGGGCACCTTCAAAATTTTGATAAAATTGCAAAAAACTGCAGTGTTTTGCAATGTACTCGAAGTTTTGAGGCTGCACAGGCATAAGGGATCTCAGATTCAAATTTAGTTCGCCGAAATACATGCAGCTAAGTGGGTCTGGGCAAATGTACAAACCACTTTTAAAATTAAATTCAGGATTAAATTTCCTCAAACAAATTTCTTACTTAATTTCTTTCGTTACGACTTTTCACTCATGTGTTTTTGTAAGGAAAAATATTTAAACCGAATCTCTGTGCTGGGTAGCGCATGATTAATATTAATTGAATGTTTCCCCTTTTATTTGTTTGTATAAAAATTAAGGAGGGAAAAATAATGGAGCAACCAACATAAAAATACAATAGACTAATAAAAACAAATTTCTTTAGAATTTACTGTCATACATATTTAGGACTACAACATTGTCATCATCAAAAGCCACTTACACAAAGTTAATAAAAAGGCAGTCAGCAGCAGCAGCATCATAAGAAAATATTAAACATTTTTGTATAATTTTATTGAAACATAAAAAGGCCCTTAAAAAAGAGTACAACAAAAATTAAACAATATACAAAAACATATTAAAATGTCATCAAATTAATATTGTATAAATTACACATGAAAGAGCAATTATGAATTGAAATGCCAAGAAAAAATTTTTATGGGTTTATTCATAAACAACAAAAAACAAGAGCAAAAATATTAACAAAAACAAATATTATAACCTTAAATAAACTTAATGATTATTTTACGCACTGTTCTTTTTAAAAAGAATAAAATGTGTAACGTTTTCTGTTATTTTAATTGAAATTCAATATCGTCGCTATAAAACCAAGAGCAGCAGCACTCATGCAGCCATAAAATGTTCTATAAAAATGTATAAAACAACGCAAGTGCTTAAACCGTCTTGAATCTCTACATTTGTGTTGTTGGTCATTTTGTTCAGTTTTATTTATATTCTCGTTGCATTTCGCTAAAATTTCCAGTAGGATTTCTTTTTATTTCATTTCAGCCATTGTTAAGCTTTTATTCATAAAAAAAACTTATAAATTTTACTTTTATACAACTGAATGAACATCACTTTTGAAAAATGTACCTTTTAAAAAAGGTACTTTTTATAAAAGGAACATTTTTCAAAAGCTACTTCTTATAATAGCTATTTTTTATAAAACCCATGTTTTATAAAAAAAGGTACTTTTTATAATAGAAACTTTTTATAATAAAGGTAATTTTCTTAAAAAAGTACTTTTTATAAAAAAGGTACTTTTTATAAAAAATATATTTTATATAAAAAAATACTTTTTATAACAAAAGTACTTTTTATAAAAATGGTACTTTTTATAAAAAGGTCCTTTTTATAAAAAAGGTACTTTTTATAAATAAGGTACTTTTTATAAAAAAAATACTTTTTATACAAAAAGGTACTTTTTATAAAAAAGGTACTCTGTATAAAAAACATACTTTTTATACAAAAAGGTACTTTTTATAAAAGAAATTTTTATAAAAAAGGTAATTTTTATAAAAAAGTTACTTTGTATAAAAAAAGGTACATTTTATTAAAAGAAACTTTTTATAAAAAGGTACTTTTTATGAAAAAGGTACTTTTTATAAAATAAACTTCTTATAAAAAAGGAACTTTTTGTAAAAAAGGTACTTTTTATAAAAAAGGTACTTTTTATAAAAAAGGTACTTTTTATAAAAAAGGGTACTACTTTTTATAAAAAAGGGTACTTTTTATAAAAAAGGTAGTTTTTATGAAATGGTAGTTTTTATAAAATAAACTTTTTATAAAAAAATAATTTTTATAAAAGAAACTTTTTATAAAAAGGGCACTTTTTATAAAAGGTACATTTTATAAAAAAGTACTTGTTATAAAAAAGGTACTTTTTATAAAAAAGGTAATTTTTATAAAAGAAACTTTGTATAAAAAAGGTACTTTTATAAAAGAAACTTTTTATTAAAAGTCACTTTTTATAAAAGGTACATTTTATAAAAAAGTACTTGTTATAAAAAAGTCATTTTTTATAAAAAAGCTACTTTTTATAATGAATGTAGTTTTATAAACAATATACTTTTTATAAAAAAATGTACTTTTTATAAAAAAATTTACTTTTTATAAAAAATGTATTTTTATAAAAAAAGGTACCTTCTATAAAAAAGTTTACTTTTATAAAAAATATACTTCTTATAAAGCGTACGATGTCCATATTGTATTTTGGACACTTTATTTTTCTACAGTATAGCGGTAATTACGGTGTACGTACTCGTATGTGTGTTTGCTTGTGCAACAGTAAAATATTCTTTGTTTTGTTTAAAACATCCGGTTTTAGATATTTTCTTTGGTATGTTGTGGTCTATTGTTTACTATTTTCGCAAACAGGTACCATACTTCCGGTTCTCTGTGCAGATAAACAAACAATCTCTTGCCAACAACAAAAGAATTTTAATGATGAATTATAAAGTATACTTAAATCTTGGTACATACTTTGATATAATTTATTGTAATTTTCGTATTAATTTGTTAATTTTTAAATAAATTTTTTTAAATGTTATTTAAAACTTTCGGTTTTGTATTCATTAAATTTTCATGATACATATTGTCATAATTGATTATTGTGGTTTAAATAAATTTATTAATGGTTAAAGTTTTCTTTATTTTACTTCATTTATTATTAATTCTTTTTACGTGTTAAAAAACTTTGCGAAATTCCATTAATAAATCATAAATGAAGTTGTACAAAATTCAAATATATATACAATTTGTTTGGATTTTAAAACGTATAAAATACAATAATTGAAAATTGGTTAATGGTTAATTTAACCTTTTCAGCTTTACATTTTTTCAACTCTTGTTTTTTTACATACTTTCTATATGTTAAAGGTTAGTTGAAGTTATGAATGAATTAAATATAAATTTAAAGATCTGTGGGTGCTGATTAATAGGTAAACCGATTTCATGTGAATGAAATTATGCTCACATTATAAGCCGATTTTGATAAAACTTTTACCATTTAAAACATATTTATTCCCAGATGTGTACAATTCATATTTTGTTAAAATCGGTTCATTATTTTGGGAGCTATAAGCATTTGAAATTGCTACTAATACATACACACGTAATACTCATGCATGCAAATTGAAGAAAAGAAACAGAAAACAGCAAAAACAAAAAAAAAACAAAAATGTACGTGTTGTTGTCCAACTGGTTTTGCGAAGAAAGTAATAATAATAAGATACTCGTATTTCTTTCTACGTTTTGATGTTGGAGAATTTTAGGAATGTCATAGTTTTTATATTTGACCGGTGCACCTTGGAGGCAAAAGGGAATCCTATTATTTGCGCTATGCTGTCCGTCTGCTTGTCTATCGGCCTTCTGTGTGTGGAACCTTAAAAGGTAGAGACTAGAAATTTTCGCTCAATATGTGTAACTTTGGCCACTACAACAACAACTACTAAAAGTTCTTGAAAATTAAAAATTATAGGGCGTTCGAAAGTGAGCAAGGAAACGTGTTAAAATAATAATTTAATTTATAGGCAATTGACATATTCCGAGTTAGTGAGTGTACTATTATACAGAATACACTAATAGGTACAGACATTTTAACAATAACAAATTGAAAGGGTATTCCATCAGGTAATGTAATTTTGACGATGCTGTGTCTTGGAAGCCGCAAGAGGCAAACTTTGAAAACAGTTAGTGCAACATTTTAAAGGTAACAGTAACGAATGCTAAAAAACAAACAAACTAAAAATTTAAGGTTATTCTATTAGATAATATAAATTTTAAGGTGCATCTTATGGACCTCTATAATTACCCTGCGGAAAATTGGTGGCAAATGATCCAAAAGTACTCGTCCTATGACTTGAGAAAATGGGAGTGGTACCAAAAGTAGGTAGTAGTGAATGGTAAAAAAGACATATCAGCACTGAACAACTTCGATGCAGCTGGATCTAAGACCTATCACATAGTATCTAAATAATGCTAATTGCCTCTCTTCAATGAGACTGCCATGTCACAAACTTCAGCTTAACTGATATTTATAATTTAGAAATATGAGTTCCCCTGTGGTCGAGTGGGTAGTGTGCTAGCCTGTCATGTCAGAGGCTATCGGTTCGATTCCCATCAAAGTCTCCGCTTAAAAATAAAATACAATTTCTACTTGCATTTTTAACAATAAAAAATAAAAAGTCATAACTTAAATGTTAAAAAAATAAACTTTAAATTATTAATCAATTATTACAGTTAATTGCCGAAATAATATTTATATATAATTTATATTATTCTACTCCGCACTGGTCCGCTTCATAGGAAGTGTTACAACTCGGACTGGTTCTTACCAGCGGATGACCGGTTATGTGACTTGTTTTGTGTCAGTTCCATTTACCGTAGGGTAGACAATTGAAACAAACAAAATTAATAATTAAAGGATAT
The DNA here is from genome assembly GCA_956483635.1 of Panzeria rudis. NCBI lineage: Eukaryota > Metazoa > Arthropoda > Insecta > Diptera > Tachinidae > Panzeria > Panzeria rudis. Next base: position 4,690,413 of record OY101450.1, on the reverse strand, counting down.
CCCTTCAAGTAATGAAATGAACAAATATCACCAAAAATAGTTAGGACGAAAAAAGTTGCAAAAAAAAAACACTTAACTAAAAAAATCGCTAAACCAAAAATTTTGTCAAAACGAGAAAAATCGCCATAATGAAAAAAGCGCTGTAGTGGAGAAAGCACCGAAACGAAAAAATCGCGAAGCCAAAAAAAGCAAAAAACTAAAATAACCATAAAAAATAGCCAAAAAAGAATCGCCATAACAAAAAAACGCTGAAACAAAAAAACACATAAACGAAAAATTCGCTTAAACTAAAAAAACCGTCAAAAAATCGCCAAAACGAAACAAATCGCAAAATAAAAGAACGCCAAAACAAAAAAGGTTAAAAAAACTTCAAAACGGGAATATCAACAATATTAAAAAAAGCACCAAAACGAACAAAATTACCAAAATTAAAAATATCGTAAAAAAAATAAAAAAATATACTAAAATTAAAAGTCCTCAAAGACATATTAAAATCGCCAAAACGAAAAAAAGGATTTATGTGAATATGTGGTATTTGTACAAAAACCTTCGTGTGCGATTCAAACTCGCACATTAACGAATTTATTACATTTCTTCTGCAAAATTTTTTACGGTAATGTTGTGCCCTTTTGCGTTTAATGTGGCGATATATGCATATATGGCAACTTTAAGCAAATTCCATAATTTACTTTATAAGGTAGCATAAATAACCAAATACTCGTCTAGTCTCGCTACATATACCAACCATTTTACTATGATTTTTTACTGGAAAAAATTAGTTTTGCTATTTTACACAAAAAACTAACGTATGTATATATTTTTGTTAATTAAGACATAAATATTGTTGTATCAATAATGTGGTACAAGTTTTGTTTAAATAGAGGAAAAGTATTCTATTGCTATTAAAATACTTTTTAGCAACAAGTGTTAGACATGCATCGGCATGCATATTGTTAGCATCATATATTGAATACAATTGTATAATATCGCTATTGTTATTTAAATAAACTCTCGTCATATTTATTTAAATTTAAAATTTATTTGAAATATTCTACGGCATAAACGTATATAAATACCAATAAAATTGGAAAAAAGAAAACTAGAGTTAAAAAAGCTAACAAAGCGTGCTAAAATATAATAATACGACATACATACGTAGAAGAATAAATATTTGATATAAGATTTCTTATTTGTTTTAAAAAATATGTACGTATGTAGATTTTAATAAATCTTGTTTCTCTTTTTAATATTTGTTTTTCAAAAATGCTTGGAAAAAATGGTAAAAAACATCTTTAACTCTTTAGTCATTTAAATCAAAAATTCTAATTTTACAAATAATTTATTTGTTATTATTTATATTGTTTCCGTTTGAACATTTAAAAAGAAACAGGAGGTTGAGCTAATTGATTATTTTTCTTTCTTATTGTTGGTACATCATTTAAAATTATTATTAAAATTTAAAAACAATTCCATACCACATTTTCCTGACGTCATAAACACCCACGAAAATACATCATAATCAGAAAATTCTAAAGTATTAATTTTAAGAGAGGCCAACAACAAGACAGAGTGGGAGAGATCGTGTTCGAAAACAAAAAATGTAAACAAATAGTCATCAATCATGTCAATATGAAGATTTCCATCTTGCTATTGAACTTTATTTAAGGTATTTCTGTTATTACAATTTCCACCAGGTGAAGGTTAAAAAATAATGTAAAAGAAAATTAAACTAGATACATTTTTTTTATTTAAATTATGTGTATTAAAAGATTTTTCGTAACTTAAACCTATTTTGATGCCAATCTTTTAGAAAAGAAAATATTTCATATATTTTGTAAAATATTTTAGATTCGTTTTATGTCAAAAAATCAAAACGAGAAGAAAATAAGAAACGTTTTTAAGTTTTGCACAAGAAATTTATATCATAAATATTTTCTTTAAATTAAATATAAATACTTGTCTACATACAGATATACTAACTACATATAAACAAAACTGTCTGCTTTATTCTTATATATAAATAGCATATAAGTATATGAAGATATAAATTTCCAACAGCAAAATATGTACAATCAACAAATTTTTTTTTTTAAAAAACAATCATAGATGATCTCGTTGGCAGACAGGAGACAGTGGTAAAAAATTTGGATACATAAATTCTGGTTTTGAAATGTCGTCATATTTTAAGATTCCATTAAAGCATTCAATATCGATTGAAATTTTAATGGAATTTAATGATAATTTCCATCACTATTAAGTACAAAATTCACAGTCTTTAGTTGACTAATAACGACGGTTTAACCAATGATCTTTAAATGAAATTTAATTTAATTTATATGATATAAAAATGGTTAAACTACTGTCATTAATTAACAAAAGATCGTGCATTTTTGTCAAAGAGAATCTGAGGTCCCGTATATGCTTCGAGATTTTCAGTTTAAACTAAGAATTTTCGGAGAACTTTCAACATTTTCGGAATAACTTAATATTTTTGTCGATTTGTGATATCTTTAGTAAAATTAGTGCATTTTTCTTTCAATATAAAATTTTTGGAGATTTAAAAAAATTTGTGGAGTAAATCCTTTCTTGCGAGTTTTCAATTTCTGTGGTGATATTATTTATTTTTACACTTAAAATAAAATATTGGTAAATCTATAGAATTTCATAGGCTAGAATCGCGCCAATCCATAAAATACAGTAAAAATCAATCAATGGAATTGTAGTTTAGTTGATAGTGTGTAAAACTAATGACCGGAAGGTCGCAGGCGATGCCTGCCAATGCTTAAGCAGTAAGTGTGTTTGTTTAAAAAACATCTTTTCCTGTTTGTTTGAAGTTTTTTGGTCTGGAACTTAGGCTCTCATGTTTATAATACGGGTGCTTTTACCACCTGAGCTAAGTCAAGTTGTTAAATAACAATAGCACGAAGTATACATAGACATGTGGTGACTTGCTTTGACTTAAATACAGTAATTTTTGTAAAATAACTATTTTCGTTGTTATTATTTTCAATTGGTAATTTTAACCATAAAAATTGCTAATTTTAACCACTAAAATTTTAAAAAATTAAGTTAGTACATAATATTTATTCTCTCCAAACGTCGTTTTTTCAAGTTTATATTTTACAATTAAAAAAATTTTAGATCTCGGTATTGAACTTATGTTCTCATGTTTATGAACTTGACGCCTTACCATCTCAGATAGGTCATCTTTTTGAATAACCATAGGAATGAAATGACTTAAAGTTACTTTAACCAATGAAAATTATTATTTCATGAACTATTTAAATTGGTTAGATTTACCTACCATTTTATTTTGATTGTAAAATACTTTAAGTGGCACATATATTTTATAATATTATTGAATATGTTCTTGGTCAAATTATTGCCATTTTGATCTATATTAAGTGGCACAATACTTCCAAATAAAAATATCGCGCAATTTTTCTCAAAGTGAAAAAGTAAACATATCACTGAACAATGTTGCCTACACATTACACAGCATAATTAATTTTTTGGTTGTTGTGCAATAAAAATAAAATGCTTTTTGACATGTACGTTGGCGATATTAGTGTACATCATGAAAACATATCGCAAGTGTATGGGCCGGTTAAGGCATTTTTGGTGCATTTTCAAATATTTTCGGAGTTTTTTTTGCGAGTTTTTGATACCTATCGTGAAATTTTAGTTTTGTTGTGAATTTAAAGTATTTTTGCTATGCTTTCGAATATTTGTGGAATATTGATTTTTCGGATAATTTTTTATTTTTTCGGAGTAAACTCCTTTCCGCTAGTTTTCAATTGCTATGGTAACATAGAGGGTTTTTTTGTAAGTTCAAGGACTTTTTGGTGCATTTTCGGACATATGCTATATACGGAATTTTCGGAGTAACTTTGATTTTTGTTTAAGTTTTTTATTTTTGGTTGAAACTATAAGTTTGATTCATTTTCAAATATTATCGGAGTTATATCCTTTTTATTGCGAGTTTTCGATTACTTTCGTGATATTATGGGCTTGTGGCGGACTTCAAGCACTTTTGTGCATTTTCCGACTTAGTTCGTGTTTTTGCCAGCTTTGGACTTTTTTGTTGTTGCAAAATTATGAGTTTCCAGTGGTCTTAAAGCATTTGTGATGCATTTCAATTTTTTTCTCGCAGTAACATGGTTTGTTTTGCAAGCTTTCAATTTACTTGGTGAAATAATTTGTTTCTGTAGAATTTAAGATACTTGTGGTGCGTTTTCGATTATATTTTATGTATAGAATTATCAGTGAATATATTATTTTTTCGGAATAATTTTAATATTTGTAAAAGTGCAATTATTGGTATGTGACGGACTTAAGATATTTTTGCAGTGCTCAATATTGTACTTCTGAAGATTTTTTTTTGCTTATTCCATGTCTTTTTTTTAGTTTTATGGGTTTCTGGTGCATTTAGATGAGTAGTTTCTGCTGCATTTTCAATGCCGAATTTTGTGGAAAAGTATGATTTTTTTTGGATTAAATTGGATTTTTTGATTCCTTTAGCGAATTTATAGGCTTTCATTGAATCTAGTCAATAAATCTAGTGAATCTAGTGAATATTTCGGACTATCTCGTTAGTTTCGAGAGTTTTTATTTTGTGTATTATGGATTTTTGGATGATAGGAGTAACTTTTGGCGCATTTGGGAATACATTTTAGACATCGAGTTTCAGAGAATTTTCAATATTTTTCGGAGTAATTGTTTTAAGAGCTTTCAATTGCTTTGATGTTGGACTTAGCATACCGAGTTTTCGAAATATTTTAAATTTTTCTAAAATTTTAGATTTTATTCGGAATAAGTACATTTTATTAATTTTTGAATTTTAGATTTTTTTAGTGATACCAAATTTAAAATAAAATGTTAGATAGTTTAGCTTCTTGGTGCGTTTTCCGATTTGAGCAGTTTTTCAGCGCATTTTGGAATTAATGTTTTATATAGAATTTTCGGATATTTTTGATTTTTTGCGGAGTAACTTCGTTTGTTTAGCGAATAAATTTTTTTTAGTGAAATATAGATTTCTGTTGCAATCAGGATATATATAGTTTTTACAATTTTTCAAATGTCTGTTAAAGTTCGAAGTTTTGAAAAATTTTCGACTTTTTCGAAAGTTTAATATTTGTTTCGAAATAACTTAATTTTTTTGACTTTTCGATTTCCTTAGTGAAATTTAGGTGTGTGGTGGATTGATGTCAATTTTAGTGCAATTTATAATTAGTGTTATATATTAGATTTTCGTTGAACTTTAGATTCTTTCATTATGGGATTCTGGTGGACTTAAGACCTCCCTTTTAAATATGTGTTAAATTTCTATTATTTTCTAGATTTTTTTTGTATAATCTTGATTTGTTTTCGGGCTTTCGATTTTTTTAGTGGAATTAGGGATTTGTGGCACACTTAATGCACTTTTCGTGCTTATTCTAATATGTATGAAATATGTATTTAATATGAATGTGAATTTTGGGAAAATTTTCAGATTTTCCGAAGTAACTTCGTTTGTTCAGCGAGTTTTCGATTTGCTTGTTGAAATTATGGGATCCTGCTGGATTAAAGGCACTTTGGTGAACTTTTGAATATGGTTTCATTTTCGAATTTTTGGGATATTTTCATATTTTCGCGGAATAAATAAAATTTTATATTTCGTACAATTTCATTCGAGCAAAGTTATGAATTTTTTATGGCAATCACCGCATGATCTCTTTGGCCGTGAACAGGTTAAAATATATACTATTGATTTGACGTTGATTTTTTAAATGCGTTTTAAGGCTTTCCTCTTATTTTTCAGCCTAAAACAGTTTTAATTTTTATTTTTATATATAAATATTAGTTTTCAAGGTTTTTTTTTGATCATAAAAAACTCATTAATAAAGCGCTGGTAGAAAGAAAGAACAATTTATTAAAAATTTTCTTTGAAAAAACATAATTAAAATGACTTTTTAATAAAAATTTTTTCATTAGTAACGACTAGTTATAAGAATATAATTTGTTAGTTTTGTTCAAAATGATGTCTCATCGCTAAAAAATTTTTATGTAAAATATACTAAAATTGTTGTCGAATGAGTGTCTCTTTGCTAAGTGTTTGTTTGTATGACGACTGACAGTTAGTAAATGTTGTCATTTGAAAAGTTTATTTATTTATTTTAATTTTTCATTATTTAACATTGAGGAAGGCCTTTTAAATTTTGAAACAAAAAATTAAATATAAAAAGAAAAACTATTTTAGCACCCCTACAATGTCTTTTCGGCCACTTCCTACTTTGTTGTCAGTCACTTGATGTGAATGTGAATGTGAATTTGTAAATTTTATTTGAATGACTGCACGCGTTCGTTCATTTACCCGCGTTGAAAAATGCGTTTAAATATTTTTATTTGTTTATATTTGTGCACAAATAGAATTAAAATTTCTTTTTTTTTTCGTAATTGTTGCAAACATTTTGTTGTCTTAATAATAAAAATATTTCGTTTTTTTTTTCGTAAATATTTATCCCCCATAAATTTTAACGGATTTTATAATTTATTTTAATGCGCAAAATTTTCGTGAAATTTACTCTAAACAATTTTTAATGCTGTGCTGATAACGCACTATAGGGCGAAAACAGAATTTTTTAGTTAAATTTTCTGATATTTACATTTAATTTGGAAATTGAAATATTTAATTAGAATTTGAAAAATTTGATCTAAGATATCGTCAACTACAGGGTTCAACGATTTCAAATCTCAACTGAATTCATTTCTGAAGTCTATTATTTGGAAATATTGAAAATAAAAATTTTAGTTTTAAAAAATTTGTGAGAAAAACGTAAAACAATTAAGATCTATTTTTGGGAAAATTTAGCCATTTTCCACTTTCATTTCAAAGACTTCACTTTGATTCCTTTTCACGACTACATGAATTGATGTAACTAAAATAAATTTGTTCTGCATGTTATCAATGATTGTGTTTCAAATCATAAAATATATGTTTTGAAATTTTGGTTATGCTACGAGTATTACCGGAGATATTGACGAAATAGAGAAAAAAAAAACAAAATTTTATATTCAAAAACAAATATCTTTGAAAATATTGTGAATATTTCAATTAAGTAGTTTGTATTTTCTTTATGTATTTATCAACTTTACACCAAAATTCAATTTATCGAAATCGAATGATATTTGTAAAAGTTATTAAGCCGACAATATGTTCCATGCCCGAGGTAGTCAACTTTGACACCCTGTACCTCAATGGGTATATCCACAGGGTGGTCCAAATATTAACATGTTTAAAGCTTAGATCCTCCTCTATGATTTTTACTAAGAAATAATTTTGTAATCAGATCGCAAGTTTCAAAGATACAGAAGTATTACCATTTTTTCCAGTTGGAACCACTGTGAGCCCAATTTTGCACGTAGTTATAGTGAGTCAGCATAGAAAACCTTGAAGGCCTTACGTTTAAGTTATGAGATGGCTTCACAACTTTTATGTAAAACACTACAAGGAATATTTTTTTGGAATATTTTAACCCTCTAAGTCTTCGTTGTGTGTGTCTTTTTGTCCTTTTCTTAAAAAGGAGGAAAAATGCCCTTCGCCGGTCGTATAGAGGGCTAAAATGTTTTACGAAAATATTCCTCGTAGTGTTTTACAGAAAAAAGCTGAACATATCTTTTACCTTAAACACAAGACTTACAAAACCATAATTGTTAATAAGTACGAAATTAACCCCTAAATACATTTTAAGTTGAGCCTGGAGCTCCACTGCCTTTGAAAACCTGAAGTAAAATTTCATTACAAATGTTGTTGTGGAACACCGCTGAAAGTCAGTGTTTTGCCCTCTTTTAAGAATGCGACAAAAAGACTCATACAGCGAATAGTTAGAGGGTTAAAATGTTCTATAAAAATGTTTCGCGTGATGTTTTATATAAAAGTGCTGAGCACATCTATGCCGAGTCACGATATTTTTGTGTAAAAAGGGGTGGGGGGGACTTTAACTCCTCCAAAAATGAATTACAGATGAAAACTTTCAAATCGGCGCTACACGTCAATTTTTTTGGTGATCTCTACTAGAAGCTGTCGTCAGGATCTTGTCGTTTTGAACAATTTTATTTTGTTGTACTTCAACTTCTATGTGAAGTATGATATAAGGAAAATCCGACCGCTTTTGTGTTATGTGTGATAAGATACCGACTAAACGAATTTTCACCCTCAAAACCCTTATTTTTTTCTTATTCAAATCATTTGAAAGAAATAAATGCAAACATTTGAATGAATTGTTTGCATTTCTATTTTTCTTAAAAAAAAATTTCCATAAAAGAAAATCAATATTGAAGTCAATGCAATTCCCTTTGATATCATACAATAAACGTGATAATGTTAAAGATAAATTTTGCACAACAGCAACAAGAACAAATTTTAAGTTGTTCTATTGTTCTTTCTAACAGAAAATCATTTAAAACTCACAAAGAAACAATTTTGCAAATATATTTCTTTAGCGAAAAACACAAAAGAATTATTGAGGCTTGTACAATTTGCAATAAAACAAAACAATTATAAAATAAAATTAGTTTAATGAGAAAGAAATTTATTAAATTTCTGATGTTTAGCAGGGCTCGCACTTTCATGCCAATGCATGTGTTTTGTGGTGCTAAATAAAAAGGTATTGATTAATTATCTGTGCGAATCATATAGTTTTAAGAAATTTCGCATCGATTTGTGGTTGCTTATATTAGCATATTTTGGTGGTAAGTGCATATTTTTGCATATGTTGGCAATAAATACATATTCTTGGAGTAATAAAAATTTTGTTAATGCATATTTCTCAATTTTTGTAAAAATATTAATAGGCCAATTATGGATGGCAACTGAGCGAGCCTCTGTTGGGTTGCCAGTTGCTAAAAATGCTACTACTGATGGCAACTGGCACCTGAGAGCTGTCAATTTCAGTTGTTATTTAGTGCCTTTCTGGTAACCATTAATTTTCAGTTGCCGACTGGCAACGCAACTAAAGTTCGGTTGCATTAAACAATAGACCAAATTATGTTTGTTTTATGTTTTTGTCTGTAATAATAATAAAAAATTAAAAAAAAAATATTGTCATATTATTTTAGTTTTGGTACTTTGGTAGTTTGGTACTTTGCATATTTTTGGTACTTTGCAATTTTTAGTTGCATGAAAGTCCGAGCCCTGATCATTAGATAATTATTTTTCAAGAATTAAATCAAAATATTAGCAAATCAATTGATAAGGAATTTAATTAAATCTTTAAGCAATTTGTATTATTAAACAGCAGCAGGCCACTGAATGAATGGAAGGGAGGGAATATGATTGTTGGCATTTAGAATTTTAATTTTATCTTTTTATGGTTCTTTTGTTTTGGAATATTTTACATTAAAATGCCATTTTAAATTAAATCTATGAATTCTGCTACATAAATTCTCTGGTAATAATAAATTATTTAAACAAATCACTTGGGTCTATCATTAGCACATAATTTAGCTAAAGATAATTTTATTCATTCACATTAAATAAAATCGTTATGCAATGATAATATTATTTTAACAATGAATTTGGAGCCATTAAGTGGTAAAAGAAAAGATTTTTCAAAAGACTTGAATGTCCATAAGTCCCATAAACCCAAGAAACAATATGCAATAAAATAGAAAACTTTTATTTTCGGCAAACAATATTATTTTCGCCAAACAATATTAGTGTCTTTTTTCAGGCCAACAATATCCATTATTATTGATGGTGAAACTTTTTAAGGAACAGGAAGCGAGTCTGATTTGATTGTTTAAAACAAAAAAGTTTTTTAAGACTTTTAACAAAAAGGGTTCAACATAAATCCATAAAATATATTTTGCGTTATTGTTAGAAACCAATTTAGTTGCTGAATTAGATGAGTACAAAAGATATGAATAAATAACACTGTACAAAAAAATCAAAATTACAAGATTCTAAGGACTGATTCGGGTAGAGGTTACCAAAAAAAATATAAACGGAGTTAAAGTTCTCCACGTTTTGCACTTATTTATAGTGACTCGACATAGGAAATCTTTTTATGTAAAACACCACGATAACAATTTTTGTCGAACATTTTAACCCACTAACTCTTCGTAGTATGGGTCTTTTTGTCCCTTTATTAAATAAAAGGCAAAAACTCTCCTTCAACGGCAATATAGGGAGCCAAAATGTTCCACATAAATGTTCGTCGTGCCGTTTTGCGTTTAAGTGCATCTTATACCTCTAACGTAAGGCTTACAAGATGTACTATGCCGACTACTATTTTGGAACATTTTAGGTTTTGAATGATTTCTTTTGTTTAAGTCGAGTCTGCTGCTTCGGTGTCTTTGAAGACATATAATAAAATTTTATGGTGAATATTTTTATATATTGCCGCTGAGGGGGGACTTTTTTTTATTTAAGAAAATGACAAAAAGACTCACACCACGAAGGCTTAGAGGGATAAAATGCTTAACAAAAATGTTTGTTGTGGAATTTTACATAAAAGTAGTCAAGACATCTTATATTAACTTAAACGTAAATGATGAAATAGAACTAAGTCTTCAACTTCAGGCAAAAACGCTGTCAAATAAACAGGTCCGAAACTAAATTGACAGCAGTAGCTTCAAAATGCTCTCATATTATTGTTAATTTTCTTTTGTTTCTATTTTTCGTATGGAAAATATATGAAATTTTATTAAAACGCGACAACATTGTTGAGAGAATGCGTGGCTAAAAGTGAGAGCATGAGAAAAAACGTTCGCAAAATAAAATAGATTCTATATCATGACTGCTTTTTACGGCGTATGATTACTGTCAATTTGTATGGAAAAACTCGTCTAGCCCTAGTTCTGTTTCATCATTAAGGCTTACAAGATTTCCTATGCCGGGTATTAATTGTGGGAAAGTACAAAATTAACCCTTAAACACATTTTGAATTTGAAACGGTTTCTGGCGTTCAAGCTGAATCTGGAGCTTGGAAATATTCAAATGCCTATTATAAAATTTCATAGCAATTATTTTTGTAGAACATTTCATAGCAATTATTTTTGTAGAACATTTCAGGCCGCTAAAGTGACAAAAATACCCATAGACCGAAGAGTTAGAGGGTTAAACTGTTGCACAGAAATGGTTACATAAAAGTGTTGAGCACATCTTATACCTTAAACGTAAGGCTTACAATATTTCCTATACCGAGTATTAATTGTGGGAAAGTACGAAATTAACCCTTAAACAGATTTTAAGTTTTAAACGATTTCTGGCTTTCGGGTTGATTCTAAAGCTTGAGTGTATAAAAAGACCTATAGTAAGATTTTCTGGCGAATATTTTCGTAGAACATTTTAGCCCGCTATATCACCGCTAGAAAGGTGTTTTTCTCTTTCTTAAGAAAGAGATAAAAATACTGATACAACAAAGAGTTACAGTGTTAAGATGTTCTACAGAAATATTTGCCGTAGTGTCTTACATAAAAATGCTAAGCACATCTTATACCTTAAACTTACGAACTACAAGATTTCCTATGCCGATTTACTATTCCAATGTGAAAAATTAGTCCCAAAATTAAACTTTCAAAACGCCATATAGTGGTTCCTATTGTAAAAAAGGATAATAAATCTGTATCTTTGAGACTTGCCATCCGATTGCAAAACGTTGCATATAAAAAGCAGAGAGGAGGACATACGTTTTAAAAATATTAAAATTTAAAATCCAACTTTAAACTAAAAAGATATAAGTAAGATACTAAAAACAGTCAAGACAAAAACAAATTTTTTTGAAGTAAAATATCTTCTAAGCTATGAGAGATACGCATGTAAGAAAATTATTTCTTTGTGCATTTTAGCTTAACTTAAAGCGCTTTACATTTTTAAAATCGTTACAAGCCTCAGGCGTTTGTTTTGAGTTCTAGGTGGTCAATTTTGGCCCACTGTAACTGCTCTCATACTTAAACCAAAAGCCCACCAAGACACGCGTTATAAAGCCTGACTCCTCCTTTAGAGATGTTCGAGTTTTCAGATAAATCCAATCAGCAGCTTAGAAGTTCCATATTTATTACCATTTATTTTGCAAAAGTCCCCACTGTGCACCGTAGCTCTTAAACGGCCAGACTGATGTTAATTTCCAGCCGTTTTGAAATTATCATATATTTCCTTCGGGGGGTTTGAAAATTTTTAGTTTTATGTTATTATCAGGGCTCTGACTTTCATATAACTAAAAATTGATTTTAAGCGTTTAACAAATGCACCTAAAAATGAAAAATATGCGCAAAAATATGCACTTATCTACGAAAAAAGTACCAAAACTAAAATAACATGAAAATATTTGTTCTAATTTTTTATTATTATTAGAGAAAAACATAAAACACACATAATGGGGTCTAGTATTTAATGCAACCGAACTTTAGTTGCGTTGCCAGTCGCCAACTGAAAATTAATGGTTGCCCGAAAAGAACTAAATAGCTACTGAAATTGATAGCTCTCAGTTGACAGTTGTCATTAATAGTATCATTTTCAGCAACTGGCAACTCAACTGATGCTCGGTTGCCAGCTATTATCGCCCAATTAATATTTTTTTTTTAAATTGAGAAATAGGCATTAAAAATTTTTTATTGCTCAAAAAATATGCATTTATTGCCAAAATATGCAAAAATATGCACTTATCACCAATATATGCAAAAATATGCGACTACAAATCGATGCCAAGCTACTTAAAATTTGATGATTCGGACAGATAATTAGCCGATACTTCTTTATCTATCACCACAAAAAGCATGCATTTACATCAAAGTCCGAGCCCTGGTTATTATACATTTTTTTATTTTTATTTTAAATTACTCAATTAGCATTTGACTTGCCAATGGTGTAATAAGTATACAGGTGGCCGCATAAGGGCAACAAATACAAAAATAAAACAAAAACTAGATAATGGTTGTCAAAAAAATACACGTGTCTGACGTAGCTTATGCACAAAATTACCAGAGCAAAAAATAATCATCTGACGTTATACTGCCATCTGTATACTTATTACACCATGGGCTGGCCACTGTATATAATTTTTGCTACTCACTGAAAATACCTCGCAGTAAACATACTTGTAACAAAGGGTTGCTTTTCGAACTTAACTTTCAAACTTTACAATTAAGTACTAATTGCTCAATTTATTAATTAAGTTTTTTGTTCCCATGCATTTTCATACATAATAATTTTGGTTTCTAATACATACCGCCTCTTGAGGTCATCGTACAGGTCTGAATTTTTGTAGAGTAATAGATATTGGTATTAAGTGTTGATTCCTGCGTATAACTCAATTCTTTTAGTTTTGGCACTTGTACCCCTTTGCTTTTCACCCCCTCAATTGAAGCCTTGTATGGTAAATTGAGCTCAATTAAGGTCTTATTTGCGTAAAATAAGGCGTATGTCTGAACAGGGTATTAAGCGATTAGTCGGAAAGATTAGAAAAGTCGAAAATATATGATAGTGATAAATATAGAATGGCACATAAGATGTATAAAACTGTAGGTAAATTGTTTAGTAAGACAAAAGACAGAGTACAGAGATTAGAAAAATCTAATTTAGTTTATCAAATTTCATGCAATGGTAATGATAGAGAAAATTGTAATAAGGTATATGTAGGTACGACCAAAAATAAATTAAAAACTAGAATATCTGGTCATAAATCGGATCAAAGGTATAGAGATAATGTTTCTGTACAAAAAACAGCTTTAGCAGCTCATTGTGCTAATTCAAATCACTATCCTGATCTTAGTAATGTTTCAATTTTAAATACGGAGAATAATTATAAACGACGTTATATGTTAGAGATGTTACAAATTATAAATGTTCCAACAGATAAAAGAATGAACTACAGGACAGATACGGCTAGTGTTGCTCATAGCTATAGATATTTATTATATAGGAACGGAAGCGGAAATTGAAATTATGAGATATTAAAATACTTTATGTTTTTTGTACATTTGTATTTTTAAATTGTTCATTTTTTCATTTTTACAATTTTTGTTTGTAAAAAATTTTTTCAATTTGAAAGTTATAAATAATTGTTAAACACATTTATATATCCCTGAAGAAGCCACACAAAGAAGTGGCGAAATATTGGACTTGTTGAAAATTAAAAAATAAATATTGTTATTATATTAAGCTCAATTAAAATATAAAACTTTTATAAAAAAAGGTCGAGGAAATTAGTATAAAGAAATATTCTTTTATTTTTTACTTTTTGATTATAAAAAATGAAATTGTCATTTCAACAGCCTCCACCTTGACTGGCGCCTAAATGTCTAAAAAAGTTCAAGGTGCTTTCATGGATGCACATTTTGGCATTTGATTTTAATGATTGCTTTTTTTGTAAACACATATTCGTTTTCTGAAAAATAATATTTATATATTTCTTTAATACACATATTTTTTTGTATGTAATATATTTTGTCTTGCCCTTGACTGGGGACAGTCAAGTCACTCCAGTCCGTTCATTATCAGTTGTAATTTTTAAACTTTAAATTTTGCATTTTTTTCAATATTAAAACACTTGTCATATATGTCAATTTAATTAAGGGCATTTGTAAGGTGTTTGACTTGAATAAAGAGAGCAAACATTTTATTAAATTTATTTAATATTAATTGCCTCGTGTACTCACCCCCTTCCGGTTCTGAATCATCAATATAAATCATTTTGGTTTTGTGAAGAGTGTGTTCACGCAAGCGGGTACCTATGATGACAAATTGTTAATCCACAAGTTTGAGATTGAGTGAAGAATAGCAAAAAATTGCGATAAGAGTTAAACACTTTATTAATTAAACTATTTATTTTACACTTTGGTGCTATTAATTTGAATTTTTCTTTTTTTTGAAAGAAATCTAAATTATTTTGCGATTTTTTTTTTATAATTTTCTTTTTGTATTTCTTATTTAATAATTTGTTCACTTTGTGTTATTTTTTGTTTGCTGTATATATAAAAAAAAGTTTATTTCTAACTTATTTTTTTATTCAAAAAATTTTAGAAATTTATTTCTTCTTGGCAAACTTTGCTATTTTCTTAACAATTGGTTGCACGTTTTTTTAATTTGAATATTTCTTCTATTTATTTAACTAATTTTCTAATTTTCTTTTTATGTAATTAATTATTTTAATTAGTTGAATTTATTTCATTTTAATTTGTTGATTATTTTTTCAGATTTTGCCTTTAAGTTTTTTAATATTTTTCTATTTTTTAACTGCACAAGTATTTGGTTTCTGTATGTATATTTTTTTGCTTTAATTATATTTCTGGTGTTTTGTTTTTTAGTGCTTCTTCTTTTTCTTAGATTTTTTTGCTTAGTATTTTTTTTTAATTTTTCTGAGAGTGAGTAATATAACGGTGCCTAATGGCTGACTCCCTGTTGCAATTTGCTCTGATTTGCCTCCACTGCTTGTTACGGTTGTTTAGTGTTTGAAAAACTCAATTTCGTTTAGATAAATACGTTGTGTTGTTGTTGTTTTTGCTGTTCTATAACAATAACAAAAGAACGAAATTATACGATTTGTATACACACGATGATGTTCTTTCTTTCGTGTTCTTTTTGTTTTAATTATTGTTAGTGTTACTATTTGCCCGCAATTTTCGTTGTTGTCGCTGTAGTTGCTTTTATTAGTGTTATTTTTGTTCTCTTGCTTTTTATGATTCGTGTTGTTTGCTTTTTTATTTAGTTGTTTGATTATTGTGTGATTTTTCTAAGATTTTTGTTTGATTTAATTTGCTGCTATAATTATTGCCGCTTTTGTTCTGTCAATAGCAACGGCCTGTTAGCTTTACTTTTCTATTATTGTTGTTCTTTTATTTTGCTGTAGTATTTGCTAAAGTATACTATTGTTGTATTTTTACTTTCCAATAGCACAAATTTGTGATCTAAAAGTATTAGAAAGTGTTAAAAAAGGAACAATTATTAAAACGTGTATTAATGGAAAAGTTTTTTTTAAAGAAAAGTTTTCAAAGAAATGATGTAACGAGGCTTATATTACAATTAACATTTGCTTATGCTGACTTTAGACGACATGTTTTTTACATATGGCTTGTTAGGTGTGTGAGACATATGTAACTTCGCATGTTTGTCAAAATTGTCAATTTACAGACGGTTTATAATATTTGCTTTCACACGTACATGTGCAAGTACATCTGAGATAACCTCTGAGTGTTCACAACAGCTGAGTTTTTGCACAATTTTCGTAAATATATAAAGCGCTCTTTGCGTTTTAATGTTTTTTCATCCAAACCACACTTTTGATAATTTAATACGCTCTAATTGAAAATTTTTCATCTGACTTTGCTTCTGTAAATGTCATCTGACAATGTTTCATATGTTTCACACGGCATGTATCACTTTTGCAGTGGGAAATTTGACAAGTCAGATGTAAAATACATGTCGTCTAAAGTCAGCATTAGTGTAGGCATGGAAATGTGTACTTTTGCTATTGATGATGTTGTATTACACTGCACAGTGGGGCAGAATGAAAATATTTTGGATATAAGTCAGCAATTTTTAAACGGATGAGCCGATCAATATTAAGCTTTACATGGATATAGCAGAGTAGTTTTCCTATGTAAGTGAACCAAATGAGCTTTCTATATTGCTCAGGAGCGGAGCTATAAAGTCCCAAATTAGGTCACTTCGGGCATGTACACAAATTTTCAACGTTTATAAATTTTTTGCTTTTTCGCCCAATTGCAAAAATTCTTTTTTAGGGTTCTAAATAATCATGCTTGGCACCACACAGTGGTTCCAAGTGGAAAAAAGGCAATAAATCTGTATCTTTGTATGTAAAAATCATAGAGGAGGATCTAAGCTTTAAGAATAATTATATTAGGACCAACTTGTTGAAACACAAGGTGAGCTATAGGGTATCGAAGTTGATAATCTCGGGCTTGATAAACTTTGTTGGCCTCATACCTTGTACAAATTATATACGATTTAAAAAAATTAATCTCGCTGTAAAGCTTATTAATAGACAAAGAACATACACTTTGTTTTATTCAGATATTCTTAATATTTTCAACGATATTTTGGCTTTGAATTTTAAAACTTTAGTTTTTGGCCGCGACTTTTTTTCCCAATTTCATAAATATCTTCGGTATAGCATAGCAAAATTTTCAAAAAAATATTTTATGATTTTAAACAAAGTCCTTGATAATATGCAGTATACATTTTTAAGTTATCTCAATTCATGTAGCCGGGAAAAAATCCAAATCAGGGCTATGAACTGAGAGTGAAAAATGGCTAAATATTGACAAAAATTGAGCTTAATTGTTGGACGTTTTTCTTAAAAAAATTTCGGAGCTAAAAATTTTCTTTTTCCATATTTCGAAAGAATATACTTAAAAAATTACTGCAGTTGAAATTTTAAAGCGATTAGAGCTAGCATGCTACATCCAGCATTGAACGAACATAGTGAATTTTTTTTACGAAATTCTAAATTAATCGCTTAAGAAAAAAACAGCCCATCGAATTTTTCAAATTTCTCTACAAATTATATTAGATATATTTAATATAAATTAAGTTTATTTGCTGATAGTTAAGCATTGTCTATATGCATTTCATTGGCGCTTTACCGAATTTAGCTATCAGCAAATAAACTTCATTTAAAATAAAATTATGACAATATGTCAAATAATAAATTTCTTAAAGGTTTAATTTGGATTTAATTTTGCCTTATAAATACTTTTATTGTTATCCTGTGGATTTCTAATTGTATAAAGTTGTAGAAAAATAAAATAGATTCATATCGAATACAAATTATTTCTCAAATGGTTTTTGAAAGTCTGTGCATAAGATAAGAGGCTTGTTACTGTTCAAAGTTGTAGTTGAAGTCTACGGACGATTTGGTAAAGCGCCAATGAAATGCACATAGAAAATGCTAAACTATCAGCAAATAAATTTCATTTAAAAAGAAAAATAATGACAATATGTCAAATAATAAATTTCTTACATATTTAATGTAATTAATCTGGGTTTTAATTGTTACCCGTGCGCCCAAAAATGTGGCCAGGAGAGCAGATTTTCTAAAAATAGTCAAGTTTTCATTTTATTTACTTGCATGAAAATAGTACCAAATGTCATTTTTTAATTTTTATTTCTTTACTATTTATTAAAGAAAGACCTAGCAATCTTCTTATATTAAAATATTTTTTCGAAATATTGAACGTGTATTTTTTTACGAATTTTTAACTAAAACTTTTTTCAAATCTTAAGGCCTGTAACTCACTGAGTTTTAATCCGATCAACACAGTTTGTATATTGGGTGAAAGAGGAAGGACATACCTATGCAACAGCATAAAATGTGTAATTCAAATGAACAGTTCTCAAGATTTTTGGAAATAGATAAAAAAAATGCAGAAAATCATGTTTTTCGGAAATTACTCGAAAAGGCTCCTTAAGAAAAACAAATTAATGGCCTATTCATATTCAGCGACCCCAAATTACCTGAGAAAGCATTTTTTGAGGAAATGGCATAAAGTTGAATATATTGTTAGCTAGTGTAATCATTCGTTTGAAACTTTTTTAATTTTGTTGCACTGTGCTTTCTGTGTATTCTTTCCCAAGAGTTCTTCGTTTTCTTTGGTAAACTTTTTCTAATATTTTTTGCTTCATCTTAAGAACATTTAACGATCACCCATTTGTACAAATAACGGCCCTTTTCACAATGTACGATTAAAAGTTAACGTGGACTTTAACAGCAAGTTCGGCAAACAAAACTTACGATTAACGTCCACGTTAACTCTTAATCATACATTGGGAAAAGGGCCGTAAAACTTCTTAACTTAAGCAAATTTTACATCTTTTAACTATTTTTTCTGCTTTTGTACTATAATTCTTTTTACCACTGTCTTTTTAATCTTATTAATTATTTTACATATAAGCTCTTGCTCTTGCTATTGTTGTTGTTGCTTAATTTGAAGTAGCTTTTTTTTACTTCTCAAAATACATTTTTGTTGAGATATTTTTTTATTTCGTAAATTTGTTTGCTTTTTTGGTCTAAACACACACACATTTCTCTAGTAAATGAAACACGTCTCAGTGGTTTGTTAGAGTTTAACAGCTGCGCTGCAACTACAGAAGACTAAAAAAGAGCTGAGTAAAGTGCTACAAATGAATAGAAAAATAGAAAAAAATAATCGAATAGAAAATCATGCCAGACAAAATGATTTTAAGCACATGCTTCAAATATTTAGAAACAAAAGAAAAAAAAAGAAAAGAGAAGAAATGGAAAATTGAATTCATACAAAAGAAAAAAAATACAAACAGCCAAGAAATAGAATAAAACACAAATAGAAAGATATTATTTTTTCTTTAAGTTTCATATAGACTTTTTTTTAAATATACATAAATTCATACATAGATATTTACATATATTAAGTTTTATATCCATATAAAATATCTTTAGGTGAACACAAAAGAGCAGCAATATTTGGCTGGTGATAAATTTTATTTTATTTTACTTAAGCATTTTGAAGTATTTTTTTTGGTCTAATAAATTTTAGTTAAATATTTGTCCGAAATTGCAAGTGAGGAAGGCACAGAAAACGAGGACAAAAAATGCAGACAATTATAAAAAAATGTATTTCTTTTTTATTGAAGATATTTAATTATAGTGTACAACTAGAGTTTTTCTTTTCCCGGACTTTTTCATTCCCAACGGAGGGGAAATATTGCAGAATATCGAAATGCTTTTGATTTTCATATCAAACGCACACAAACACATATATTGAAGTTAAATATTGATCTGTCTAGCAGCCGCTTTACTCACAATTAATACTAAAATATCCCATAAAATTGGATTTTATGAGGCGAGTTTATTAAAGAAGAAGTAGAATTATATGAGAAATATTTTTGTATGATATTTTAGCCCGCTACATCGCACAGTGGTGTCACTTCATACATTTGGCAGCAAAAATTAGAAACAGGGGACATATGTTTATATAAAAATTTGTGTATAAAATAATTAAAAATCTGATATCGGCGCAAGGATTCGTGTACTTCCCATATATCCTGAAATGGAAAAATGCTATAACTGCAAACATATTAAATACTGTTTCCAAAAACTTGCTACATACTTATAATAACCCTAGTGTTGGGACCAAATTTTGTCTAGTTCGGAGCAAAGATGATACCCCTTGCTCAAACATATTACTGTTGTATGAAAATCGTAATTTTTAGCAATTGAGTTTTTTTTACCTAATTGTGAATAAAATCAAAAGTTGTGTATCGATTTTAATGAAATCTGACTCGTTTTGTTTGGAACATATTAACCTAAATGCTAGTAAAAAAAGAATTCACTTTTCGTGGTTGTTCTTATCTTTTATGAATTTTTTAAAAACAAAAATTTATATCAACAAGTTTTCGTTTTTATTCTTTATAAGTTTGCTTAGCAATCGTCGAAAAGAGGTGAATTTTTTAAGTTAAATTGAAGGAATAAAATATCGCCCTCCATTTTATTGGAGCAAGAAGAAGGAGGTAGCCATGGCTAACTGTAAATGTTTAATTTTATAGAGCCATTTTGAAATCAAAAAAGACGTAATTTACATATAAAAAATTTTAGAGGAGAAGCAAAAAACTCCGTAAATTAAGCCACAGTCAAGCTATAAGCAATGATATGCGATATGATGAGATCGGACTTTATATGGAGGCCCTATGTATGTATAAATAAATTAAGTAAAGTGTGACTTTTGCTCGCACACATTTTTTTTTCATTTTGGCAGTTTTTTCGTTTTAATTTTTCGTTTAATTTTAATTTAATTTTAATTTTAATTTTTAAGTTTTTTTTTGCTGATTTAGCGATTTTTTTTTTGGTTTTGGTGCTTTTTAATTTTGGTGATTTTTTGTATTTTTATTGCGATTTTTGTAGTTTTGGCGATTTTGTTGGTTTTGGCGTATTTTTTTAGTTTTGACGTTTTTTCGCCTTTTGATGATTTGGCGATTCCTTTTAGTTTTGGCGATTTCTTTTAGTTTTGGCACTTTTTGTCAGTTTTGGTGCTTTTTTCGTTTTTTGGTGATATTTTTAGTTTTAGCGACTTTTTTTTGTTTTGACACTTATTTTCGTTTTGGCGATTTTTTTTAGTTTTGGCGCTTTTTTTGTCACGACGCTTTTTTTCGTTTCGGTGATTTTTTCCATTTTTGGCAATTTTTGCGTTTTTTGACGATATTCTTTTTTTCGTTTTGACGATTTTTTTCGGTTTTTTGCGTTTTTTTGGCGATCTTTTTAGTTTTGGTGATTTTTTGCGTTTTAGGGATTTTTTTTTAATTTTGGTGCTTTTTTCCTTTAAGCGCTTTTTTCATTTTGGTGATTTTTTGCTTTGACATTTTTTTAATATTGGAATTTTTAGTCTTAGCGTTTTCTGAAATTTCAAGAGCTTGTCTCTTACGGTTTCCAAGATACAGCAAATTGTCCAAATTACATAGTCAAAATTTTATTAACTGATAGAACACCCTTTAATTTTTATTGCTTTAAATATTAGTGTTAATTGGTGTAGTCTATTCTACAGACTACACCAATTAACACTAACTTTGGAAATTTAAAGTATTTGTATACAAGCGTCTGTATATTACATTAGTATTTCAACAGATTTCGTTGCTCGC
Source organism: Panzeria rudis (assembly GCA_956483635.1). Classification (NCBI taxonomy): domain Eukaryota; kingdom Metazoa; phylum Arthropoda; class Insecta; order Diptera; family Tachinidae; genus Panzeria; species Panzeria rudis. The sequence continues at coordinate 4,668,806 of OY101450.1, read as the reverse complement.
TTTAGAGCACCCTTTAATTTTTAACTGTTTATATATTTGTTATTGTAGCGGTCAAAGTTTTACATATTCGGTGAAAATTTCAGGATCGTAGCTCTTACGGTTCCCGATAAAACAGCCTGTGACAGACAGAAGACCAGACGGACAGCGTAGCGAAAACAATAGGTTTCCTTTACACTTTTGGTGTACGGAACCCTAAAAAATGAAAAGCGCTTTATTTTTGGGCGTGGCAAAAAAGTTTTATATATCTCAAAACGTCATTGATATTATATCTTTCATTCTAGGTGTTGACTGGTGAAAATTTATCTTTTTGTATTGGGATCGACCCCGTCAATGTAATATGCATGTGAAAAAAAAATTCCTTAATATTGGGGCGTGGCATAAAAGTGACTATATTAAAAGCTAAAATTATAAAGCTTTAGAACGGCCTTCTTGTCACGTGCAAAGATTCGTCATTAGGACGAAAGGATCCGACACTAGCGGAAAAAATTAAGCCACAATCAAGTCATAAATAAGGATATGCGATATGATGAGATCGGACTTTAAATGGCGGCGCCACATATAAAAATTAAAATTGCTTTATTTTAGGGCGTGGCAAAAAATTGCTGTTTTGGAAACGTCATTGACATATGTTTCATTCTAGGGGGTGACTGGAGCAACTTTTTTTTGACACATATAATTTAAAATTTTACTGTTGTAAGGAAATGTGATTTTTATTAATTGGGTCCCTTCACTAAATTGTGATTAAAATCGATTTTCATGATTTATGGCTTATTTTATACCTAGTTCATCTAGCTCTCATATTAATGTTATAAGTTTGGATTTTAAAATCAATATATCGTCGCCTTACTATTGAAGGCCCTAATTCATCTTTTTATTTCAAATTGATTTTTTTTTCATATTTCGATAAATAAACATCTAGATCTATCGAAATATGCAAAAAACTCAATTAGAAAAATAAGTGAGTTATTGCCTTTCTATGTACTACGAAAAATTACATGAATCATAAAAGATTATCAAAAAATTTTTTTAAAACTTTAGTAAAACAGAAAATTATCATGAGCACAGAAAATTAAAATAGAAAAAATTTGTGAAGCTTCCGACAAAGCGAAAATGTGCAAATGTTGGTTGACAGCACTTGAGCGTTTAATTAACAATTATTTTAATTATTTTGTAAATAAAAATTTTCCAATACATTTTTTTTGGTCTTTGTTCGCATGAATTGAAGAGAGAAAGCAAACACAAAAATATGTTTGCGTCATTATTTTAAAGCTCATATCTTTCTATAACTGACCTTTGAAATCTTATAGACCAAAACAATGACTTTTTTTGCGATTAATAACTTTGAATCAGACCCCTGCCCCTATTGGAAAAAAATGATTTAATCTTTAATGTATTTTTGTTTCAATAAAAATAATTTGTTTAACAAATGATTTCCTAAATGTACTTTAGCTACGTTATCGAGTGCACGAATGAGGAGTATTCAATAAAAAAAGAGCAAAAGACATCAAAAATCGTAATGAGCTGTTTTCTTTTATCAGTATTGAAAAGTAAATTGCAGATAAGAAGCTAGATTATCAGTCATTCTGAGCCAAACAATCGCAAAAAAGCCTGATCAAATTTATTGTCAGCAAATTGAACTTACATACTTTTTTATGAGTGATAATAAATACATTACACTAAGGATCATAATAATAGGTACATACTCATTTTTATAACAATTAATTTCCTCTTCTTTTTCCATAATAATTTTTGAAGATTCAAATTATAAACTTCGTTTTTTTTGATACCAAATATAATTGTTCTGTTATTAGCGACAGCTTTATGGAAAGCTTTATTATAGCCGATATTTCTAGAAAATGAAAAGAAAAAATTTTTTTTTGCTTCAGTCATAAAATTTATTTTCTTTAATACTCATACGCAAATAAAAACACACATGGAAATTTCTACAGCCAATTAAGCAGACACTTGTACTTTTGCCAATTTAACATAATTTTTTTCTTGCTATTGTTCATGTTGTTCTTGTTGCATGTATTAAGGAATTGTTTAAGTGTTTGTGTGCACTCAAACATCTCTACACATGAATACTTAAAATTCCTTTTGATTGTTGTTTTGTTTTGCTTTCATTTTTCTTTTTTTTTTCTCATTGCGATTCCTTTCTCGTTATATATTCATGTGTTGTTTCAAACATAAGAAAATTAAATTCTTTACGAATGATTGATTTGCTTTTAAATTTTTACACTTTTCATTTTCATATATTTTTTAAACTTTTATTTAATACTTTTCAGGAGTCTGAGTTGTTTGGCCTTGGAAGTTTTTTTTTTAAAGAAATTTATTTTAATGTATCAGCATGAATTCGCAGCATTAATCTTTCATAAGCCAATTCATTTTTCATTATATGCTAAATAAAATAATTATTTTTTCATGCTACATGAACCGGTTTATTTTCCAAGCTATTCTATATATTTGATATAAAGAAAAGTGAACCAGTTCATTTCTCACACCATTCTAAGTGATCCACCTTATTTTCCATGCATTTATAAGCGAGCCAGTATTTTTTTCATGCTATTATAATGCTATTCTAAGTAAATTGGTTAATTAAAAAAATATTTCAAGCTATTTTCAGTGAACAGGATAATTTTTCGTACTATTCTAAGTCAAGTGGTTAATTTTTCCTGCTACTGAACCATTTAATTTTTAATGCTATTCTCTGTGAACCGAATAATTATTCATACTATTCTAAATCAACTATGTAGCTCTTTTCCCATGCTATTCCGGAGCAGTATGAAAGTATTTTCTACGTGTACTAGTGTATTTTTGATGCTATTCTATATGAATGGGGTCACTTTTGACACTATTGTTGCTATTGTAGGTAAACATATTCATTTTTCATGCTTTTCTAGACAAACCTTTTAATTCTTCCTGCTATTTTAGTTGATATTTCTTGCAATTCTAAATTAAGGCTATGATCTCGCCATCGTCGCAATGCATCGATTTTCGTCGGCTCACTGCAATGAAGCCATAGGACTATTTAATTTTACATGCTATTCTCTGTGAACCGGATAATTATTCATGCTATTCTAAATCAACTATGTAGTTCTTTTTCCATGCTATTCCGGAGCAGTATGAAAGTATTTATTAAGTGTACTAGTTTATTTTTTATGCTATTCTAGATGAATGGGGTCACTTTTGACGCTATTCTAAATTACCGCATAGCTTTTCATGCTATTCTAGGTAAACAGACTCATTTTTCGTGCTTTTCTAGACAAATCGTTTAATCTTTCATGCTATTTTAGTTGAACTGGTTGATATATCATGCAATATGAAATTAACTGGTTAAATTTGTCTAGTTTTCTATATAAATCGGTTATTTTTCCATACTATTCCACATGAACCGGTTCATATTTGATGATATTCTACGTGAACCGGTTTATTATTAATGCTATTCTGTATAAACCGGTGTATATTTCATGCTATTCTATATGAACTGATTAAATTTTCATGCTACTATCTGTGAAACGGTTAATTTTTTATGCTATTCTATATGAAACGGTTAATTTTTCATTTAAGCTATTCTACATGAAATGCTTAATTTTTCATGCTATTCTGAAATTAAGCATTTTATTTTTAATGCTATTTTAGGTGAAACGTTTTATAATTCTAGATACAACGTTTACTCTTTCATGCTATTCTACATGAAACGTTTGATTTTTGATGCTAGTTTAGATAAAACGTTTAATTTTTAATGGTATTCGGCACAAAGTGTTTTATTTTTCATGTTTTTTCATATCAAGTGCTTCATTTTCATGCCATTCTAAATGTAAGGTTTAATTTTTATTGCTATTTTAGGAGCAAAGTTTAATTTTTGATGCTATTCAGGATGACACGTTTAGCATGAATGCTTTACTGGGTGAAACGTTTGAGTTGTGATGCTATTCGAGACAAAACAATCCATTTTTCATACTATTCGAGATGAAACTTTTCAGTTTTCACGCTATTCTAAATTAAACATTTAGTTTTTTATGGTATTCTAGATGAAACGTTCCATTTTTCGTGCTAGTCCAGATGAAACGTTTAAGTTTTCATGTTAGTGTAAATAGAACTTTTAATTTTGTATGCTATTCTAGATGAATTGTTTTATTTTTCATGCTATTCTACATAAAACGTTTAATTTTTCATGGTATTCTAAATGAATCGCTTAATTTTTCGTGCTATTCCAGATGAAATGTTTCATTTTTTGTGCTATTCTAGATAAAACGTTAAATTTTTTATGCTATTCGAGATAAAACGTTTTATTTTTTATGCTATTCTAGATGAAATGTTTAGTTTCTTATGATATTGTCAATAAACCGGTTCAGTTTTTATGCTATTCAAAATAATTTAGTTAAGTTTTGCAGCAATTCTGCATGAGATGACCCATTTTTCTTGCATTACTAAGTGAAGAAGTTCATATTTCATGGCTGAATTCATGTCGTTTTCTTTCCGATGTTACTTTCTTAAAAAAAATTATTTTTATTATCTCTGGTGTGATAACTTCAAGGAGATTTATCAAGAAATCTTAATGTCAAATATTCACACCCAGAACAAGGCCAATTGCAATTGTACCTTTGGCGCCATTTATCAATAATTAAAAGTAAAAATTTTTGCTTTCGAAGGAATCATAATTTTAAGTAGTATTTTAAAATTTTTTTTTTTTGTTATTTCAAGGTTCTTTATCAGAAATCATTAATCTTAAAATTTGGTTAAAGGTTCTGTAAATATTGATACATATTGTGCAAATTTGATTTTCTTTGTTTGTGTGATTAAAAGAGAGAGAGAGAGAGAGAGAGAGAGAGTTGTAAAAAGTGAAAGTATTAAAATTGAAGCCAACATTAACAAAATTATTGAAGTGTTGAAAATAAATCTAGCTGAAGTCCTTGAGAAATAAAAAAAGTAGATAATAAATGAAAAACAAAAATTGAAAATAAAGAAATTACAAAAAAATTATGCCAAATGAAAATAGAATTAAAACTAATTGGAAAAAAAGGTTGACAAAGTTTTGTTATATTGAATAAAAGTTTATTTTCATATTATAATTATTGTTCATATTTTATAAAAAAAAGGATACAAAATTGTGGAAAGGATGTTGGCTTTTATTGCTATAAATTTATATAAAAAAGGAAAAAAAATTGTTAGAGATTTGTCACGGTAAATATTTTATTGCCAAACGATGGAAGGTGGTGTATTTGCAAGTTGCAAATTGCAACTACAAGAGAATAAATGTGATAGTTTATTTTGTAAATAACAACAATAAACTTAAGGTTTCATGTAAGAGTGTGTGGCTGTGTGAGTCATGGTATTCACCCTGAAGGAAATGTCGATGTTAAAAGTGTGCTGATTCACTACTGTCTAATTGTATCCCAGGCAATGTTCTTTGCTATAGACATTTAGCATGTACTTTTCATTGAGATTCCACTAGTGACCTTGGAACTATTGACTTACTATAGACTAGGTGGTTCTTATGGGACTACATTGAGTCACTAGCGCATTTGAATGATTCTAGTGAAACTTTTTACTAGGCAAGGCAATTAAATTAGATTTTTTTATGAAAATTTTCAACACAACAAAATAAGACAATAAAAATTCGTTTTGTAGCTGTTAAAAACTTCTCTTCTCATTAAAGGCAAAATAAAAAGTGTAGACGATTCGTTAATAATGTCACCAAAAAGTCACCTAACTTGTCGACAAAAGTGGTAACTTGGAGACACTTGGTCCCTGGCTTCCTTCAGGCCAGTTACTGTTCATGTTTCTGTATAAAGTGGCCATTGTTTTTTGTGCAGTTGTTTTGGCAGTAGTGGTGGAATGTTTATGTTTCATAGAGCTTGAGAGATTTAGCTTAAGAGCTCGTGAGGGAGAGAAAGGGTGTATTAAAAATAAAAAGTGAATTGTACACCTGAAACTTGTTAAGTGCTGCCATGAAATTCATGGAATTTTTATGCAAAACTACAACAATAAAATTTATAAAAATTTTTTTTATGTTTTGTTCAACAGCAACTTAAATAAACTACTCTAAGTATGGCATGAATATACAAGCGATTTGAAACTCACATACACATACAGACATACATAAATGTAATAAATGCAAAATATGTAACAACGGTACAACGAATAAATGAAAAAAAAATTTTTTTTTTGGAAAAATATGGCAACAAATAAAAACTGTTAAAGTTAAACTAAACTTCCGGTGGATGGTGTATATTTAAAATTTACATACCAAGCCATATATTTATTTATGATCGAAAGGAGTTAGTAGAATAAATAGAATGCTATGAAATTTGATAGCACTCTACAACACAAGGAATAGCATATATATAACGACTGATTCTGGAAATCGCACAGAAAAATTGTTCTCAAAAAATTTAAAAAAAGTTTTCACGAAATTTTTTTTCCTTTATAAGATCAGCACTCAGGGGATGACTCGTACTCATGCAATGCATTGTGCCGGAATTAGGAAAATTGGTTATGGGAAGGAGGATATAGGGAGTAGTGCTTATTAGCATTTGATTTGAACCTTCCAACACTGAAAGTGAAAGGAAAGACCACTGCAGGAAACTTATTCCATATACAAACTGTTCGGCCAAAAAACGAATTCTCTCTGTAATGCGTAGAGCGTTTCATTGGTGAATCGACCACAAAGGAATGTGCCCTTAGTGGAGAACATGTTGTTCGCAGAAAAGAGCGTGTTCCATTGTAAAAGAGCACATTCCATTGTAGTAACGATAAAACAACGAAATACACCCCACATTGCGTCGATGCTCCAGCAAGTCAATAGAGCTGGCTACCCTACTGTCGCCGATGAGCTTCTTCGCCCTCTCCTGTACGCGGTCGAATAACTTCAAAATAAACGTTGAAGCTCATACATGAGAGTTGTATTTCATTTTGGGACGTATATAGGTGCTATAAATATTGAGGAGATCAGATGGAGTGAAGTATCTTTTACACCATCTTAAAAACCCAAGGCACTTGAATGCTTCTTTTGAGACTTGAAAAATGTGATCAGTCCATCAAACGTCACACTGTATCTTCATGCCAAGAACATCAAGAGCATCTGATTCCACAATACCTACATCATTCATAACTACAGATGGAGCAGCAATTTCGATCATCCGTCTGTGCGTGAGTATACAGCATTGGGTCTTACAAGCATTAAAGTTGACCCTATTCGTCGTGCGAATTCAGAGATTGTTATGAGATCATGATTAAATGTATCATTCATGTTTTGCCTCATTGCCCCCAATCTTCGACAGGTCTGGCCTAGTACTGAATGATTATAAATGGAAAATGTTGCTATCATCTGCAAAAGATTAGATAGGATTGGAAGTTTGACAAAGAAGGTCATTAAGAAAAATAAGAACTAGAGTAGGATAAAGAACGGAGCCTTGCGGTAGCCCTGCACTAATCTTGAACTCATTTGAAGAGACGCCATCTATAGCAACTCGTATGGGGCGATCCCTGAGAAAGCTTGATATAAATCGAAAGAGGTCATTACCGACACCAAAGGCAGCAAGTTTTTTTATTTATTATTTTTATTTTTTTAATAACAAACACAACCCGCGAAGCGATTAGCTTGTCTGCGGAAAACACCCAAGGTCTATGGCGGGAATCGAACCCACGACCTCAGGACTGACAGGCTAGCATCGCTACCACTCAGCCACAGGGGCACCTGCCACATTCTATTGAACATCTAGGAGATATCCAGAGCCACCACCTTACTCTCGCCGAAATGGTGTATGGAGTGACACCATTTTTCCGAAAGGAAGGCCAGTAAGTAACCCGTAGAGCGTCCCCTACGACAGCCATACTTGCGGTCGCTGAGTAAACTTTAGGACTCCAAATACCTCACAAGATGAAAATTCATCATATTTTCCATTACTTTGGAAATTGCAGAGCATACTGCAATTGGGCGGTAATTTTCAGGGTTAGTAGCCTCACCCTTTTTGGGGATTGGCGTTACGTTGGCTACCTTCCAACACGATGGAAATTCACAAGCATAATAAAAAGTGCTGAAGAGGGTTGCCAAAGGACTCGTTAGCGTCGAAGAGCACTGCTTCAAGACCAGTGCTGGAATACCATCCGGTCCAGGAGACTTATTAACATTGAGATCCTCTAAGACCGTTTTAACTACACGCGCTCGAAAGAATATTTTTGGCAGAGTTACATCAAGCGGTTGTGTTTCCAGATACCTACGCTTTTGGTAGATTTGCTGTAACCCGCTAAAGTTTTCTGGAGAGACAAGTCTCCTAACGCATACATCAATCAGTTTTTCCACTATTTCAAAACTTTTAGATCTGTTGAAACTTTTATTTTCGATAATCGGCATAAAATCAGTATCTTCCCATTTTTAGATTGTGTGAAGCTAGAAGAAGTGAAGACTAAGCTGGCGCTATGCTGGGTAGTGAAACCAATTCTGTATTCAAACAAATTGATCATCTAAAAATATTTTAAAGCAGCTGTTTGCGAATGCATATTTTATTAAATTTACTTTTATTTTGTCAACAAGCTGCATGAAATAGTTGCCCCAAAAAATTTCATTTCTAAAATCTATTAAAGCCCAGAGATGACTTTATGTGCATTTTGTTTCTTTATGCATTTTTTAAATACGAGTACAATATTGAAACATAGAAAAGGTGAGATTTTATTTAAATAAAATTTCTTTCTCTATAGATTTATTTGGTATGTAAACAATGCAAGCTGAATATTTCAAAAGGAAGTGAGATAAAAAAAATTTGGAAAAATAAACGCAAAATAAACGACAAATAAAATAAATGAATGCATTTTAAAGAGATTTTCAGTTTTCTCCCGAAAAAGAAATTTACATATTTTCGAAAGCATTTGAGGTAATCTTTGCTCGACTTAATAATAAAATATACGTTGCTGTGGAATCTTTAGAGTGGAGTTGATCTGCCTGCAAGTTTTTGCTGCATTTTTAAACGTGCAACCTGGCCCAGTAGCCAGTCAGTCTGTCTGTCTGTTTGTTTGTCTGGCTGATGTTTGTTTATCCCAAACTGTTATATACAATGGAATTTTTTGTTTCTTCTACTATTTCTACATCGATGCCAAAGTGCAACTGTGTATTTTGTTGAGCAAAACATTAAAGATTCATTGATTCCCCCCATTACCACTTGTAAACTTAGAGTTATTTCTTTTTTATTTTCATTCTTCTTAAATTTTTTTTGAATATATTTTTAGTTTTTTCCGGGTTGTAAATTTATGCATTGTTTTTTAATGGTTTTGCAGTTTGCAGTTTTTTATTAGATGGCGCTGGTATGTGGTGAGATTTGTTGCTTTTAAGGAAGTTTATTGTGGGCAAATAAATCGTAAATATAGAGTCGTTCGGATTTTGTTTTAAATAATTATTGATTCTAGATTTTAAATTCCTTATAGAAAAAATTTTTAAAAACTTCTAAAAAAGTTAAACTTAGAAGATTTATTATACGAGGACCGCGCCATAGAGGCTGGCAATGATAAACAAGCAGTACAGTAGGTTTTTACGAGATTATTAAGAATAAAAAAAACGAAATGAGTTTTCTGCCAAGAATTCATTTTGCAAAGAACGAATGGCAAACTTTTAAGAAAATCAATTATTTGATTGCTGAAAGATTTTTCGGGTTATTGCCTTGAGTCTTAATCGCTGATTAAACATGCCTTCAGTTAATCAAACTTGTTTTTTCAATTGCAACACTCCAAACAAAGATTACACTATAGAACAAAATCAAAGTTCTTATCTTTAAATTAACAAAGTTTCACCAAATGGATCTGGTAGAGGGAACCAAAAATTATTTATGTATATCGGTGTTTTGAAAGAAAGAAAACTATCACCAAAAATATTTGTAAACAAAAGTTTGTCTAAAATAGAGTTTCATTTTCAGTAAATGTTCTTTACTGAATCAGTGAATATTTTGTTTGACTATTATTTAGGACGCAAACACCAAAAACTACAAAAAGGCAGTTTTCTGTGTCGTAAAAAAACAACCCCATGACGACATACACATTAACAACAACAACAACAATGATACATGTTTGTTTACTGAAGTTTTCTGAGTAAGTCCAGTTTTTAATGTTGTTGTGTTTTTTTATAGTCTTTAGATGAACATACAGAGTTGAACACATTTACCATATTGAAATTTCATAAATGCTTGAAGGATTACGATGTTATTATTTAAAACTTAAAAATATTTAAGAAATAAATTTTATACTGACTCAGACAAAAAGTTTGTTTGATATGTTACAACAAATCCGGTAAATATTTTTGTTTGATTCAGTAAAATATTTTGTTTAGAATTCGTAAGTATTTTAACACAGATTGTGTTATAGATTTAGAGAATTTGTTTACTGAAAAATACCTGGTTTTTTTCAATGAAATTTACAAAATTTGTTTGTAGATCCATTTCTAGACAAAATATTTATTAATTCATTGAATTTCTTTACTGAAAACTTAAACTAGTTTTTTCTGTGTGGGACTCATTTTGGGGACAGTTAACTTTCTCCCCCTTTTTGCACATAGTTATAGTGAGTCGGCGATGGAAATCTTGTACGTCTTATGCTTAAGGTATTAAATGTACTTATATCATTTTTATGTAAAATACCACGGGAAAAATTTTTGTATGTAAAACATTTTACACAGAAAAAACTATCACCAAAAATTGTTCAAACAAAAGTTTGTATAAAAATAAATTTCATTTTCATTAAATCTTCTTTACTTAATCAGTGAATTTTTTGTTTGACTTTTATTTAGGACGCAAACACCAACAACAATAACAAAAACTATAAGAAAACGAGGTTTTCTGTGTCGTAAGAAAACAACCCCGATGACGTCATTCACATAAATAACAAGAACAACAATGAAAGCAAAAGGAATGCGATTGTACCAAAATTGTTTACTGATGATTTTTGAGTGAATCAATTCGTTAATGTTGTTGCATTAATTCTCACTCATTTCTTTAGCGTCTTTATATAAAGATTCAGACTTGAACACATTTAACAAAGTGAAATTTCATTAATGTTTAATGGATGATGAGTCATGAGACAAAAAGTTTGTTTGATATATTGCAAAAAATTTAGTAAATATTTTTATTTGATTGTGTAATCTATGTTGCTTAGAGTTTGTAAATATTTTCAAACAAATTGTTTTATAAGCTCAGACAAAAATATTGTTTGACGTATTACATAAAATCCAGTAAATATTTTTGTTTCATGCAGTACATTATATTGTGTAGAAGTTGTTAATATTTTTAGACAAATTGTTTTATAGATTTATACAATTTGTTTACTGAAAACAAACCCAGGCTTTTTTCAATGACATTGTTGAGATATTTTTATTTATATTTACAAATTTGCTTGTAGGTCAGTTTCTAGACAAAATGTTTACTTGTTAATTGAATTTCTTTACTGAAAATGAAATTTGGTTTTTTCTGTGTAACCCTCTGCCACTTCGCTGTAAGATCCTTTTCCTCCCTTTCTTAAAAAAAATAGTAAAATAGTCTCATTCACCGGCAAGTGAAATGTTTTGAAAATACGTTGCCCGTAATGTTTTACATATCATACACCTTAAACGTAAGGCTTTCAAGATTTCCTATGCCCAATGCTAGTTGTGAATAAGTATGAAATTAACCGTCAAATGAATTTTAGGTTTTGAATGATTTCTGGCGTTCAAATTGTGTCTTGCGTTCAAATTGAGTGTCTTTAAAGACTTATAGTATAATTTTATGTCAAATATTTTTGTGGAACATTTTAGCGCGCTATATAACCGCTGAAGGTGAGTTTTTTCCCGCTATTTCAAAGAAATGAGCAAAAAGAGCCATACTGCAAGGAATGAGAGGGTTAAAGTGTTCCAGAAAAAAATTTTCTTGTAGTGTCTTACATAAAAAACCTCGACGCATTTCTACCTTAAACGTATGACTTATAAGATTTTCTATGCCGTATCATTAGAACTATATGCCATGATGCCAAGGGGGGCTTTACTCCCCCTAAAATGAGCCAGAATATAATTTTCAAAACACAGATCACGTGCCACAATCAGTGGTTAGAACTATTTTTTTATGTTGTTTTTTTTAAGATTTTACAAATATTGCCTTCAGTCCTATTCACTGATTAAACATGTATGTATTCCTTTAACAAGCTTGTATTTTTTTAATTCTTACACTCGATATAAATAGCACTTTGTAAATATCAACAGTATAAGAATTTTTAAATTCTTTGTAAGGCCCACTGTAGATTTAATCACTTGAAAAGAAAAACTTAGTCATTTATGCAACATATTTCTATTTGGTTTACATTTATGAATTTAAAATTTGTGTCTGTCTATTTGTCTGTTGGCCTGGCATTTCCTTGCACTATGTGTTAATGTGCCACATTTAGTTTTTTCAAAATATTAAACTATTTTTAAAATAAAATCTTAAAAGATTTTCTAAACTCAAAGCTTTGACATTATTTGTTGAGTTAATTAAATGAATTTTAGCAGAAATATTTTGAAATAAACTTAATGCATTATTAAAATTTGCTAAATTAACAGTTCAAAAATTTAATTTTCTGAATTTAAAAAATTTATTAATTTATGTTTTATCAAATACCTGCAGAACAATCCCCTTTTGATTTAATATTCATAAAAGTTGAACTTTCAAAACATCAAAAGTTGTCTTTTCTTTGTCACATAAAATTCAATTTGCTTTTGAGAAATACGACGAGTATTTTTTTAGTTAAATATACAAATTCACCAAAGCACTTGAACTATTTTTTTTAAAACAAAACAAACAAAAAAAAAATCGCATTAAATTCTATCTTTGAAATATAAAAGAAAAAAAAAATTAGCACAACTTTTCTTGTTGTTTTAAAATTCCAGTCGTCTTTAATGGCGCCAAATGGCCTTAAAATATTTTTGTATTTTTTTTATTTGCACAGCAAAATTGATTTCCAAATTTATACTTTTTTCTATTAACTTTTAACTAAAAAAAAAACACACACACACACAATCGTTTGAAAACCGTTCAGAAAATAATTTTAGTCCGTACGAGCACCCATTTGTTAATCAACTAAAGAAACAAACGACTAGAATTTCTTTTCTTTTTTTTCGAAATTCTGAATTGGCAAAAAATTAAGAAAAACAAATTCAAGTGAAAATTAACATAAATTATTTTAGGAAAACGAAAGAAAAGATATAGAAACACATGTACAATTTTCGAAATTGGAAAATCTCTGAGAAGAGAATTTCTTTCTTTCAAATAATTTTCTCGGTGAAAAGAGCGAGAGTTTTGGGATTGAATTGAGAAGATTTTATGATCGACTGAACAACGTAAAATATTTGTATGAAATAAACAAAAAGAACTTGTTAATACCCTATAGTAAGAATGGAACAATAAAAAAAGTTCTGATATATGAAATTTTTTAGATTATTATGAGATAAATAGATAATTTTTATGCTATTGTCTATGAGCAGGTTCATTTTTCATGCTATTGTAAATAGGGATGTAACGAATACCGATACCGATACCGATATATCGGCGATACTTCAGATTTTCCGATACATCGGTATCGGCGATATTTTACTGTCGATACGACGATACTTTAAAATTTTTTTTCATTTTTTTTAACAAATTATTTATTTTTTGTTAATTTTACCAAGAACTAAATCCATTTCGTTATTTTTTAAATCTTATTAATATCAATTTTAAAAATTAATAATATTTTACGCTGTTATTTTGCAAAAACAATAATTTATTTATTGTTAATTTTACCATGTACTCAAACTCAATTCGTTGTTTTTTAAATCTTATTCCCGATCCGGAAATATTGCAAATTTGGATAATTTCTAATTAGTTTCACATTTGCTTGTCATTGGAAGAAGTTCTCTTTTTCTATTACCAATACCGAATTTGAAGCGATGTTAGGACAAATATCTTTATCGGTGTTCTATAATGATTCCTCAAAAAAAGGATGAAAAATTACCCATTTTCAGAACTTGTTTCTTTTTATGCGAATTTAAACACAAAACTGTGTTTTCATGTAAATTTAAGTGAATAAATATAAACTTTTAGAAGACTTTTAATAATTAAGCTATTAAGTTATTTAGAAGAATATTAGTTGATAAATGTCATTTAAAAATCGATTTTTTAAAAAGCATGGCGAGTATTTTTTAAAATTATAAAGGAATTACAAATTTGTACTTGCTTTTCTACTAAATAGCCGCATATTTTTAATATAGATTCTTTGGAAGCAATGAAAATGTAGTTCCTTAAAAATTACTTCTAATTTTATATACTGGGTTAATATCAATTTTAAATATTAATAATCTCTTACACTGTAATTTTGTATAATAAAAAAATTGCCCTTCTTGAGTTTTGTTAATCTAAACTTGAACTCAATTTCAATATTCGTATCGGTATCGGAATCGGTATCGGCGATATTTATTTTTAAGTATCGGAATCGGTATCGGATCGGCAAAACGGCGTATCGTTACATCCCTAATTGTAAATGAATCGGCAAATTTTTTATGCTACACTACATGAAATGGTTTATTTTTCATGCTATAGCACCTGAACTGACTTATTTTTCATGCTATTATAAATGAACCGGTTCATTTTTGATGCTATACTATAAGAACTGGTTAGCCTTTTATGCTATTCTATAGGAACAGCTTAATTTTTCATGCTATTCTACAACAATCAATTCTATTTTCAAGCTATTCTATAAGAACTGGTTTATTTTTCATGCTACTTGATATGCATCGGTTAATTTTCGTGCTATTGTATAAGATCCGCCTTGTTTTTTATGCTGTTCTGTATGAACCTGTTCCTTTTTCATGATATTCTTAATGAAACTGCCCAATTTTCTGTTGTTCTATATGAGTTGGCTCATTTTATATGCTATTCGATATGAATCGCTTTATTTTTCATGCTATTTTATACAAAGCTGCTCATTTTTCTTGTTATTCTATAATAACCGATTCATTTTTCAAGCTGCTCCATAAAAACCGGATCTAATTTCATGCTATTTTAGAAGAAGCCGTTAATTTTTCATGCTATTGTATAGGAACCCGTTCATTTTTCATGTTATTCAATAATAACTTGTGCAATTTTCAAGCTATTTTCTTAGAACCGGTTGATTTGTCGTGCTATTTAAAATAACCTGGTTCATTTTTTTTGCAATCAATTTTGGGGTGGCTCAGCACGCCCAGAAGGGCCTAGCTACGCCAATGATGCTATTGTACTGGTTCATTTTTCATGCTATTTCAAACGAACCGGCTAAGTTTTCGTTCATTTCGCATGCTATTTCAAACGAACCGGTTAAGTTTTCGTTCTATTCCAAATGACGTGGCTAATTTTTCCTTCTATTTTCATATAACCGACTCATTTTTCATTTCATTCCAAGTGAACCGGCTCACTTTTATTCTATTCTAAATGAAGCGGTTAATTTTTAATTCCATTCTTAATGAACCGGTTAATTTTTTCTTCTAATTTAAAAGAACCTGTAACCTGTAAAGCGGTTAGTTTTTCAATGCTATTTCATATGAGTCGGCTAATTTTTCATTCTATTGTATATGAAGCGATTAACTTTGTACTTATTTTCTATATGAACCGGCTAATATTTTATTCATTTTTAAATAAACTGTTTAGTTATTTGTTATATTGCTGGTGAACTGGGTCACTTTTAATTCTATTCTGAATATTTGTTTATTTTAAATGAAGCGGCTGATTTTTCTTTTTATTTCAATTAATCCGGGTAAATGTTCATTATAGTTTTAATGAACCGATTCATTTTGAATTTTATTAAAAATAAGGCAGTTCTCATTTCATGCTATTCTAAGTGAATTTGTCCACTTTTTATGCGATTCTAATTGTTCATATTATTTTAATTGAACCGGTTCACTTTTAACGCTATTCCAATGAAACCGGTTCACTGTTCATGCTATTTCAATTAAATCGGTTATTCGGTTAACTTTTCATGCTGTTCTAATAAGACCAGTTCACTTTTCATCCTGTTCTAATATAAACGGATCATGTTCCATGTCATTCATTTATGAAGCGGTTGAGTTTTCACTATACTTTGAATATAGAATTTACATCTTAATGATTTAAATTTTTTTATTTTCTTTGTTTTTCAAAGTATATTTTTCACTTTGCTGAAGTAATGAGATTATATAGTTTCCTTTTGCATTTTAAACAATAAAAATTTACTTGTCAAAAAGTTTATAGTTTATAAAACAAAAGCAAAAACAAAATAAGAAAACAAAACCATTATTTTCTTAGAAATACAATTTTCAGCCGGATGTTGTTGAAATTCTTTCTTTTTTACATTTCAGATTTCATTCAAATTTCATATTTATTTTGCAGCTAATTTTAAAGAAATTCTTGTAGTTTTTTTCTGATTTAATTGTATTAATGTTGTGTGAATTTAAATTTAGGTCAAAGATATTATTTGGTTTTGCAAAAATTTATAACAAGGCTAATTAAGTATAAGACTAGGAGGAAATTTAGAATTTGAAATAAAATATACGCATACACTCACGGACATCCATGCAAACTTAGAAAAAACTTTGAAAATTCCATAGAAATATTTCAAGTATTTTCTGTTTTCTGTTAATAATTTGTAGTTTTCTTTAAAAGAGCCAAAATTGAGCGGCAGGTCACTGCCACTAAATGCCAGCGTATTTGAATTATAGTTTTTAAATAAAATTTATTTGCCATAACAACGAATGCAACGACTTTCTATGACTTTAAAATGTTTCATTAATTTATTACATCAGCATTGAAACTCAAGAAAAATCAGAGAAGAGATCTCTTGCAATGCATTTGTTAAATTTTTTATTTTTTCCTGTTCTTGACAAGTACTCTCACATACACATACACATATGATTAACATGCTGCTGTTTAGAGTCAAACCAAATGCATTTACCTGGCTAGTGTTTTCCTGTTAGCCGTCTCCATCCCCATCTCAATTTAATTTCCTTGTTATTGTCCTTCGGCCACAAAATATTCAAACTCAATGTTAAAATATTTAGGAATTTACAATTCTAGGCATTTTGCAGGTAAGTAAGCACGTGTTTATATGTGTTGCTTACTTAGTCATAGCTTTCATAGAAAGTAGCAGCCCGAGATTCCTGAAAATTTATTGATGTCTGCAGTTTTTAAGATTATTTTCATGACTCACTAAAAGTGAATTATTTTCACCATAAAATCCACACAAAACAGCAACCAAAGAAAAAGAAAAGAGGGAAGAAACAGCAAAAAAACAATAAAATAAACTGTTTAACAAATAATTTTGTTGGCTTATAAATAAGGCAATAAAATAGAGCTTCTATGCCATTTATCTATAAGCCAGAAACTTCAAAGTGCTTAGCTTTAAAACAAATATTTTAGGAAGAATTTTACAGCCTGTTCTAGAGCGAATAAAGTGGCACTGTCTTAAAGAGGGGGCTCTTGCTGCATTAAATTTAAGAAAAGCATGAACAATTTTAATAGCATGAAAAATGAAACGGATTACTTAGAATATTATGAAAAATAAGGCAGCTTATTTAGACTAGCATGACAAGTCAACCGGTTCATTTACAACAGTATGAAAAATAAACCGGTTGATTTATAATAGCATGAAAAGTGAACTGGTTCATTTAGAATAACATGAAAAGTTAGCTGGTTTATAACAAGTGATTTTTTTGCTATTATCTTTTTGGCAACACTAGCTTTGACAGCTCACGCACGTTTTGTATCTTGTGTCACTGTCAAACATCTTCAGTTTGGTCTATAATTTAATCATGAATCGTCTTACAAACGAACAACGCTTGCAAATTATTGAATTTTATTACCAAAATGCGTGCTCTGTTAAGAAAGTTCATCGCGCGCTTCTTCCATTTTATGGTCAGTTTAATCGACCTACTGAGGCTTCTATTCGGGCTATTGTAAAAAAATTTCGCACCAAATTTACATTGTTGGACATTAAACCACCAACACGTTTACGTAGAGTGCGAACTGAAGAAAATATCGCAGCCGTATCGGCCAGTGTTGGTGATGACCGTGAATTATCGATTCGGCGCCGTTCGCAGCAATTGGGCCTCTGTTACTCCACTACGTGGAAAATTTTGCGGAAGGATTTGGGTGTGAAGCCTTATAAGATACAGCTGGTGCAAGAATTGAAGCCAAACGACCTACCACAACGCCAAATTTTTGGTGAATGGGCTCTTGAAAAGTTAGATGAAGATCCACTTTTTTATCGAAGAATTGTGTTCAGCGACGAGGCTCATTTCTGGTTGAATGGATACGTGGACAAGCAAAACTGCCGTATTTGGAGTGAAGAGCAGCCAGAAGCATTGCAAGAGCTACCAATGCATCCACAAAAAACAACCGTTTGGTGCGGATTATGGGCTGGCGGCATCATTGGGCCGTATTTCTTCAAAGATGATGCGAATCACAACGTTACTGTGAATGGTGAGCGCTACCGTGCGATGATAACAAACTTTTTTCTGCCCAAAATGGAAGAGCTTGACTTGCATGACATGTGGTTTCAACAAGTCGGTGCCACATGCCACACTGCACGCGAAACAATGGACCAATTGAGAGGCGAGTTCGGTGAACAGTTTATTTCACGCTTGGGACCAGTCAATTGGCCGCCCAGATTGTGCGATTTAACGCCTCTAGACTATTTTTTGTGGGGCTATGTTAAGGCTAATGTCTATAGCGACAAGCCCGCTTCGATTGACGCACTGGAAGCCAACATTGCCAACATTATTCGTGAGATACCGGCCGAAATGTTAGAAAGAGTATGCCAAAATTGGACTAAGCGGATGGACCATTTGAGGCGCAGCCGCGGCCAACATTTGCATGAAATAATCTTCAAACATTAAATTATATCGACCCAACTATCGATCCAAATAAATATTTCATGCATTTTTCTGAATTTTATGTGTTTTTTTTTTACTTTCCGATAGTTCTTATAAAATCACCCATTATAAAATTTTTATTTGTTTATCATAAAATTGCATGAAAAATTAACCGGTTTATTAAGAATTCATTAAAAGTTAACCGTTTCATATAGAATTTACCGTTTCACGTGGAATAGCACGAAAACTGAACCGTTTCATTTAGAGTAGCATCCAAAATTAACAGTTTTACTTAGAATAGCATGAAAAATGATCTGGTTTCAACCGTCTTTTTTTAAAAACATGAAAAATAAACCGGTTGATTTATAATAGCATGAAAAGTGAAATTGGTTCATTTAGAATAACATGAAAAGTTAGCTGGTTTATATAAAATTTTTATTTGTTTATTATAAAATTGCATGAAAAATTAACCAGTTTATTAAGAATTCATGAAAAGTTAACCGTTTCATATAGAATTTACCGTTTCACGTAGAATAGCACGAAATATTAGCCGTTTCATTTAGAGTAGCATCCAAAATTAACAGTTTTACTTAGAATAGCATGCAAAATGATCTGGTTTAAACCGTCTTTTTTTAAAAACATGAAAAATTAACCGGTTTATTTAGAATAGCATGACCATTGATCCGATTTAATAAAAAAAAACATGAAAAATAACCCGTTTCATATGGAATATCATGAAAAATGAACCCGTTTATTACGAATAGCATGAAAAATTATGTAGTTTACTTAAAATAGCATGAACATTATCCGGTTCATGTAGAATATCATGGAACTTGAATCGGTTTATTTCGAAAAGCTTTAGATATGAATCGGTTTATTTCGAATAGCATGAAAAATAAACCGTGTCATTTGAAATTGCAAGAAAAATGAACAGGTTCATATAGAAGAGCAAGAAAAATGAGCCGCTTCATTATCAATTAATGTAAAGTAATTTTTAGGTTCGTGAAAGTTATAAATTTCCATGTTTTAAATGGTTCTTAACTGGTTCTTTTATAAGTCATTAACAATTTTATCATTAATTTTCCCAACAAAACAAATTTTTTTATTTATATTAATTTAAAAAAATTGCCCCCATAACCGAAAAAACACATAAATATTCCGAAATCTTGTGCATATGACACTCTCAATGTAAAGGTCAAAGTTATAAATTATTTGTTTTTCTTTTCTAAGAATTAAAAAAAAAACATTTAAATAATATTCCACCAATGCGTCATTAAATAGTTTTTCCACCCTCTCATGTTTTTGTTGTTGCTGTATCATTTATTTTTAATATTAATTAAAAATGTTTCTTGTTTTGGTCGTACGAACGCTTCTTTGCAGTCTCAGTTCTCAACGTGACATTTCATTTTTGTAAATATTTCAAATAAATTGCAAAACTGTATGGAATATTGTCGAATGGTTTTTACACTAAAAACATGACAAATTATAAAAAAAAATCATTTAAATTCAACAAATAATTTTATGCAAAATTCTATGAAATTAATTAACGGTTTATTTTTAACAAGCTACGAATTTGTCAATTATTTGTAATAAAAATAGATTCTCGTGTTAAAGCTGCTTGTTAATTATCTCAAAATGACAGATTTAATAAATCAAACAAATATTTTAGTACATTTGTAATAAATTTAAGAAAAAAAGGTTCAAATTCATAATGCTACAGATTAAATGTATTTATATTTCTCAATCTCCTTGTTGAAACAAGCCAAACTACTATAAAAAGAAGCTTAACATTTTATTGTTGATGCAGTTTATGTCATAACTTTTCATTCAAGCTTTCTTAACTTTATTGCATCCTCCAAATGCCACTGCAAGATTTTACGATGAAGTTGTAGTAAAAATATTATATCAAATCTTTGATTGCAAGCACTTTACTAATTCACATACAAACTCTATCCCAGAATTGTTAAAGGACTTGCAAAGTAACGTATTGCTAACAAACACAGACATAATTTTCTTTAAACACGAATTAACAGTGAGATGTAAAATAAATATCATGAAAAGAATCGGCTTATTTAGAGTAGTATGACAAATTAATCGATGCATATAGAATTGTATGAACAATTAATCGGTTCATGTAGGATAGAATGAAAACTTAACCGGTCCACATAGAATAACATGAACAACGAACCGATTCATATAGAATAGCATGAAAAATTAACCGGTACACATAGAATATCATAAAAAATTCATCAGTTTACATAGAATAGCATGAAAAAAGAGCCGGTTCATATATAACTGCATGAAAAATGAACCGGTTCATATATTATAGCATGAAAAATGAACCGGTTCATATAGAATGGTATGAAAAATGAACCACTTCATATAAAATAATATGAAAATAGAACCAG
Source organism: Panzeria rudis (assembly GCA_956483635.1). NCBI lineage: Eukaryota > Metazoa > Arthropoda > Insecta > Diptera > Tachinidae > Panzeria > Panzeria rudis. The sequence continues at coordinate 4,647,557 of OY101450.1, read as the reverse complement.
TTCATACAGAGTAATATGCAAAATAACCGGCTTGTATAAAAAATCGTGAAAAATTAACCGATTCATATAGTATAGCATTCAAAATTAAGCTTTTTATATAGAATAGCATTAATAATTAACCGGTTCATATAGGATAGCATTAAAAATAAACCGGTATGAAAAATTCATATAGTATATGATGAAAAATGAACCATTTCGTATAAAATAGCATACAAATAGAACCAGTTCATACAGAAAAGTATGAAAAATAAACTGTTTGTATAAAAATCCTAAAAAAATTAACCGGTTCGTATAAAAAAGCATTCAAAATTAGCCAGTTTATATAGAATATCTTTGAAAACTAACCGGTTCATATAGCATAGCATGAAAAGTTAGCCGTTTCGCATAGAATAGCATGAACAATTAGCCGAATTACATATAATAGCATGAATAATAAGCTAGTTTATATTGAATATGTAGCACGAAAAATTATCCGACTTATGTAAAATGGCATGAAAATGAACCGGTCATTAGAGAATAGCATGGAAAATGAGCTAATACCTATAGAAAAGAATGAAGACTGATCCAATTGTTATAGATAGCACTAAACATTCAACCGGTTTGTATACAATAACAAAGTGGCTGTTTCGTATAAAGTAGAATGAAAAATGATTAGGTTCATATAGAAACGCATGAAATATAAACTAGTTCACTTTGAATAGCATAGAAAACGAACCAGCTCACTTTAAATAGCCTGAAAAATGAACCGGTTGATATAGAATAGCTTTAAGACTTAGAGTAGCATGAAAAATTAGCCCGTTCATTTATAATATCATAAAAAATTAGCCAGTTTAATTAGAATAGCATAAAAAATGAACGGCTTAACTTAAAATAGCACGGAAAATAAACCAGGTTTCTTAGAATAGCGTGAAAATGTAACCGGTTATTGTAGAAGCGCATGACCCATAATATCATATAAATAAACCGGTTCTCTTTGTATGAAAAATGAAGCGGTTTGCTTGGAATATCATGAAAAATAAGCCATTTCGTTTAGAATATTATCAAAAATAAACCGGTTTATCTAAAATAGCATGAAAAATAAACCGGTTTATTGAGGAGAGCAAACGGGGCAACCGTTTTGCATTAAGACAAATTGTAGTAAGTTGTGTATTGCAGTGAATGCAATAGATTTTGCTACGCACTTTGACTTAAAGTTTCTTGCAATTTTAATGTGGCTATAAGGTTAGCAAAATTACACCCAACTATTAATTCTACGAGTAGTATTTTCATAGAAATAATTTACTGCTTATTTTTTAAGTTTTTATTTTTATCCCTTGTAGTTTTTATGTTTTCTTCTTCATTGTTTTTGTTTTAAAAATGAAAATTGGAAAAATCTCGTTTCGTTGTAATAACATCAGTTTTATTTTGATAATTAAGAAAAATCTTTAAAAATATTTTAACAAAGTTGTTTCATTCAGAATCATTGTAACTAAAGCAGCACATTTTAAGTTTAAACAAAGAATTTTTGTTGAATTTGTAAAATCCAATTTAATAAAAATTCTTTACGTTTATGTTGAGTCCCAGCAATTAAATGCCAGCAATTTATGAATATTTCTCAAAATTTAATTTAATTTATTAAATTGTATTTAGTTGTTGGATTTCATTAAAGAAAATTCAAATAAAAATCAAAGTGAATTTTGCGAATGATTCGAGTGTGTGTCTAACTGATGTTTAACCCCACTTGACCAAGACTTTCGTTAATGACATCGATTTCGAATATATCTCGAACATTTATCGTATAGAACTATAGAGAATGACACTCAAAAATTAATCGAAAAAAAGTTTACCTCAGTCAGTTTCGCTCAGTTTTGTTTAAAAGAACATTCGATTTTGAAAATTCGTTAGCAATTTCATAAGTGAGCCAATATCGCACAAATTTCGATATCGCAAAAAGGCAGGAGCAAAAGTAATTTTTTAAGATTATTATCTCTATTTTTTAATTAATTTATTTTTCAAGCCTTTAACTTACGCTGCAGTCAATCAGATTTGAACACGGTACCACGGTACCTCGAGGCTAACAGACCCACTAAACCTGAGATTCGAAATAAAAGAAGGTTCGCTAAAACGAAGAATTTTCGAAACAAATTTGTTCGATAAATGCTCGTGCATCTAAAAAAAATCTAATGTTCGCAAATGCGAGCTTATGTCGATAATTTTGCGACAATAAGCTCAATTGCCAAATTTCATAAAATGTGAATGTTCGCCGCATCGAAATATGTCTCGATAAGAAGCGCAATTGCCAAATTTCATAAAATGTGAATGTTCGCAGCATTGAACTATTTTCGATAATTTATCGAATGTGTAATTTACATTAATGTGTGCAATAATTGAATAGAAAAAAATTTGCCACGATAGCCTAGTGGATGCGTGCTAATCTGTTAGCCTGGCGGTACAGTGTTCGAATCTGTTTGACTGCAGCCTAAGTTACAATTTTAAATAAATAAATATTCCATTTACATTAAAATAGATAAATTAAAAAAATAAAGATAACAATCTGGAAAAATTACTTTTTCCTGCATTTTTGTGGTATCGATATTTCTTCGATATTGGTTCGCTATTGATTTGTCAGCGAAACATCGAAATCGAAAGATTTGCTGCCACAAACTGAGCGACGAGTGGGCTCTAGCAGCTATTTCTCTTTCCGACTTCGATAGCCGTTCTTGAGTGTTTTGTCCGAGAAATGTGTACGCAACATTCGAATGCGATATTATTTTCAAATGTTTTGGTTTGCTGGGGACTAACAGAGGGTAACAGACTAACGCACATTTACTAGGCTATCGTAGCAAATAGTTTTCTGTTTTCTGCTTATATGTACGTTAGTATATGTTATTTTAATTCTTTAACTTACGATACAGTTAGACTAACCCACATCCACTAGGCTATCATCGCGCATTTGAAAAATTATCGACAGAAGTTCGTTTTAGCGAACATTCGATTCTTTTTTAGATTCGCGAAGAAATATCGAAGAGTTTTGTTTCGAAATTTCTTCGCTCTAGCGAACATTCGTTTATATCGAATCTCAGGTCAAGTGGAACGTATTTTATGTTTTATTTTTCACAATTTGCTATCTTTTTTTCTTTTTGTCAAAGGAAAACTTTATAGACAATTAATGTGTTCTTCACTATGCATTTGTTTGTATATTTTTAAATTTATTATGGGTGTATGAGTGCATGAATACACATAAAAAAATAGTTGTTGTTGGTTAGTGTTGTTGTTGCTGCTGTTGTTAGCATATCAAAACCAATCGACCATCAGTGCGAACAATTCGTTCTTGCATTCGTTTTATTTTAAACAGTAAAATGTTTAGTAGTTTTGCTGTTGTTGCCGAGAGACGAATGACCGAAACCAAATGACCACCCAGGGAAGGGTACAAATTGCAAGAAGAAGAGAAAAATATACACCCACATGTCACATATAAATATGCCATTGTCATGGTCTGTACAACAAGCCAAGTACGCTCAGAGAAGTATGTTAGTCTCGTTTCACACTATGAAAGTTTTCTTTCAGAAAGTCTTGTTTTCTTGGTGAGAGGGGAAATTCTCTTTTGTTTTGTAACTCGTAATGACCAACCTGATGTTGGCTGCAGCTTAATTTTACATTTTCTTTTAAATTTCATTAAAAGAAATGTCAGTGAGTAGACATGAATGAAAGTTTAAAAGAGAATTAGAGAAAATTTCCGAAAGAAAATTTTTATTTGTGAACCAAGATTTAGTGCAATGGACGAAAATTATTTATTTTCATTTTTGTGAAGTGGAAGAGAGAGTGTAGCTTGATATGTTGCATGATCTTTTCAGTTTTTTTAGAGTATATATCGACAAATTTATTCTAATATATCGATGGGAGCGTGTTGTTATTAAAGAATTTGTATTGATGAAATAGTATGTCACTAGTTAGCAACCATATTAAATTTAGAACTGTTACTAATTACATTGTATTATAGTATTCTCCAAGGACATCTCCGCACACACTTCTAATGAACTATTTCAGTATATATGTATATGTAAAATCTCACAAATATTGTGAAGGAATTTTATTGGAATTGCTTCATTAATTTTCATTCGTTGGAAAATTTGTTTCATTTCATTGAAATCCGTTTCAGTTTTGACAAAACTGTGTAGTTTTGGCAAAGTGTTGTTGTTAAAAAGCTTGAAATATATACTCTTAAAAATTAAAAAATTCAAGTAAATGTTATAATTTCAATGAACCATTATAATTCATAGTTTTGATGAATAATTTCATTGCATTTATGAAATACCGATGCAATATATCACATACTTGGATATATATTTTCTTTCATAAAAACCACACCCATATTTATATCAACAATTGTCAACCAAACGCGAACACAAAAATCAAGAGCCTGAGCTCGTTACTGTGATGGCCATAAACATAAAAATATTTCTCAATGACAATAAATTAAAATGATCCATAAAACAGTTTAAGATAATGAAGGTACTTAATAATACAATAATTAAACAATTTCATTAAAATAATGAAATTATTTCATTAGTATAATGATATAATTTCATTCCGATAATGAAATAATTTCATTCAAATAATGAAATAATTTTGTTCAAATAATGAAATAATGTAATTAAAATGACGAAATAATTTCGTCAAAGTAATGCAATTTTTTCAATAGTTCTGCGAAACTATTACATTAGATCAATGAAACTATTTTAATTATTTGGTGAAATTTTCATTAACATTATTTTAAGGAAAGCTATTTCATTAATCTAACTATGGACGACGTTGGTTCAGTTTTAATGAAGTTTCTTATTGGATTAATGTCGAAATTCAGAGAATTTATAAAGAAAATTCCTTAAGTGTAGCATATAGTCATTATTTTTTTGTATATTTTTCATACAAGTGTCAAGCACAGTAAAACTGTGTAATTGTAGTTTTAACTACCTCCTTTCCTTTTACTCTTGTTGCAATAATACAAATTTTGTTGGCAGCTAACTTTGTTGTATGTACTTTTCTTATTTTTATTGCATGTTAACTAAAGATTATTGGCAACTCTGCTGTTATCTAGAAGTTGACTTGGTTTATTGGCCAAATTGTTAAGTGAAAATGGCAAAAAATCGAAAAAGTATATGGGAAAAACAAACGTAAAAAACCGAACGAAAAACTGGATTAAATATCATATAATCCAAATACTGCATTTGAAATGAATGAATCTTGGTTGGCTGCAGGATGACGATGATGATGATGATGGTGATGCTGCATTAAAGCAACAAGTTGTGATTCTGGTGTAAAGAACCAAATAAATATTGAACTGGTCAATAAGAGCAAATATGCACAAAAAAAGGAAAGGAAACAAAATCAACAAAATGATTGAAAGTTTATTAAAGATGACAGACGAAAATGAAATTATTCAAATAATAAGAATAACAGGTAAGTAAGTTTAAAGCATGTTAAAATCTGTTTAACTATCTTAAGGTTTGTTTGTAATATAGTTTTTTTCATTTCTAACGATTTCTGCTTTAGTCAGTATATTTTTTCTTTTTCGTTGCTATGCTTTATAACTGTTTTGACGTCATTTAAAACTAATTGCAATTTCTTATTTGTTTTCTAATAATTCACTGGTTCTGCTTTTGAATGATTTCTCCCCATCGAGCAGGAATTCAATTTCCAAAGAATTTCTCACGTGATGTTTTTTCTAATTGCATTTATGCAAGTGTTAAATTTTCGTAATTGGACATTTACAAATCTTTGAAAGTTATCCATATTGCACAATGACATGAAAAGCAGTAAAGCAGATGAAAATAGGAAGAAAAATTGGAGCATAAAGTTTACACAAATATTTTTGGTAAAATAAAATCTAAAGGCCTTCAAAAAGCAAAAGTTGTTGGTTAACAGAGGTCTTCTAGTGAAACTAACCGGTTGTTCAATATTTTTCTTCGTAAATGAATTTTTGCCCTACTAAGCCTCCTATGATATAGTAGTACCAGCTTTGCACTTAACCACCTCCGTTTGGGAGCGATCCCGGGGCAACTGTAGGGGTCGCCACAGCATCATTTTCCCTCCTAAAGATAGCAACATTAGCCCTAGAAGCCGTAATCAACAATGCTGGTGAACTGCCAGTCTCCAAACATCCCCTTCAATGCTTATTCTTAGCTATGAGTTTGATCAAGAGAACCTCATACTTCACCAAAATAGTAGTCACTTTTCGAGCTAGTACTCTATCTACTCCATAAGCTAGCATCGCCTCTATTAGTGAACCAGTGACCCTTTTAAGCTCTCTATAACAGAATCCCACCGACAATAGCTGCCCAATTTTTTTTATCTGCCGATTATTCCTCCAACTAAATTGAACACCTGCACTTCCTGAGTCATACCATTATCAGCGGCACAGATACCAGCCGACGTACCAGTAAAGCAACAACAGCGGGACCAAAAATAACAACGGAAGCAACTATAGAGGAGCAAAAACAATACCAAAAGTTGAAGCAGCAGTAGCAGCAGCTCTACCAATAGTACCAGCAGCAAAATTTTCACCAACAGCATGCTTGACAGCAGAAGCGTGACTGGTCTTAGGCCACGATCCATTGAAACTCGTCCCCTCTTATCAATAGTGAGCAGATACACCTTCAGCCAGAATGGTCACGAACAATTTGGCAAAGCCATAAACCATTTAGCAAGAGCAAAAACCAGTTTGAAGATTCCCAAAACAAGACAAAAAATTTCAAAAGTCCCACGAGTTCTCCGTCACTTACCTTTAAAACTACGGCAGCACTGGAAAACTCAAAAATTCAGCAGAGGCAATAATGACCAGCAACTGAAATTCGACCTTACTACCGGAGTTTCATCTTCGACTTGACATGCTTCGAAAGAAACGCTGTTTTATGTCAAAAACAAGAGCTCCCTAATGGGACATCGCGAGCAAAAGCCATACCTTTTCGAAGCAGGAGAAACAACAACAACCAGCATTTCGCGCTTTGAAACCTGGTTCAGCCAAAGCAGCAGTTTTAGCTGGGCACCAGCAGTCAAATTATTGATTGAAACTTCGTTCCAACCTGCTTCGTCCGAAGCAATCATTTTTACTGGGCCCCAGCACTTAAATCATTGATATGCACAAAATGTGCAGAAATGTTTACTGAAAATGAAAATCTATTTCAAATAAACGTAGTGAGAACAACTTCCTGGGACTTGAAAAAGTCAAGACTTTTGATATAGTTTATGCACTAATTAAAGTATGCTGCTCAAAACACATATCGTCCGCTTTCTACGTTAACCTCGTATCTGCATAATCATAATATTCTGGATATAATAGAAAGAAATATGCTTACATCATAAATATATAAATATTCATAACAAATGCTAAACAATATAAGGAGCAAGACACCTCTCGTCTTTTTACGTACTAGAAGTGCTACATAATGCTTTTCACTAATAATCTCAATTTCGATGGTTACGAGCTTTGCGTAAAAAGAGGATGATGATATGATTTTGATTTTAGACACATCTGGTTTGTTTTTACAAATTATTATTCGAAAAAAATGTTATACAATAATTTGACATTAAAAACACCAAATGATCGTAAGTCAACTTGTGCTGTTATTCAGGAAAACCTTCGACTTATAAAGTGTACTCAGATATCTCAATTCTGTGTGTTTAGATAAATATTAAACAAAATTTTTGTTAATTAATGAATTCAAGAGTCATCTCTTCCCCATTGTATTTTTTGAGCCCAAAAGTTTGCTATAAAAAATAGTTTAAATTTTAAATTTTAATTGAAATGCAAAATACAACCAACCGAAACACGTATACGAATACATGCACAAACACACATTTTCGTACATTTGCATGCATTTAAGAGGGTTGCAGTTATGAATGGTTGATCGGATGAATGGATGGACAGATAAAAATAAAAAATTGAAAAAAAAAACAGAATACTGCAATATGGATGCATTGTCATTTTGACAGGTTTGTTTGTGCACTGGTGCCAAATTTTTTTTTTTAGCAAAAGTTATTAACGTCTGCCATGAAATGTTAACTAAAAGAAAAAAGCGTTGGAAAAATAAGGATATGGAACATTCAATTTTTGTCTCCCATGATGAAAGTTGTTGTTGTTTTGTTTTTTGTTGCAAAGCATGTCTTTTATTGTCAGATGATTTTTATTTTTGAAATGTAGTTGTCGTTGTAGTTGTTGTTAGCACAGTTGTAAACATAGTTTTGGGTCTTTAGCTAATGTTTTGACGAACAGGGATTACATGTTATTGCTGCTGTTGCTGTTTTTGTGATTTTTGCTTTTTTTTGTTGTTGTTGTTGCTGCTGTTTCCGTTTAGGGCCATTTGTTTTGATTGTTTCGATGTCTATGCAAATGCAACAAAGTTTTAAGTTTTTAACGAAAAATTGAAAAGCCACGGAAATGTATTTAAATTTGTGTTAGGAAATATACAACAATATTGTTAGCTTCTTTGTCAGCATATTCTAGTATTAGTTCAAATAGAATTTGTATGTGAACAATTTTTCATTTCTTTGTCATAATTTTATTTTATTTTTTGTTCTCTGGGGGTGGGTGCCTTTTACAAACTGGATTAAAATTTCTAAAAAAAAAAATTTGTTTTTGGTTTTGTAATATTTTACGTCAGAAACAACCTTAACATCGAACTTGCTTTATGTCTACAATTGTTAGCCTTCTCTTTGGTCAGTCTAGTTTCTCTTTTACGAAGTATCGTATTCAATTTACCATTTGTTGTATTTCCTGCCTAATGTCTGTTGGATTTTTTACGCTTATTAGCCTTAATACTCTTGTAATGGTATTAAATCGCTGTGACTGTTAGACGATTTTTTTTAGAGGTCATTGTAACAAAAACAAAGTGAAAAGCAGAATAGAACAAATAACAAATATTGAAATAGCCGATTATCATACTGGGTCGACATGTATTTGAATTTTGTTTCTTTATTAAATTTTACTGATTTTAAAGTATTGGTTTTTCCTTAATAGTTTTCAAAGAATTTGAAATAATAAAAACTTTAATCTTTTACTTCAATCTTTAAATTTTTCAGTTGAATTGTGGATTTGATCATTCGAAAACCGATATCTTCGTTTTATATACAATAAGTGATTTTAAGAAATTTATTATTTGACATATTGTCATAATATTATTTTAAATGAAATTTATTTGCTGGAGTTTAAGCAATTGTCTATATGCAGCATTTCGTTGGTGCTTTACCAACTCATCAGTAGACTTTAAACACAATTTTGAACAGTTAAAAACCTTTTATCTTATGTTCAAACTTTTGTAAATGCTCAAATGGTTTTTAAAAGTTTGTACATAAGATAAAGGGTTTTTAACTGTTCAAAATTGTGTTTAAAGTCTACTGATGAGTTGGTAAAGCACCAACGAAATGCTGCATATAGACAGTTGCTTAAACTCCAGAAAATAAATTTCATTTAAAATAAGTGATTTTATTTAAAAACTTGCCTCACAACTAGCTTAAATATAACAGTTTGTTTTAAATTTCCCAAGCAGATTGACATATAGATTTAAGTCAGAACTGGGAAATTGTATGAAGAAAAAAAGATGTCTCTACCGGTAAAATAATTCAATGAAACAAAAATAAAAAAAAAACGGGTAAATGTAAAGGAAAGTTAGGAAAGATAGAAGTTAGTAGAATAAGTCATCATATGAACAATACTAAATACATGAAGAAGTGAAATATGCAAATCTGTAGCTTCTCCACAACGTTCAATTGATTCTAAAATTTTAGAATTCTTAATACCAAACGGAAAAGGCTATCAATTTTGTATATTGAGCGTTACCTTTCTTTCTCAAATGCTATTCGTTTTCTTTAAAAAATTTATGTTTTTCTTTTTCAAACATTAACAGCCTTTAAGGCATTCTGTTTATAAATAACACTATGCAACAACAAAAATGCCTAAAGTGTCACTTTTTTATGTGTTATCGTCCCCTAACTACAAAGTCAAAATTTTAAATTCTATGGATAATTTTTTTTTGAAATATTTTTTTCTAAAATTTTGGATTTTTAACGAGGCTGTTCCAACGATTTTATCATAACATTAGGAGGGGTTGGTCAATTTTATTACAAATACCACTAAAAAACTTGAAATAAAATTACCTTTAAGCTGTTGAAATATTGATTTTTATATACTCAACGGTTTCGGAATTATTCAGACTGCAATTGCGAAAATATTTTTTTTAAAAAATTTATAAAATTTCGAAAATGGCAAAAAAACTCACCAAAAGGAAAGAAATTTAACACCCCTAAAATGAATAAGATGTAAAATTTCAAAACACCGATACAAATTTAAAGTTTTTTGGTGCAGTAATATATGAATAGTCCCTTCGCTATTTCCGGGTTAAGTTAAGTTTAATACTGATTTGATTATCCATTTAGGAATGGCTGATTTAATTCGAAAATATTTGGATTCTTCCCCACTATGAAATATGGTAAAGGAGGAAGCTTTAAGTCCCACCAAAATTAATTTCAGATTTAAGCTTTCAAAATGCCAATATATGTGTTCTTTTATTTGTTCCGTCTACCAGAATCAGTCGTTAGAGCCATGCCATTTTGAAAAAAAAAAATTGATTTTGCTAAACAGTGTTATTAGCTTACTTTTTTTTTTTTAACAAGAAATACGTTATACGGGCTTGATCGACTTAATCCTTAAACAAATTATAAGTTTTCAATGATTTGATTCTTGAGCTTTGGTGTCTTGGTAGACTTGTAATAGAATGTAATTAAAAAATATTTTAGCTCGCTATATCGCCACTCAACGAGAGTTTTTTTGCCCCTTTTTAAAGAAATGAACATACAACGAATAGTTAGAAGTGTTTTTTTTAGTTAGTATTTTTACGACTTTTTTCGCTTTAGGGGGTTTTTTAATTATGACGATTATATTTGTTTTGGCGATTTTTTAAAAATTTGTCTTTTTTTCGTATCGGCAATTTTTTTTAAGTTTGGCCATATTTTTAGCTTTAGCGATTAAGATTGATTATTTTATATTGTTGGAGGTGCTCTAAGAGACTTCGGGTCTTTCTTGTACTTATAATGATTTTTAATAAATAAATCAAGAACCGAAAATAATGATTATTGCACAAATTTTTGACCAAAAAATCATAATGATCCCAGAATATTTGTAACATGTTGTTGAACAATAAAATTACTATTTTTTTGACATGGTTTCCATTTATGCAATAAACTTTTATTTTAAATTTTTACTAGAAGAATCAATTAATAGGATTATAATTTAGTTTTATTTTTTTGATCGTAAAATAATTCGTATTTTTGAGTTTTAGTTTTTAGCTCAAAAATTACAATTATTTTCAATTTTTATTTTTTTTGCTCGAAACTAACGATTATTTCTTGATGTTTATTTTTTGCTTAAAAATAATCATTATTTTAGATTTTAATTGTTAATTTTTGTTGATGTATTTATTAGTCATATGCATCAAGCTATTTGAATTTCAATTCACAGTAATTCATAACTAGTTTTTTAAATATTGCCTGGAAGATACTTAGGTGATACTTCTCAAGAATTTAGCCGAGCCACCTGGTGTTTAGCCGAGACACCTTCACTAAGCAAGGACACCACCCTTAGACACAAAACCGGTCTAAAAATTCCCTAAAAATTGAGACAAAAATCTCCCCAAAATCCCAGGGTTTCCCTGGACTCCCAAAAACTTTTACAAAAGTCTCCCCGAAATCCCAGAGGTTCCCTGGACTCCCAAAAACTTTTAAAAAAGTCTCGCCGATATCCTAGAAGTTCCCTGGATTCCCAAAGACTTTTACAAAAGTATCCCCGAAATCTTAGAAGTTCCCCGGATTACCAAAAACTTTTAAAAAATCTCCACAAAATCCCAGAAGTTCCCTGGACTTTCAAAATTTTTTATAAATCTTCACGAAATCCCACAAGTTTTCCGGAAAACAACGGAACAAATAAAGAAGTTATAGATTTTTGGCCGAAATTGACCACAGTGCAATTTTTTACAACTTTTAATTAATTAAAATATTTTTTAACTATTGCGTATAAGAAATGAAAATTTTACACGCGATAGATTGCACTAAAAACTAACCAATAGATCAATAATTTCCCTTTAAATTGCAATTACATTGATGAGGCAATAAGCTGGGTCGAAAAAAAGTTGCACCAGTCACCCCTTAGAATGAAAGATATGTAAATGACATTTCTAAAATGACATTTCTAAAGTCCGATCTCATCATATCGCATATCGTTGCTTCTGGCTTGACTGTGATTTTTTCCTCGGCTGGTTTCTTAATCCGACATAAAATTCTGCCCGCCACTTGTACCATCTCGGATCCTTCCCTTCTAATGTTCAGTTTCTTGCAAGTGACAAGAAAGACCTTCTAAAACTTTTTACATATAAATCTTTTAATATACTCATTTTTATGCCACGCTCCAAAATTAAGACACTTTTTCTCTTTCATTTTTTGTTTCCTTTCAATTGTTTGGGTGTATTCATTTAATTGTTAATAAAATCACAATTTGTTAACAGATTTTCGTGATATATGGCTTATTTTATTCATAAGACACTTGTCTTTAAGAGCAATAGTTAGTTAAAATATAAATCTTTTGCAGTTTTAAAATGTGTAAATTTTGAATAAAAAACACTTTTTCGATTCTAATTAGTGGATGACTCCTAAAGCATTGAGTAAATAAAAAACTATATCAACAGAGTTTAAAGGTAGTTTTGTTGTGCAGCTGTTGGCTTTTTTTTTAATCGGCCGCACCGTTCTCGAGTTATAATGAAATATAATGATGTACCTAGCGAAAATATTAAACAGGCCCAATAAAAAAGACTCCATAAAGATGAAAGTAAAAGAAAGTTAAGCCTTCCACATGGCGTTAGCCCATTTGTGAACACTTCCGTCCATTATACTCGCCAATCTACATCGAATTATATTTCCCATATATTTTCAGTTTCTATCAATATTTTCATCACTGATATAAGCATTTTGTAGAAACAGAAACTATTTCTTGCGTTTCATCGCGAGCAAAAATCATGCATTATAAAATCGCAATTGCAAGTGATTCCGTTCTGTTGTCTCTCTTACAAAAATGCTTCCAGCAAGCTCTAATTTTTGCTGGACCTAGGACGACCTACCACAGAATTCGTAAAACTTAAAACTAAAACTCGTAAATATTTTGACATATTAAATTTAAAAATAAAAAATTTTTTTTTCTATTAAAATAAAAATATGTACTGCTGATGGATAAGAACATTTGAAAATCAAATAAAAACAGTTGTAAAATTTCAAATCAAATTCAAATACATTTGTGTGAAAATGGAAATCTATCATAATTTTTTCTATGATTTTTCCGTGTATAAATAAATGTTAATTTCCAAACGTAAAGTTCCGTCAAAAATCAATACCAGTCCTAAGAACAAAAGGTCTATATAAATAAAATAAAAAGTCAAAATGTTTGGGAGCTTCTGGTGTTAAGAATGAAAGCAATACTATTTTTTATTAAAAATTTAATAAAGTAAATTACAAAAGCAGCAACTTCGATGGGCAGTAAATAGTTTAGCATACAGTTTCTTTGACAGTTTAAATTCAACCAGCGTAGTGAAAGCATAGTTAAACGGCTTAGAAAATTTACTCATCTAAATAAAATAAATTACCTTAGAAATTAACTAAAAAAATAGTTAAAGTATCTTGCAAAAATATGACGAAAGGAGTTATCATAGTACATATAATCTTTGTCATCTATTATTTTTTTAATATACTTGTCGGAAACAACACAATTTTTTACAACCCCCCAAGGAAATTTTTTAATTTACATCACCTACCAACTGTGTTATATTGTGCGATGATAAATTGCATATCACTCTACGTTCGCACCTATTACTTGTGTTTGCACTATGAAGGTACTATTATTTTTGGAGACTTTAGTTACTTGGCAGCATTCTATATAGCTTTACTTTTAGTCACCTATTTATATCCTTGGTCTATTTGTATAGCAAATTGGTTGAAAAGAGAAAATATTTGCCAAATTTATAATAAATTTAAAAATTTATTTAAATTTTATTTATCACATGAGAATATAAATGAAAATCATGAAATTATTGTCCACATACGAAAACTAGTTCTTTTAAAAGGATTTTTTTCTGGTTATGAAATTACATTAATTTTCATTAGTATTATTTGGTCGGTTATGTACATAGATGAATCTTTCGATCTTTTTACGGTCCTTGTTATCAGGATTTCAACTATCGGCATACATTTTTACGAATTAAATATATATTTCTTCCAAGTTTTTATTTATATGTGTGTCCTAATGTTAATAGAGCGTTTGCAGAAAGTAAAAAGAAATGTTAAATGTCATCAGAACACGATAAGAAGTATAAACGATATTAAAAATTGGCGTGATTCACTAAGTCGAGATGTTGAATTTATATGTCAACAAGAGCACTGTTTAAAAAATCTAGCTGACGAAGTGTTTGTCACTTTTCAATTACCGTTATTATTTCTATTTATAAGTTATATTTTGAGTTTGTGTAATATAATAGGTTTTCATATAATACCTATCTTTGCTATTACGTTACCGAATTATAGTAAATTTTCAATCACATATCTTAACGTTATAAGGTATGCGTGTAATATTATAACATTTTTCCATATATTTGAGGCATTAAGAAATAGTTTTAAGAGCATAAGCTCCTTAGTATATGAAATAAGCCTACACTTCCCTGCTGATACCAATGAAATATTCGGTCATGATGACTTGTATTTTAGTGTAAGTATAATTTGATAATTATTATAAACAAATAACTGAATATTTATTTATTTATTTACATTTTTTTAAACGTTTTCAGTTGGACCAATTATTATTACAAAATAAATATCGAGACTTAAACTTCAAAGTTTTTGGCTTATTCGAAATAACAAATTATAAATGTACGATTATGCTAAATATGATAATATTAAATTCATCATATATAACGCTATACGTTCTGGAATATTTTGATAACCTGATAGAAATATATAAAAGCTATTACGACGATTAAAGTACTTGTCTTATATCTTTGTACAATTTACCCTTAATTTGGTCTCAGTCTTTATATAATTAGTGCTTTAGCTTTTAGTTAGCAGTTATATTAGGAATCTAACGTTGGATAAGTAAATCCTCATCAGAAATAAAGAGAAATGATAACTGAAATAATTGTGAATAAATTATAAAGTTTAATAATAAAAGTCGGAAGTTATTATTATTCGGCTTAAGTTCAATAATTGAATTAATGTAAACTTAAATTATTTTTAAGAGTGGAATATTATAATATCTAATCAGTTTAGTTTAATAATAAAATTTAAAATAAGTTTATTAAATACAATTTAAATGTGTTTTTTATTTAAGGTATTAAAAGGAGAAAAAAATATTAGAGCACTAGTAAATCCAACAGACCGTGGTTCGGAAAGGTATTATTCAAAATATAGTACCGTTTAAGCAGCTGCTAAATTATTCTAGAAAATCATATCTAATCCAATGAATTTTTTGTGAGATTAATATGATTTCAAGCGCATTTTATAGATTGATTTAACAAACATATTCATTTCTATCTTCGATAAGGTTTAGTAAAAACTACTTCAAAAGCTGCCATTACCTGCCATTATAAAATCCACCACACTTTTCACAAAACTCTTAAACTTTTTGCTGTGTTATATGAAAAATTTCTTTCAGCATTAAATCCTCATTTAAAATATTTATATTTAAACAAAATTGATGATATTTATACTTATGTATGATTATGCAATTTGATTATCTTATAAAATCTCTTTATTTCCATTAAACTATATTCCGTCATTCGTTCTTTCTCGACTTAATCAACTGCTGCTGGAAATATGTTTTATAAAGGCTTAAAGGTGTGTATGTTTGCTTGCCTGAATTGTCGCGAGCTGCAACTGAAGACTGGTAAATGTCGTCGTACAAAGACGCTTGAAATTTTTATGAACAGTAAATATGTTTATAACATGCTTCTCAGATGCTTTATCTAAGAAAGTGGCTGTAAAATGTTTTGTCATCTCTATCAAGGATGCAACAAAACAAATAATTAATTTCACTAAAAAAGTCAACTCAAAAATTATAATAAAATCAAAAAAATAAATAAAAATTTGTATATATTATTTTTGAATTTTTTCACTGTTCCACATACAAAAGGAATCCATCATAAGCACACATTTGAGCTGATGATTCGTTATTAAATAAAAGGTAAGAAATATATGAAAGGAAAACGCAGATACCCTTCAAATGTAAGATGAGAAAGGATAAAAGATGCTTTTCAACATGATGCAAATGCATAATTTGAAATAATGGGGATTTATAGAGACAACTGAATTTTTGGAAGCGTATACGCTAACATTTGCATGTGACTTGACAAACACCGGAGCTTCTGCTTTCCATTTTAACGTACAATTGCGAGTGGTTTGAAGATTGAAAAGCATAAGATTCTTTCTAAAAGGTTGAAATATGATATTGAAGATGTGATTTATTTTATATTCTTATTAAATCGTAAAATAAAGTTAAATAAAGTTGTTGTTGGAATAGCATTTGCAAATGCGTACACATGAACATGTTTAGTTATGCATTTCAAGATTTTTACTCTTGCATTTATATGGAATAAAATAAATTTCATTTTCTTTATTTTGATGGAAATCTTAAAAGAGAACTTTAATATTTTATTTTTCCCCATGTTACGAATGTAAAAATCTAGTTTTATATTTTACATCATCTGATGAAATGTATCTTATCTGTATGTGTTTGTAAAATCAAAACAATAGCAGTGGTGAAAATTATAGTTCTCATATTGCAAGCAATAAAAAAAATGAAAATCAAAAAAAGTTCAAATGATTGGCGTTGTGAAAGTTTATATCTGGGACTCATTTCAGCCTGATATGTTCTGCTGAAGGAGAGTTGTTTGTTCCATTTTTAAGAAAGGAACAAAAAGACCCATAGTGATGAAACATGAAACCCATAGTGATGAAGCAAGACTGTAACGACGACCGAAAGCCAGTCAGAGAGCAACAAAGCCCATAATAAACGACAACCGAAGTGACAAATTTCTCCTTAATTTTATTAAAATTTTTCCTTTGCGTTTTATTTTTATTTTTCTTTACTCAAATAAAATGTTTTGCTTGAAAAAATAATGAAAATTTTAAAACAGAAGCAAATGAAAATACGTTCTCAAATTAAAATTAATTCTATTACAAAACTGCTACAGTTGTCGTATTTAAAATGTCAATTTGTATGGAAAAACACGTTGCGCCGGAGTTCTATTTCATCATTTAGAGTGTTAAAATGTTCAACAAAAATTTTCCTCATGATGTTTTACATAAAAGTGCTGAGCACATCTTATACCTTAATCATAATTGTTACAAGATTTCCTATACCGTACACTAATTGTTAATAAGTACGATATTAGATCTTAAACACATTTTAAGTTTTGAGTTCACGTTGAATTTGGAGCCTGAGTGTATTTATAAAGTTTTAGTCGAATTTTATGAAATATATTTTTATAGAACATTTCGGGTCACTATACCGCTGCTGAAGGGGAGATTTTTGCCGCCATTTTAAGAGAGGGACAAAAAGATCCATATAATGAAAAGTTAGTGGGTGAATGGAAAGGATGTTCCATAATAAATAAATTCAGTAAAATGCGACTTTGCTCGCACACGAAGGGTGCCTTCCGTACGAATACACATACATATACTTTTCAGATTTGCCTTTTTTCATTTTGGCAATTTTTTCGTTTTGCTTTTTTATTTGATTTTAGTTTGTTTATTTTTAAATTCGTTTTTTTTTTTGATTTTGCGACTATATTTTAGTTTTGGCGCTTTTTTGATTTTAATGATTTTTTCGTTTTTTTATGATTTTTCGTTTTGTCGATTTTTTTGTTTTGGCGTTTTTTTTTGCTTTTTGACGATAGTTTTAGTTCTAGCGATTTATTTTAGTTTTGGCGCTTTTTTCGGTTTTTAAAATTTTTTTTCGGTTTTTGATAATTTTTTTTAGTTTTTGATATTTTTTGTTGGTTTTGGCATTTATATTCGTTTTTGCGATTTTTTAGATTTTTGGCCCTTTTTTGTTTTGGCGCTCTTTTAGTTTTAGCGATATTTTTCCATTTTCAGCGATTTTTTTTTAGTTTTTAGCGATATTTTTAGTTTTAGCGATTTTTTAGGTTTTAGTGCTTATATTCGTTTCGACGACTTTTTTCGGGTTTTGCTTTTTTTATATTTTTTTCGATCTTTTTAGTTTTGGTGACTTTTTGCATTCTAGCGTTTTTTTTAATTGTGGTGTTTTTTTTGCTTTAAGCGCTTTTTTAATTTTAGCGATTTTTTTGAAATTTTTTTAATTATGGAATTTTTAAGTTTCAAAGTTTTTTTAAATTTCAAGAGTTTGCCCCTTACGGTTTCCAAGATACAGCAAATTGCCTAATTTACATAGTCAAAATTACATTAACTGATAGAACATCCTTTAGTTTTTATTGTTTTAAATATTAGTGTGAATTGGTGTAGTCTATTCTATAGACTACACCAATTAACACTTACTTTGAAAATTTAAAGTGTATATATATATATAAGGTTTGTATATTACATTGGTATTTCAACATGTTTCGTTGCTCGCTTTAGAATACCCTTTAATTTTTAACTGCCATATATTTGTTGTTATAGCAGCCGAAGTTTTACATATTCTGTAAAAATATCAGGTCCGTAGCTCTTACGGTTGCCCAGAAAACAGGCTGTGGCAGACATCCAGACAGACAGACAGACAGACAGACAGACAGACAGACAGACAGACATCCAGACAGACGGACAGCATAGCATTTTTATGTAAAACATCACGAGGAACATTTTTAGGATTCCGTACACCAAAATTGTAAAGAAAATACAATAACAAAATCCCTTCAAGTAAGCAAATTCAATTTACTGAGCCCTTATCCTTTTTAGTCTAACGCCTTTCCTACAACCACACCAGTTCAGAGAAGAGAAACAGTTTTGTACTGTTATCCCCTTGTATTAGTAGCAACTGTAGCTTCATGTAGTTCCCAAAATACTAGACCTACACAGAAAAAACTAAATTTAATTTTCTGTAAAGGAATTCAATGAAATAGTAAATATTTTGTCTATGAACGGACCTACAAACAAATATGTAAATATAGACAAAAATACCTCAACAATTTCATTGAAAAAAAACGTGTTTTTTTCGGTGAACAAATTGTTTAAATCTATTAAATAGATTGTCTAAAAATATTTACAAATTGTGGACAAAACAATTTACTAAATCAAACAAAAATATTTACTGGATTTTCTGAAAAATATAAAACAATATTTCTGTCTGAATTTAATAAACAATTAGTCTAAAAATGCTAAGAATTATTAAGCAAAATAATTTACTTAATCAAACAAAAATACAAAAAAAATTTTTGTCTGTATCATCATCATCATCCATTAAATATTTATGAGATTTCACTTTGTTAAATGTGTTCAAGTCTGAATGTTTATCTAAATACTCTAAAAAAGTGAATGAGAATTAACGCAACGACATTAACTAATCGATTCACTCAAAAATCGTTTGTAAACAAACTTGGTACAATTGCATTCCTCTTGCTATGATTGTTGTTGTTGTTGTTATTTGTGTGTATGTCGTCATCGGGGTGGTTTTTTACGACACAGTTTTTATTGATTGCATTCTAAATAAAAGTCAAATAAACAATTCATAGATTATGGGCAGAACATTTACTGAAAATTAAATTTATTTTTAGACAAACTATTGTTTGAAATTTTTTTGGTGATAATTTTTTCTGTGTATTTTAAGAAAATATAGATTCTGCACTTCGGTTAGTATATTTATTTAAAATGGTAAGCGCTTTGTAAAAATAGGCTGTATAATGTGAGCATAAACTGCAGTAGAAGAAATGGTATCGCCTATTAATTATACAGATAAATAAAAAGTTAACTGCCTGTTTATCGATGTCGAAGGAGTTCTGTCTTTCTTTCTTACAATTATATTTAAAACAAAAACAAAATGTTAGAACTCGTTCTTGTTTTAAATGAAATTGTAAGAAAGAAATATTCTCTCGAGATCGATAAGGAAGGGTATTAATTAGTCGAGAAGTTTTTTAATAGAAAACTAAATGCAATGATTTAATTATTTTTGATTCTTTTTCATAAAACAATAGATTTCTAGAGGTGGAGACTTTGACTGTGCACGCACATTCGCTAAATAGAAACTCAGTTACATATTATTATGTATGTATTCATTTTATCTATGCTATTGTCTAGCTCCCTAGTGTATTTTATAGCAGAATCCTTATATATCTATGTCATGATTACGTGATGTAGTTTTCTCATAAGTAAGTACGAGTATGCAGGTATCTGTTCTTTTTTTTTCGTTGTGGCATTTGAAGCAAAAATTGCACTCGTACCGATGTGAAGAGCATTTGTGAGTTTTGATACAATATTCTTCTGAACCTCTACATGTGTGAAATTTTTCTTTTTTTTGGATTTTTTTTTTCTCTATTTGTAAACCTTTTTATATAAATATTTTTATTTAGTGCTGTTTTTATTAGTATACTCGTAGTTGTTGTCTTAAGAAGCCATAACATCAAAATCGTATCTGGAGACTTAAACTTAAAATATACACTAAGAAGATGATGGAATAAGTAAAGTTCTAAGGAAAGAAATCTTTGTGGTTAAAGTCAATTCATTTTCTAATGCTGCACACAGGATTTAAATTTTACATTTTCAAACGAAGAGCTAAAAATAAATGTACAGACATGAATTTATCCAAATAATAGAATAGAAAAAAAACTTTTAGACATAGACAAATTCACACAAAACCACATGGAGTTACACTTGGTTGCAATTCAATTCAAGTTGAGGCATCCACCAGATAGTTTATGTGGGTTCACTGAAGGAAAAGATAAAAATCTAAAGCTCATAAAGCTTCTATCAAACAAAACATAAGGTGTTTTTAAGGATGTACGAGTATGTACATATGTGCGTTCTAAGGATGAAACAGCAGCTTGATAGAACATTATTTTTTTATTTTTATTTGGATTTGTTTCTGTTACAGACGAAGAGATTTAAAATTAAGAAAAATATTTATAAATAACAAGAGATATTATTATAAATAAAATTTAACTATATATAAATAAACTAAAAACTATGATGATTGAAAACATTTTAAAGTTAAATTCATGCAAATTCTCAAAAATATAAATATTCAAACATTTCGAGAGTTTACATGAAACTTTATTTTTTTTTAATTTTTATTTGTTTATTTTGAACTAATTTGCTTTTCAATCCAAAATGATTACCTAGGCTAAGGTTCGGAACGTTATACTCAGAAAGTATTAGGCATGATCAATATATCAAAGGAACAAAGGAAAATTCATTATCAATTTAGTTTTATCAACGTACACAGCAGAACATAACATCGCTGCTTTTGGAAGCTACTGCACTTCCATCATCAGTACCCATGTGTACCTTGCTTATCACCACGTATTATAATATCTTGTGTACGAAAAATTATCTTTCTTTGACTATAATCTTGTAGATGTTCGTTCCATTAAATATTTGTGAAACCGCAAGGATGTTGAAGAAAATTAACTCCTTTCAGATTAATTAATTGTAAAAGGTACATTTAGCGTTTTATGTATGAATAATCATGCTTGCAAAACATATCGATATATAGATATATCCAAATAGCGACATTCATTTTTCGCTATGTATCGATACCGATCGATATTGAAATATATTGAGTATTCTATTAGAAATAAAAAATTAGTAGCTATTAATGTTTTCTCAAAGACATCGATAAGTTTTAAAGATTCGGTACTCCCCTATAAGATTTCTATGAATAAAAAGTTATCGATAACTTATCTAAAGATAGCATTGCAAGAAAATAATTAAACATTTTTCTAAAGACTTTTATATCAATAGCTTTTAGTTTATATGTAAAAGTTATGGCTTACATATCAAAAGAAAATAAAGTTATAGGTAAAATAAAAAAAAATGTTTCGATAACATATATAAAAATTTTCTCCATAGTGTTATCGATAACTCTCTTTATTGATAACTTATCCACAGATTGCTTTGTTAACAAATTAACTAGAGTTTTCTAAAGATTTTTATATCAATAGTTTTTATTTAAATGGAAAAGTTATCGATTTGATATCCAAAGAAAAAAAGTTATCGTTAAAATAAACAAGATATAATATCGATAATATATGAAAAATGATCTTGATAGTGTTATGGATAGATCCGTTTGTACAGTATAATTCCACAGTATAGTTCCTAATAAACGGAAAGTTAACGATCGGTTACATACATACCTAAAAAATGGAAAAGTTATCGATAGCAAATATAAAATGTTATCGAATATTTTTATACGTCAAAAGTCTTTCTTTCTTAAATAGATATTCTTTATTGATAAAGAAAAAATAGTTTATGTCTCTTTTTTAAGGATTTAAAAAGTTATAAATTTTTACTTTTAGCGAAAAATTTCTATTTCGATGAAATATTTCATGAAATTTGTTGCACGAAACTTTGTTTATTTGGCAATAGAATGGTTAGGGAAAAAAGCGGAACAGAAAAATAGGCACAAACTGAATTTTCCGATGGTTTTAATAAATTTTCTTTAGTCGATTTGCATCTCCATGAAAAAATTTGTTAGTATATTTCAACGTATCAATACAAGTTTTTCCATTAAATTTTCTTTCATAAGAACTTGTTTAACCCTCGTAACTATTTGGCGACTTTTCCTTTAGCACGAGTTTCCAAAAAAATATCTAGGATATTGAATTTTTTTCAATGATTGATGATGACATCTTCAAAGTGTGTTGTAGTTAATAGTTTCGTTAGTAAAAGTTTTTGAATAAAGATATTTATTACATTTATTAATATTTTGAAAATGACAACCTAGCGAAAGTTTTTATGTAACTTTATATAAGAAATGCTTTGCAAAATCATGATTTTTTAAACTATATATTATATTTTTTATTTAAGAAAGAAATTCTAAAGCATGTAAATATTGAACATTCAAAGAAAAATTTGGCTCTACGGAAGGTTGAACTGACATCAAATGTTTCGAGACCACCACAGTCTTTTCATCAAAGCCCTTTTACCTACACTGTCAGCTACGGCAGCAACAACCACCCAGCGAAAATCCCAATTCTTTAGTAAACTCAATTAACAGATGTGTCGCCACCTCGTGATGTATCCCACCTATTAATGAGCTTTTTTGTAAAGGTGCGGGGCTTCACTAATTGTTTTTTCTTTATCATGTTTAACTATTTTAAGCTTTTTGAATTAAAAACGAACTAATTAAATAACTTTGGATAAAAAACCATACAGTTCGACTAAAATTCATAATACAATTATTATATATTATATATTCAATATCAAATGAATTAGGAATAATTAAATATATCTTAAATCTAAAAATTAAAACCCAAGTCTCAGACCGACCAGCGAAAACTTTTGTTCCTGTGACTGAAATATAAAAAATTCCATAACTCTTATTTAACTACCACTCGTTGGAAAAATATATTTGCAATACCCCTAAGAAGTTGCCTTTCAATGAAAGAAACTAGAAGTATTTTTTTTTCCAAACAACTCGTGGCAGGTCATTACTCTTTTAATGAAATTTTCAATGTTTTCGGGTTTTCGGCTGCACTCACATTTACAGCACAATGTTTTCAAGAGACCCACCGGTACGCTGACGCAGACGAGTCTTACTATCCATGACCGACCCAGTTTCTAAAATTTGTTTGATCACCCTTCGACATATTAGTTGCACTTTCTCGACTGAAAATTCTTCGAAGCTTGCGAGCGGTCTCAACATAACTTTTTGCAATAAGTTTTCACAATTATAACACGTTGCTCTTTCGTAAAGCGCTCCATTTTTAGCAATCGGAATAAACATATGTGCCAGCTGCCAAATTTCAGAGTTGCCACTTGCACGAAAAAGATGCACAATTAATTTAAAAAGTGCGTTTTTACTAGGACAGCCTATATTTATCGAAAATGAGCGTAGATAACACTGATTCACAAAATTTCAACTTTTTGCAATCACCTCAAAAATTAAATATTTTCTAAAGTAATTTGGGATCACTGAACACGAATATGGCATTCATTTATTTTTCTTAAAAACCGTTTTAGAGATATTCGCGAAAAACGTGTTTTTTTGCAGTTTATAGGGCTATTTCCAAAAATCTGGAGTACTGTTTACTTGAATTGAGCAAATTTGGCATTGTTTCATAGATATGTTTTTCCTCTTTCAGCCCATATTCAAAATGTGTTGTTCGGATCAAAATTCAATGAGTTACAGGTCTTTCGATTTGAAAAAATTTATTTTTTCCACGTTTTTTTTTTAATTTACTATTTTAAGTAAGGCAAAATAAATTTTTTAAATTTATTTTACTCCCACATCTTAAAGAAAATTTTGTTCCAAATATAGCAAGCGTAAAATTAGTTACATCGGACCAAATATGATAAAGTTACAACACTTTTAGTGAACACATCAAAACTTTAATTTTCATTCGTTGGTCCTTAGGTCAGTATGCGTTTTTGCTTCCATTCCATTACTTTTACTCGTTTGAAAAAGAAAGGTCGACATATCGCATATCAAAGTTACCAAAATTATGTGTAGTTTACATCACTGTATTAAGATTTTTATAATTAAAATTTTTATGAAAGACTTACGGCAAAACAAATGGAAAAATGGTGCTATGTGGTGTTTTGTGCATATTAAATTTTTTCTTAATGCTATAAAATCGTTCATTATTGATATTTTCCAATGAAATTTTGTAGTTATATAGGAATTTATGTGAAAACTAAGATTTGTTTTTGACAATCATTAGAATTCCTAAGAAAGTTCCAATAAATCTGTAAAATAAGTCGATTTCAAATGGGTGCATGTCCACCATCATGTCTCTGAATCATGTCTTGAGAAAAAATTTTATAGAGAAAACAATTATGGTGCTTTTTTGGGCAAAAATTGTCATAAAATCAAAATTTTTCAATTTTCAAATTAAAGATTGTATATTTTCCCACTCTGAAAGAATACTTCCATCTATTTTTTTTTTAACTGTTCGAAATTTGGTCATATAACTAACAAAGAAATAATTGTGACAATCGGTTGTTATTTGCACCCGATATCTTAAAAATACTGGATCAAGGATTTGAAAAATTGAGAAATTTTAAAATTAAAATGAGTATACCTCACCAACTATACAAGATACTTGTTTAACCAAAGACTTTTTTTAGAACTTTACAAGGTATATAAGGACACAACAAGTTTTTGGAATCGAGTGAGAAACAGAAAAATTACAAGCGTTGAAAAATTGTACTTGACCGAAGTGCACTACTTTGCTCTTCATACCTCTGAACCTGAGAAATAAATTAACTAAGAACACTCCTCTGATATCTCCATGTAAAATTTTATACTGATCGGACTAAAGAGTTAGAAATGGTTGATATATTTCCAAAATATTTAATTCAGCCGCACTGGCATTTTTCTTATACTTTATTAAAATTCAAATTCGGATGTTTTCACTAAATCTATTGTAACTTTCTAAATTTTTGCCCGATATTAACAATTTTACTTTTTGCAGGTTGGGAACAAAATTTTATTTAAGATGTGGGTCAAAACAAAAATTGAAAATTTTTTGTTTGCTTTAATGGAGCATTTCAAAACGATAAATTTTGAAAAAACGCAAAAAATTGAATTTTTTCAAATGTAAAGGCTTGTAATTCAGTGAATTTTTATCTGATCAACACAGTATAAATATGAAGTGAAAGAGGAAAAACATATCTATGCAACAATGCCAAACTTGCTCAATTCAAGTAAACAGTACTCAAGATTTTTGGAAATATCTTTACAAGCTGCAAAAAAGCTAATTTTTCGCGAATATCTCGAAAACGGTTCTTAAGAAAAATAAATTAATGCCATATTTGTGTTCAGTAGCCCCAATTTAGCTTAAAAAACATCTGATTTTTGAGGTGCATATTTTGTTGTGAACCAGTGTAATTTTTCGTTCTCTTTCACCTTTGCTAAAAACGAAAGTTTTTTTTTAATGAAAGGAGCATTTTTATGAGGCGTTGGCAAAAATTTAATTTTTAACAACCAGTATAATGTTAAAAGATGTTGCTTATATCTTTGGCATTATAAATCACTCTAGAATGTAGTGGTGGCTCATGAATCATGACACATAACCTGGCTGCTTTTGTTATACATACGCCTCTTAATTTTGCTAAACATTCTTTTAATAAATTAAACTAACTATATTTAATTTGCTTGGTTATTTAAAAGGTAAGAAAATGAAGGTGTTAAATTTGCAAGTTAAACAAACAAAAGAATGGAATAATACAAAAGTGTCCATATATATTTGCTTCAAATGTTATATTCCTGCTTCGCATACGCAAGAACCGTAATGTTTGTATTAATGTAAGCTGGTCAGTGTGAGTCTTTGTATGTTTACGAATTTCGCTTGTCAAATAAATACCAAAGACATGTTGAAAACCATCAACATCATTATCAACATCATCATCATCATCATCATTAACCGACCATAACGAACCAATGAAAAACTAACTAGAGTATTTATCGGCTTTGATACAAAATATTTGACATTCTTTTTGTCAATTTCATCTAATTAAATTAGCGGACCCAAACACTAAACTAAACATTTAAGTAGTGAAGAAAAAAGGGCCTTAAAACAACAAAAACAAAGAATGAGAATAATAAAAAAAATGAAAATAATAATGAAAAAATAAACAGGCTTTTCGTCAAAAAGCGGAAGGTATAAATTTCAGTGGCTCATAAAGGAAATACCACATTGTTAGAACAAAACGTCTAATGCAAAGAACGGTAAAAACAGCTAAAAACCGCGTAGGCTAATACGCAAGTAGCGGGAGTTAATTTTAGTTAAATAAATATTAAAATTATTATTAATTTTTTTTTTAAATAATAAAATTAAAACAAAAACCTGTGGCTTCTTTAGAAGTTTAACGTTTGAAAAAATATAACGGTTAAGAATATAATAAAAAAATTGAAAATTTTTTAAAATTTAAAAGAAATTGACTCTTTAGTGGAAATATGTATGATAAAAATTCCTAAAATCTTTTCGAATATAATGTATTTTATAGTAATTTAAAATTATTAACATTAAATAGTTAACAAATTTATTTAAATATTATTAAAGTTATAGAAAAAATTTCATTATTTATTCACATGACAATTAAGGCTAAAAAATTGGAAAACTTTTACATCTACGTATGTAAAAAAATGACCAACGTAAGTTACTAAAAGTGAAAGTATTTCAACAAAAAAAAAAATATTATAAAATATTAACATCAAATGAAAAAAAGTAAAAAATAAAACTATTATGAATTTTGGAATAAAAATTAATTGTATGGCTTTTCAACACTGTCGATCTGCAAAAAAAACTCGTGTTTGAAAACACCCAAACGAAGCACATAAAAAGCACTTACACACTTACAATAAATTCACCTGTACACAGACATGCAAATATTGCTGTCAATCAAATGTTTATTTTATAATTTAATAAAAAAAAAAGAATACATAAAAATATATAAAAACGTGTATAGCAACAAATATTTATATGGGCATATTTATGAGCTCTACAAATGACAAGTTTGTGACACAAACATAGCCAGCGTATACAGGAAGCAGTATAGTGGCAAAAGACGTATACATATAGCAGGGAATACACTTCTCTTTGTACCCATAGGATAGAAATCTATTTTAAACAATTTATTAGTCATCGCAGCACATAATTTGTTTGCCAAATAGTAAGCCAGCTAATGAGGGCGGATCATATAAAGAACTCTGTACAACAAACTCCATATTTTTTAAATTGACCAGTACTACCCAGAAAAACAGTTATTGGTGGGTAATCTAAAAAACGCATGGAAGAAGTGAAAATTTTCATTGAAACCAAAACAAAGTTTCAACAATTGTTTTTGTTTTCATTACATTTCTAATATGAAATAAACGTGAGAATTTAAACGCGTTGCTCTCTCTCTCTCTCTCTCTCTTTTAAAAACGGTAAATTTTGTATGATAAACAAAACATTTTTTTTAGATTTATGCTATTTAGTTTTTGTTTTACATATAACTTTCACTAAGTCGACCCGTATTCCAGAATAGCCACCATTATGTTTCTGGAACCACCTGCATTGTTTTGATTCATATTGTTTAAATTACGAAGTTAGTCGACTTTTTGCATTTATTCAAAATAAAGTTCAAAATAAATACAAAAATACAACAACAGCCAGAGAAGCTGGTTTTGGGGATTTGTCCCCAAATAGGTGATTTTTTGAGATCGGATATAAAAATTTTATGAAAATCCCCAGGGGATTTTTTGGTAAAAAACACTGTTTTCGCTGGGGATTTTTGGGGTTTTGAGATTATTTCTTCCACCAAAATCACTTCAAGATACCAGTCACCCAACAACTATGGTCTGGTGTGTGGCTTTCTAGACCTCTAAACACAAAAATAACTCCGAATCGCTTCATACAGAAACACTATAAAAACAATTCAGTTTTCCTCTCAAACGCTAAAGCTTTTACACACAAACAATATGTACAACAAAATTGCATTAACTAATTATTCAGAAGATTTTGATTCTGATGTGTTTGAAATGATGAACATTGATGAACATATGCAATTGTTTTATTCTTGTGTGTTTTCTACTTTACTCTTTTTATATACATACATATGTAGATATGTATTTAGAACTCAAAGTATTCAAAGTATACACACTCAGCGGTTTAGAACTCAAAGTATACACACTCAGCGGTAAAGCTTACGAGTCATTCACTAAATAGGCCTTTTCAAAGGTCTTCAAAGACCTGAAATAAGATCCAAAACTACTTCTTTTCTGTCTGCTCAGGTTTTGTTTAATGAAAAATGTACTTTAAAAACCACAAACATTCTTGTATTCCAAATGAAGTCTATTTGCTGATAGTTAAGCATAAGTCTTTATGCATTTCATTGGCGCTTTAACAAATCGTCAGTAGACTTCAGCCACAACTATGAAAAGTCACAAACCCTTTATCTTATGCACAGACTTTGAAAAACCATTTGAGAATTTACAAATTATAATATTTTCGAAATTATAATATTTTCGTAGTAGGCTTAGAAACTTATACAAAGTCCAGCAATTAATTTATATTCGATATGAATCTATTTTATTTTTCTTCTTTTTATTCTTTTGTGATTTTCGAAAATATTATAATTTGTAAATTCTAATTTACTAAGGTCCGATAAAGTCGTATACCATACCTGCATATATTTCGCTGACCATTTTCTTACGTCATCTCTTATTGACATTATTATTTTCTTGAAAGTGTATGTGATACAGCAGGGGTTCCCACTCTGTGTTGCCTCGCGGACCCCTTATAACTTTTCTGCTGCACGCAGCAGAGGCTTTAATACTTTTAAATTTATCTCAAAATTTTATATCAAAAAATATTTTTACAGCATGTTTTGGTAAAAGTTAAAATAATTAACACAACCAAGGCAGATTTAGATAAGAAAAATTTTCCACACAAACACCATTGGAAGTGAAGCAACATGCACTATCTACTCATATGACCATTTGCATATTTGTTCAGTTGTACCCATGTTGATGTGAAAAGTGAGTTTTTTTCCTTCAAGAATTTGCTAACAGGAATTCGAAAAACTGCGCAAAATAATTTAATTAAAAGGTTAATTGTTCTTACATGATCCTAAATATTTTCACTCTTCATAAAATAAAATTTTGTTTGCCAAAATTTACACGATGAAATATTTCATGCAATTTTTTTGCATGAAACTTTTTTTATTTTTTTCCAATAGAATAGGCAGGGCAAGAAGTTATGTGATAAAATTGGTAAAAAATTAAATTTCAGACGGGTTTTTATCTGGTTTCTCTACCTCCATACTTGCAGCAAGCAAATAAAAAAGTTTATTGATGCGAATTTCATGAAATGATTTGTTATTTTTGAAAGTTTTGAAAATCCTCTTTTCGAAAAATATTAGTTAACAGTAATTTTAATAATTTATAGTCTATATATTATTTAAATTACCTTTAACTAAGTTTTTTTTAAAGTGGACTTATACCACTTTCACAAATAACAGTTTATAGTTTTCGCAATTTTTAAGCAATATTAGACTTAGCTATTATGCCGCTGTTACCAAGTTTCTGCGAATTTTCGCCGTTTTTGCGATTTTCAACGCATTTTTCGCATTCAGTATAGTTTTAGCAGCTTTTAATCATAATTTGGAAAATTTTTACGAATTTTCGTGACAGGCGTAATTTTTTCCAAAGATTTTTTCTTTTTTACATTTTTAGGGCCCCTTTGTTAATCTTGGAATTTTTGTCAGGTTTACCAATTGAAGATAAAATTTGATTTTCCTATAGACAAGTTTCACGTAAAAGTGGTATTGATATTTCTTGAAAACATTTTTTTCCTGTATTTAGCAGGAGTTTTTTTTCTTATATCGTAAAATAAGTTGAAACTATTTAACCATTTTGTCCAGAAATCGACTATGATTAGAAACAAGTTCTAAGTACATACATATGTACCTAAAATTTAAGTTGTATTTTAAATAGTTTTGAATTAAAATAAATTAAATAAAGTGCGACTTTGGCTCGCACACGAAGGGCTCCGTACGAATACACATATGTATATCCCTTTTTGTTTTTGCCACGTTTGTCATTTTGGCAGTTTTTTCGTTGTGCTTTCTTGTTTAATTTTAGTTTTTTATTTTTTTAAGTATTTTTCGTTGTTTTGGGTTTTTTTTGTTTTGGCGCTTTTCGTGATTTTTTAAATTTTTTTCTGGCGATTTTTCGTTTTTTGCAATTTTTTTTGTTTTTTGCCGATTTGTTTAGTTTTGGCGATTTTTTGGTTATGGCATTTATTTAACGTTTTCACTTTCTGACGATATTTTTAGTTTCAGCGATTTATTTTAGTTGTGGCGATTTTTTCAGTTTTGGCACTTTTTTCGTTTTTGGGGATTTTTTTCGGTTTTTTGTGGTTTTTTAGTTTTAGCGTTTTGGCGATTTTTTGGTTTTTGGCGTTTTTTTAGTTTTGGCGCTTTTTTTAGTTTTTGCGTTTTTTTTTCGTTTTTGTGATTTTTTCATTTTTTTGGCGATTTTTTCATTTTTTGATGATTTATTTAGTTTTAGCGATTTTTCGTTTTGAAGACTTTTTAGATTTTTGACGTTTTTTTTAGTTTTTTTGGCGATCTTTTTAATTTTGGTGATATATTGCGTGGTGATATATTGTGTCTCTATATAAGTGTCTGTATATTACATTAGTATTTCAACATGTTGCGTTGCTCGCTTTAGAACACCCTTTAATTTTTAACTGTCATATATTTCTTGTTGTAGTGGCAAAAGCTTTACATATCCTGTGAAAATTTCAAGTCCCTAGCTCTTACGGTTCCCGAGAAAACAGCCTGTGACAGACAGACGGACGGACAGCGTAGCGAAAACAATAGGGTTCCTTTACACTTTTGGTGTATCGGAACCCTAAAAAAGAACAAAAGAATATGCCCTAATATGTATGTAACAATTTTCTAAACAAAGATTGCCAGACCACTTCGCGAACCCCCTAGAATTTTGCTATGGACCCCCACAGGTCCATGGATCCCCATTTGAGAACCCTTGTGATACAGTATACCACTTTAGCCGCCTTTAGCTAAACCACATTATCCGACCACGAGGTTTATTTAAATAATTACTGAATTAAAAATACCCTGAAAGAAATATCGATAGTAAAACTGATACTGATTCACTATTGACTTTGTCCCCAGTACTACTAACTAATTGTATACCAGGCAATGTTTTATGTTATAGACATTTGGCATGTGGTTGTCATTGAGATTCCACTAGTGACCTCGGAACTATTGACATACTACAGACTAGTTGGTTCTTATGGTACCACATTGAGACATTGGCACGAGCGATTCACTGGTTCATTTTCATGATTCTAGTCAACACATATGAAACTTTTTACTAGATAAAGCAATTAAATTAGTTTTTTTTATGAATAAAATGAGACAATACAAAATCGTTTTGTTCCTGTCAAAAACTTCTCTTCCCATTAAAGGCAAAATAGAAAGTGTAGACGATTCGTAGACAATGTCACAAAACAGTCATCAAGCTTGTCGACAAAAGTGGTGACTTGGAGACACTTGGCCCCTGGCTTCCTTCAGGGTATGCACTAAATATGCAATATTGTTGCTTGTATTCTACATAGTCACGCTTGACTTTAAAATCAAAATAATGAAGTTTAAGACACTTGTTTTTAGAAAACAACTAAATTTTTTACAGAACACAAAAAAACTCAACCCCGCCACTACTTTCGCGACTTGCACAAATCTAATACACTAACATACTTTTAGCTTTCTGAAAGCATCAAATTATGTGTACTTTATTAAATGAAGGCTGCTTCCCATGGACTAGCAACCGGTATCTTTATACGAGAGACCTGCTGCTTTAATATGGCATTCTCTTTGGAGGGGATGAATAGACATAATTATGATGCTCAGTGATAGGTTCTAGGTTCCTTTAGAACTAATAATCAAAAATATTTAATTTGGAGAAAATGTGCTTGAGATCGTATTTTGTTAACATTTTTGTTCTAGTTAAGTGATGTGCTCTATTTCTTTTATCGCTCACAACTAACAGGGATATATTGTACTACTTCCATTTTTCTCAATCATAAGACAAGTAAGTTAAATTTAATTGGTACAAAATTTTCTGAAGGGGATCTTTTAAAATATATATTTGGATTTCAGAATAATAAAATATTATTGAACATTTTGAAATTTAGATTTCAAAAATCTTTTTATGTATATCTTCAAAAATAATATATAGTAGATATAATTCTTGTGAAAATTCATAATGGACCTAAAACTCATCCAATAGCTAGAGCAAGTTTTTGACAGATTTATAATATTTTTTAAATATGCGAAAGCTTTCTCTACACACTGTTTGTGTATATGTTTCTGCATGTGTATATGTTTCTTTTATATGAAAATATTTATTTAATAGCAACTATATGAATATTTATTAAATATTTTCATTGTGTATTTTTCTATTCTGTTGTTTTCATGTTAAAATCAAACAATATTTATGCATAAAAATATTTATATTTTATTTAACAACAATTTATTAACAACTTAACAACACACCATCATCCATTTTTGATGCGATAAAAAAGCCAATTAGTGCAAGAAAAACACTTCAATCAATTAGATTTCATATTTTTTAAATAATATTTTGATGATTTTAGAAATAGAAATAATGTGAATGTGCAAAATAAATAGCTGAGTTCAGTTTAATTGATTGTTGAACAACTTAAATCTCTCTATGAATGTTAAACGTGATGTTTTTAGAATACAAGCGAAATTTAATATTCTAATGCAAATAGTATTTTAAATTGAAATGTTTTCTTTATTAGAAATTTAATTTTAGATAGGGCTTAAACTGAAAATTAAAATCGAATTTAAATTGATATTAAAGGCATAATTGTCATTTTGAGTAAAAATGATTTTATATTTTTATGCGTTTTAACCTTTTGATTTTCAAATATTAAAAATGTAAAAATGTAAAATAAATATTGTAGTTACCATAAATGAGTTCGGAACTTATCAAAAGGAAACTAGTTTTGAGAATTGAACGTTACTCTTCTTTCTGATCAAGTGCTCTTCATTTTCGTTGATAAACTTTATCCTTTTCTTTTTCAGATGTTAACATCCATCGAGGCACTTTAATTAAGCTTAATCGTTTTGCCTTTTATTTTAACATTGAAACAATTTTAGAATTTTGTAAAAATGTTAAGGCAAGCAAAAATAGAAAAAGCGTTTTCCAGACAAAATCGTTTTCTGTAACATACGCTATTTTCGTAACAAAGAGTAGTTATAATTGCAAATTGAATAAATAAGAAATATACAAATGAAATGAAATTCTTCGACAGGTACAAAAATGCATTCATTATGGAATTTTAGCAATCAATTGATCACTAGAATAAAATGGGAGAACACAGCGATCGCTTCTCGTTATCAAAGCTGAGAGAGAGTATAAAAAAATTAAATATTGGCAACATTTATTAAAGATAAATATAATAAAAAACAAATGTATCAACAGGTACAAAAATTGCTCTCATTATGGAATTTTAGCAATCAATTGATTAACACTATATTAATGTGAGAACATCAAAGCCAAGAGAGATTGTGCAATATAAATGATTGGCAAAATTCATTAAAGATCAATTTATTTAAGAAAAGAAAAAAAAACAAGAATAATAAATTGTACAAATAATTGATATCCGTTTTTCATTCAAAGAACTTAATAAGACAAAAAAAAAAGCTAAATTATTTCTGAAAATATCAATAATGTAAAAAGTATTGGGTGATCTGAAAGCATGACAACAATCATAAAAGCAAACCGAACTTTACGAGAGCTATAGCGACTATAAAATCTTAAGAAAATATTTTTATCGTTTAATTTCATTGTACAAAAAAAAAAAATAAAAAAATAAAATAAAAAATAAATAAATAAAAGCTACAGGGTTTTAACGACTGATTCTTGTAGAGGGCACTAGAATAAAATATACGTGTATCGGCGTTTTATATGCTAACGTCTGGGATTCATTTTAGAGGGAGCAAGAGTCCATGCTTCATCTTGTACAGAACCATAGTGACTGGCCATAGGAAATCTTGTAATACTTGCTTTTTTCATACAAGATGTGATCATAACTTTTATGTAAAATAATGTGAAAATCATTATTGTAAAACATTTTCACTCTCTATCTTTTCGTTGTATCTGTGTTTTTGACCTCTGAAAGGGGGAGTTTTTGGCCCTGTATAAGTTTCCGCACTAGTGATGAGCGATATTTTATTACCTGTGATTTAATCACTGTTACTGAAAAATCACGATTCACAGTTGTGACAAAATTTGTCAATTAACTGCTACTTGCAAAGTTGTTCTTTTCTATTTGTTACATACAGCAAATTATGATATTTCACTGTTGGTGGCTAATAACGTTTTTTTACGTACAATAAATAACAACAAACGAATAGAGTTGTTATTTTTTGTGTTCTTCCTTATTGGTATTTCTTTTTAAAATTCAAAGTATACTCTAAGGCGTATTTAAAATCTGCCTTGGATATTCCAAGTTGGAATATTAAAGCACAACATTTTTGTTGTAAATATGCATGTGCGTTTTGGTAATTACATTCCTATAAGAGAACTGAGAACAGTGATCACAGTCACAGTTTTAAGTAACAGTGATTTTTTAATCACGTTCACTGTTCACGTCGCTCTTCAAAAATCACAGGATCGCTCATGTCTATTCCGTACACCAAAAGTGTAAAGGATCCCTATTGTTTTCGCTACGCTATCCGTCAAAAAAGCACCAAAACTAAAAAGATCGCAAAACAATAAAAAAAAATCGCCATAACGAAAAAAAAAGCTTCAAAATTTAAAACATCTCTAAAACTAAAAATATCGTCAAAAATCGAAAAAAAAATCACAAAAAAATGGAAAAATCACGAAAAAAGCGTAAAAAAATGCAAAAAAGAGTCGCCAAAAACCGAAAAAATCACAAATACGAAAAAAAGTGCCAAAACTAAAAAAATCGCTAAAACTAAGAAAAATCACCAAAAACCGAAAAAATCGCCAAAGCTGAAAAAAACAGCAAAAACAAAAAAATTTAAAAATCATAGAAACGAAAAAAAATAAAAAACCAAAAAAAAGAGTCACCAAAAACCGAAAAAAATCACCAAAACGAAAAAAAGCCAAAACTAAAAAAAAATCGCTAAAACTTAGAAAAATCACAAAAAACCGAAAAGATCGCCAAAGCTGAAAAAAACACCAAAAAAACGAAAAAAATCGTTAAAACAAAAAAAAAGGGCCAAAACTAAAAAAATCATCACTAAATTAAAAACCGCCAAAAACGGAAAATCTCACACCAAAAAAGGCCAAAACTAACAAAAATTCAAAAAGAGCCAAAAAAAAAATAAATAAAATTAAAAGAAAAAGCAAAACGGAAAACGGAAAAATAGCCATATATTAAAAAAGGGCAAAAACGAAAAGGGACACATGTGTATTCGTACGGAGCCTTTCGTGTGCGAGCCAATGTTGCACTTTATTGAATTTATTATTTACGAAAGAGACATAAAAGTGCTAAACACATCGTATACCTTAAACGTAAGGCTTACAAGATTTCCTATGCCGAGTTAGAACTTGTGAATAAGTATGAAATTAATCTTTAAGCACAGTTTAAGTTTTGACTGATTTTTGATCTTCGAGTTAGGTCTGGAGCTAGGGAGTCCTTAAGAGCCCATAATATAGTTTTATGGCTAATATTTTTGCAAAAGCCCGCTATATCGCCGCTGAAGCGGGGCTTCCCCTCTTTTAAGGAAACGACAAAAAGACCCATACAGCAAATAGTTAGAGGGTTAAAATATTTCACAAAAATGTTTCTCGTGGTGTTTACGTAATAATTATGAGATTTCTTAGGCCGAGTCAAAATAACTATGTGTAAATGGGCGGAACATGAGCTCCCCGCAAAATTAGTCCCAATTATAAAATTTCAAAACGCCGATACACGGGGGGTTTTTTTGTAACCTCTACCAGAATCAATTTAGAACCTTGTAAAAAAATTGATTTTATTATGCAGTGTAATTAATTAAAAATACAGTTAAAACTAGTTGGTTATAGATTCTTGTTACATGCTCTTCCTTGGGAACTCTTTAGCTTATTGTAGGGTACTCAAAAAATGTTTTTTTTTTTAATTTGAACAAATATTTTGTTATTTTTCTTGCTCCAAAAATACTTAAAGAATTTGTATTCCAAGTAGTTTTCAAGTGAATTTAAAGGAGAAAACATTAGAAAAACAAATTCTGAAAACTATTTTAGTTACACACCTTTGAATTTTTACAATAAATAAATATTATTTATCTAATTCATTCAAATAAAATAAAAATATGTACTTTAAAACTGTATTCAACAAAATATTTAAAATTTTGTATAATAAATTAAATTAAATTGAAAAAAGCATAAACGAAAAATGTTGAAATGCTCTCAGTTTTAACTTAATTATGGATGATTCCATTGTATAGAAAATGTTATTAAAAATATGCTAAAATTGTTTCAAATAAATTGAACTTAATTTGCAATTGTGTATATAACTACTCGCAGCATTGATTTTTGTTGTGTGCAAGGAAAAACTGCCAAAAAATTGAAATACAATAAAATTCATGAACATCAACCTCAGACAGACATACTCACATACATACATATGGCCAACGTAAGCAGCTTTAAGTTTCAAATAACTTTTAATCCCATCTAATACAGTAGACAACATATATAAATAGCATGCGAATATGTTGGAGAGAAAAAACTAAACATTTGTATAAAAGCCAACAGTAAAAATGAAAATTAAGTTAAATATATTATAAAGAAAAAAAAATACTAAAACAAACCAAATGTATATATAAAAAAATTAAAAAAGAAAACAAATTAAAAACTATAACAAATCCCTTAGAAATAAATAAAAAGTCAAAAACATTAAGTTAAAAGCAAAATGCAAAAACGTTAAATAAAAGTTTCAAATATCATTCCTTTATAATTTCCAAATACACACATGCGACGAATATTGTTACAGATTTTAAACTTTTTTTGTATTGTTTTACCAAAAACCAACTATAATATACTTTTTTAACTTGAAAACAAAACGGAAAAACTAAACTGACAACTACTAATTTCATTGTCTTTTAAAAATCCTGCGAACTTTTGCGTAGTCTTCGTGTGACTTTCTGTATGCGTGATAAAAACAATAATAACAAAGTTTATGATTACAGTTTCAACAGTTTCAATTTAAACAATAAACTTGGATTTTATTTTATGACTTTTGTGTCTGTTGAAGAGAAAACTAGCTACACAACTATACAAATTTTCTAACTTTTTCCCAAAAGTGCATTGTATTTTTTTATGATGATATATTTGTGCTGTTGTTTTCTTTCGAGATTATAATATCGTTTGTGGTTTTATTTTCACAACTAATTTTCAATAAAAAATATATTTTTTTAAATGAGTGACTTAAAGAAAAATTTTCTAAAAGCTGTAAGTAAAATGGAATAACGTTAATGCTTAAAATTTTGCTGTATTTTAGATAGAAAATTTAAATTTGCTTCTGTAGTAAAATTTGTTCATTTATTAAAAGTATTATGAACAGTTGATTCCAAGTAAAGCGCTGTAAATTCAATTATATCTCGTTTAATTAAATTGGAAAAGTAGTAATAAGTCCCAATTTACACTATGCAAGTCTTGTTGATTAACTTATCACTTATTCTTCTTTGAACTTTCATTAGCGTTGACACAATGAAAGAAAGTCTTATTGCTGAAAAGTTTCTTTCTTTTGCATGAATATATACACAATGCGAATGAGTGTGTTTTTTATAATACGAATGAGAAAGCAAAGTGAATTTCAAGAATACATGCTGTTGTGTACCCGTTTATTATCCCTTTGTCTCTCTCGCCTAAAAACTAATAAGCTTATCAATAAGACTTGCATAGTGTGAATTGGGACTAGCTCATGGCCATTGACCTTCTATGCGTATGATTAATAAATATTTCCCCCCATTATTAATATTACTCATACACACTTCATACTTACACTATATCCCAGCTAACATTTTATTTTTAGTCATAAAAACTATCTGATTGTTCATATGCACTAGGGATGGGCAAAACATATCGATAAATCTTTATCAAATAAAATATTATGTACTAACAAAATCTTTTGTTTTATTTATAAAATTTTGTGTATTAAGAAAACTATTTTTCTTTGAGTATAATTTTGTTGATGTACGTTCTATGAAATATTAGTGAGTTAGTAAAGATGCTGGAAATACATTTTTTTCAGCTTAATTTATATAAGAACACACTTTTCGTGTTACATTTATTAAAAATTTTTTGAATTGTGTAAGAATAATCATGCTTGAAAATATATCGATATACATATATCGAAATATCGATATTTTTTATTCGATATATTTTAAAATATATCGATGTCGATATATCGCGACCTCATTGCTATTTTGGCCCACCGACCATTTAAAAAAATGGAATTAGGTATGGGGTACTTATATTTTGAATATCCTCTTTCAGAATACGAAATCTCTTTCGCAAAATTTTTTCTGGTTTCTGAGATATCAAGAATTCATTGTGCTCGATATCATAAATTTTGATAAATCTTCTGTAAATTTTTTTTGTTAAATAAAAAAAAATAAAAAACAGAAATCAATCATCAATTTATACTTCTTATTCCATGTAAATAAATACA
Source organism: Panzeria rudis (assembly GCA_956483635.1). NCBI lineage: Eukaryota > Metazoa > Arthropoda > Insecta > Diptera > Tachinidae > Panzeria > Panzeria rudis. Next base: position 4,608,162 of record OY101450.1, on the reverse strand, counting down.
TTTTCTATTAAAATTTATAAGCTTATTTTCAATAAACAGTAGGAAATTTCATCTCAATAACAAGTTACTCAATACACAGCAGCTAGTATACACATGCAGCACAAAAAGTCAGTTTTTACAAATAAAATAAAAAAGTGGCTAATGCAGCACAGAATAAGATTTTTTGATTAAAAAAAAACATATTAGCTTCTAACTGCATTTACGAAAGTTCACAAACATTTTAATTTTTCTTCCAAACATATGCCGGAAGCGGTGGTAAAATACAAAAAATTCTATCGGGTGTATTTTGAGAAAACTTCATGTAAATCTTCTTTGTCGTTTTTCTCCATTCCGACTTTTTGGCATATGAGCTAAACCAGAAATGAGGTCGCGATATATCGATATATATTTTTCATTTGCCCAACCCTAGTTCATAAGAAGCCTTTTATTAGAAAAGGACAATTTGAAGCAGTTGTACATATTTTACAATACACTGTACAACACAAAAAAAAATTACGGGGTTCTGACAACCTATTCTGGTAGAGGAAGCAAAAATAAAATTTAATATACTTGTGTTGGCGCTTTCCACGATCACATCGGAATTTTATTTTATAGGGGGGTTAAAGTTTCCCCCTTTTGGCCTGTTCGTGCTGCTTATCGGTACATGAAACTATGTGTTATTTAAATCTGATGTGTAGGGTATGTTCAGCAACTATATTATATTAGGACAAATATTTTTGTAGAACGTATTAATCCTCTAACTCCCCCATATAATGATAATTTTTGGATATTTTCTAAAAATCGTGAAAAACATCCCATACTTCTTCACAATTAGTACTCGGCATAGTAAATCTCTTAAGTCTTACGTTTCCGGTATAAGATAGCTAAGCCTATCTTTTTATATAAAACTCCACCAGAAAAAATTTTCTGGCATATATTAACCCTCTAACTCTTCGTTAATGGGTCCTTTCGTACATGTAATAAAAAAAATAATGTGAGTCCGATTACAGGGGAGATGTGTAAACATTTAGTAATGAAACATTTCACCTTCTACCGAAACATTCTTCTTCTCATCATTCACCCGTTTCCACTTCAGCGAACCGGGCTTCATCCGCTTCTTTTTCACCCTCGTACCTTCCTCCACAAACGACAAATCGCTCAAACCGAAAAGCTTCGCATCAGACTCCTCTGACTCACTCCCACCAGGCATATCACCCTTCCGCTTCCCCGCAGACATAAATAATAGTATTATTTATCCACCAGCAAAAAATAATATACCCGTACAAAATAGATGGAATTACCGCAGTTAAACAGCAAAGTAAGCAACAGTGAAAGATAAACGCATTCAATAAACCGTTAGCCAAATATCGCACCAAGTTCAGCAACAAATTCGGTAAAAACGAAAAACCGGTTTTTTCAAAAACCCGGGCTCATAAACCGAGACGAACCGGGTCTGAATACTGAAAAACTGGACACAAAATCCCCTAAATCCCAAAAGTTCCCGGCAAAAATACAAAAAAGGCAACGCCGAAATAATCATTCAATTCAAAAACACGGCAACACAGCACCAACCAACAAACGTACGACCTTACTGCAGGAGTTTGACCTTGAGACTCCCTTTGCCAGTGTTAGTGTATTTCTATGCAGCTGTCAAGTTTCTCTGTACTTCATGTTGTCCGTATGATTACACTAATACACGCATACACAGCTCACACCACGTTATTAGTAAGATTAATCATACTCAAAATTTGTGATTGTATTGTGAAAAAGATTTTTACCCCCTAGCGTATAGATGTTTACACATCAAAAGGGGCAACAAACTCCCCTTCAGCGGCAACACAGGGGCTGAAATGTTCTACGCGGCATTATAAAATCTTTTAAGCTTTACGTTAAAGGTATAAGATGTGTTGATCTTGTTTATGTACAAGGCCACGAGGAACATTTTAGTAAATGATTTATGCCTGCTATATGGCCGCTGAAGATGAGTTTTTTTTGCCCCTTTTTAAAAAAAAAAACTTTACAAAAGGACCCATACAACGAAGAGCTAGAAGGTTAAAATATTCCGAAATATTTTTCTCGTGGTTTTACATAAAAGTGATGAACACACCTTATACCTTAAGCGTAAGACTTACAAAATTTTCTATGCCGAGTACTAATTGTAAATAAGTATGAAGTTAACCCTTAAACATAGTTTAAGTTTTCACTGATTTCTGGCGTAAAAGTTAAGTCTTGAGCTTGGTTATCTTTAAAGACTTGTAATAAAATTTTATGGTCAACATTTTTGTACAACATTTTATCTCCGCAATCCCCCTTTTTAGGGGTGTTCTTTATGATTTGTTAGAAAAGAGCCAAAAATGATCGTTATGTGGGGGAGTTAGAGGATTAATATGTTCCAAAAAAAATATTTGCCCTAATATTTTCTACAAAGTTCATGAATATACCGAACACATAAGATGTAAAGAACACATAGTTTTATGTACCGTTATGCTGCACGAACATGCTAATAGGATGAAATTTTAGTCCGCCCCTCCCCTTTCTAAAAAGATTTCCGATTTGATCTTGCAAAATGGCGACACACGTGTATATTTTTTTGGTCTCCTCTATCAGAATCGGTTGTCAGAACCCCGTAATTTTGAAAAAAGGTTCAAAATTGTTGTATAGTGATATTAGTTACGCTATATTTTAAAACGTCTTCATTACGTTCAAAGTTTAGTTAAATTAAACTGCCTTGAAATATTTTTGCCTTGCGTGTTCATGCCAGGTTGGGTAGTTCCAGGATTGCCGCGTTATTGCAAACGTAAAACAATTTATATTATTTTAATTTCAAATATGAAGAAATCCTTTAAATTATACATTTTTATCAAGTCATTACAACACTCATACATTTGACAAAATAAGAGCAGGATAAACCAATTTTCGTTAATGTAAAGAAAAAACAAAACGAGATAATAGGCAAGTACTATAAAACCATCAACAAACAGAGCTTATCTCATAATTTAATTGTTTGTTTGTTTGTTTGTCTTTCCGCTAACTGCCGGTTTGTGTTTAAGTATTTATTGTACGTATGTAAATGTGTATCTTTTACTAGACTTACATGTGCGCAAATATTCATGTATGCGTACAATTTCTCTCTTAACCAAAAAAGTAAATACTTGTTTTATTTATATACTTACTTGTAAGTAGATCTGTGTGCTATTGCCCCGTAGGCCAAGTCTTCCAGACATCATTGAGTCATGTGCGAAATAAATATCTCTCATCGATGAAGAATTGACGACAGTACAAGCCAACTATTGACGGTATTTGCGAAGAAAGGGTACAGAAGTTGTTGATGACAACGTTGGTAACATTGTCGTTAATGAATATATAATAAAATTTAAAAATGTAATAATCTAATCGAATCCACAACCTCCACACTAATAAGCTAGTAAGCTATCTACTAGCATACCGAGGTGCTCAAAAGCCTTTATACAAAAACACGTTTTGTGGGCAACTTGAACTTCGATGTAGTCGATACTCTCGTTGTTGGCAATAAACCCGTTTACACAACAACTTTGATACAGTTGTTACTCTTGTTGTTGGCAATAAAACCTTACAGACGTCATATTGCATACAGTTGCTCTTCATCTCTTCGTCAATAAGACTTTGTAGCAGAAAATTTCATATTCTTGCCAAAACATATTCTTTATACACGACAACGTATACCCCGTTGTCTACATACTTATTTCTAAATGTACTTTATATGCGACAAATCATTGATTGTCTTGCAGACATCAGCGATGAAAATGTCGTAGGTAACAACTATGCTCACAGGGTGTTAGACAACATTTGAAGTATATATGTATGTGTAGATATTATACTAAATATATTTACTACAATACAAACAACAACATTATACTTGTATTAAATTGTCTTACAAAAGCCTGCTTCAGTAAATTATCTATCATAAAAGTTAACTAAACGTTTTTTTAAGCTGAAATCTCGTTTTAATATGCTTTAAATGAAATAGAATTATACAGTAGGAAAAACGAAATTAAACGATATTAAGAGTAAATATATATTTTTTGCTTTAAAAGACGGAAGAATGGATTTCTGTCAACACTTAGGTAATATTAGCATTCTTAAAGAAGTTAAATATTTAGGGAAATAAATAGAAAACATATAAAGTTATACATAAAATGCATAAAAGAATAGAGGGATGCGTAATTTTTATACACATATTAAAGTTAGAGAAAAACTGATTACTCTGGAATGCAAAAAAAAAAATTTCTTGGGATATCAAGAGTTTAATGCTATACATTAAAATCCGTTTTCAGTTTTTTTCTATTAGGTTAGGTTAGGTTGTACAGACAGCTTACGCTCACTTGGGTCCATGTTTGGTCCCTTTGTGTTACCTGTAAAATAGAGGAAAAGTGAGAGGAAGGGAAGAGGTCAAGTGAGGGTGTGAAGAAGAAGAAGAGAAAGGAAGAGAGAGAGAGAGAGAGAAGAGTTATGGCGATCACTCCTCAGAAGGGGATGGTTCAGGGCTGAAACCATCCACTGCGCCTTATGAAGCGGCTAAGTTTAGTAGGGTTCGTCGTTGATAGCTCAGATAGACTGACGAAGGATTGCTGACCAAGTTGTGTCAGCCGCTGGTTTTCCAGGGAGGGGCAGTGGCAAAGGAGGTGAAAGATGGTCTCCTCCTCCTCCTCATCCCGACAGCTTCGGCAGAAGTCGTGGGACGTTAGTCCCATTAGCTTTGCATGGTTGCCGAATTTGCAGTGACCTCTGATAGTTGCGACGATGTCTTTCAGGTGTGATTTCTGAAGTCTTAATAGATTCCTGAATCCAGCCTTGGCCAGATCAGCCTGGAAATTCTACAAGTAGGTTCATTGAACCATCTGGTCTGTGCCAGGGTGCGGAAAAATTTTTCTATTTGCTGCTTCCAGGCATGTAGGGGAATACCGTATAATGTCTGGCTCTGGCAGTGTCCTCCCCCTTCTAGCTAGTTCGTCAGCGATGCAGTTGCCTGCACTGGTGCCGTGTCCTTGCACCCATATAAGGTGCAGATATTTTTCAATGGGTATAACTAAAATTTCCACTAGGTATATCAGTATATTTCAACGTAACTAGAGAACGGTATGTCCGATTTCGATTAGCAAAACGCCAAAAGAAACTCCATAAGTTTAAAAATGAAATTGTTGTAAAGTGTATTAACTTTTTTAAATAAAATTCTTTTACGGTCATATTACAAATTGGTTTGTGAAAAAATTATACTTTGGTTACACAGTGCAACACGAAAAAATATAACTATATACGGACCCCACTACGTGATAAAAGACCAAAAAAAAAAAGACCCGTGTCTCCCAGTTTTGCCTCAAATCATGCACTGTTTTATGGGCCCCCAAAGATGTGGGGCCTCGGTGTCATTTTTGCAAAATAACAGATAACCTTCTCAGGCTCATATCTGGCAAACCGTTCGGAATTTTAATTTACTCTCTGAACAAAAGTTGTAGCTCTTGTCATAAAAAAAAGAAATTGTGAACCTTTAAAAACAAAAAAACTTTATCTTCAAGATCAAAATCGAAAAAAAAACTTTAAAAAGTTCGACTTTTTAACTTTTGCGGCTACCTAAGCGCTACCTAAACGGTATTAAGAATTATTCCTAGGAAGTTTATTTGTTCTAAAAATATATTTATTAATATTTTAGGTAAATTTTTTTGGTTAATTGTTTTCTTGAATTTTGAACGGTTTGCGACCTATGGACCTGAACAGGGAAAAAAAGGTAAAAAAATCGAATTTTTTAAGTTTTTTGCAATTTTGATCTTGAAGATAAAGTTTTTTTGTTTTTAAATGTTAAAAATTTTTATTTTTTGTGACAAGAGCTACAACTTTGCTTCAGAGAGTAAATTAAAATTCCGAATGGTTTGCAAGATATGAGCCTGAGAAAATTATTAGTTTTTTGCAAAAATGACACCGAGGCCCCAAATCTTTGGGGACCCATGAAAAAAGTGCATGACTTGGGGCAAAACTGGGAGACACGGGTATTTATTTTGGTCTTTTATCACGTAGTGGTGTCCGTATGTGGTTATATTTCCATGACTTAAAAAATTACACATAGTGTTATTTTTCAATGTCTTGAACATCCGGTAAAAGTCTATCGGCTTGTGGGGTTTCTAAAATTCATTGAAAAAAAAAAAACCAAATAGTTATTCCTTTCATATTGTTTATTTTAAGTGTAATTCGTATGATAAAGATATTTTACACACTTCTAACCACTCATCATTATTTTTACGATCACATACTGGTCATTTGAAGATAAATTATACTTTTTTCTCCTGACGTAAAAAGTTTGTAAGATCAATGAAAGTCTTTCATTTATTTAGTCCGCATTAAAAAAGGTGGGTGTTACCTGGTTGGAAAAAAATTTAGAGCGAAAGTACCTTTTAAATGTCTGATATTTTTCATTTAAGTTCTAACAAAATCAACATTTATTCATCGATTTTTATGATATATTATTTATTTTGTTAGTAAGACATCTATCTTTCAGGGCAGTAGCCAATAATCTTGATTTTTTTTTTAGTTTTAAATTTTTCATGATATTTTAGAAAGAAAAAAATGTTTTAATATTGCATGAAAAATCAAATTTTTCGATGCTAATTTGTGAATAATTCCGAACGCATTGATCAAATCAAAAACTTTATTATGAAGATTGGGAGGCGCTTTTTTCATGCAATCTTTCAGTGTTTTGTTGATCGCAATCGAGTATATCGTGTTCGATTTAGAGGGAAATATACTGATCTACCTAGTGAAAATATTAGTCATGCCCATTAAAAAATCTTACAATTTAACGGATTAATTATGAATTATATTCCACATTTTTTTGTTTAAACGACATTTTCTTTGCAGACCAGCGTTATCAGCGATATTTTTACTAATCGCATCTGTTTCTGTTATTGACATTAATATTAATATATTTTTGCTCTGCTTTAGGGTGTACTTTTTTTTCAAAAAAATTTCCTTTCATTAACAATTTGAATTAGTGAACTCAATTCCGTAGGTGGATAGTCTACCTAAAATTGTTTCATTAAACAAAATTTTCCATATCCTTAAAGCAATTGAAAAATTATTTAACACACATCAGACTCATCCTTGGGATTAGCTTTACGATTACTTGTTGTCTCTTCTCATTTGTTTTTATTTTATTTTTTGTTATAAAAAATACACCTCATAAAAGTACTTTTTGTCTTTGCCACTCATTTTGTGCAGTAAAAAAGATTAGAAAGTATGTAATTCCACAGTTTTTTATTTACTGCTAAATAGATGGCTGAATGAATACTTTATAAAATGTTCTTCTTATTACTTGTATACATTTATTTATATGGATTTTATACTTAATTTTTTTCTAACTGATATATGGCTGTGCGATGTTGAATCATACATTCATTCATACATTGTTTGAATGTTTACTACAATTACACTATTCGTGTTGTGACTGCTGTTGCTGTTGCCGCTTGCTGGTTTCTTTCGTTTAACATCTTTTCATTTCTCATCGGAAGCAGGTGGCCCCTGTACGAACTGAATGCACAGGAGGCTCTTCGCAAAATACCAAAAATGGTTGTCTGCCAGTTGGATTACCACAACTACTGCAAATGGAGGAAAAGAAATTTCTTTTGGCTGTTGAACGTGGCGATATAGCAAATGTACGCAGGTAAGTACAAAGATTTGTAAGCACAATGAAGATGCAAGAACAAAACCGAAATTAGCAAGTACTTTAAAGCATTGCTGCTATTGCTGATGTTTTTGTTGGTGCCTTCTTCATTGTTGTGTTTAAATATTTTATATGTACAGTAGACTTATGAAAACATGGACTAGCTTTATTTTCCAAAATTGTAGATGATTCATATTTAACACACTTTCTTTTCTTTGTTCTGTACGGAAAACATTGGGATGACGACTTTAACTTTTCAGATTTTAGCATTTGGCTTCATCTTCTGATAATAAATTGTTTACATTAAACAAAAAAAACATTACAGATTTGAGACAAACATTTAATATTTTCAAATTTTCAGATTTGCTTTTTTATTTGATTTTTATATCCGTAAATATTTTCGTGAGTTCACTGTACTTTGAAAAGCCATATTTGGGTTAGTCAGACCATTAGTGTATGAGAATGTGTAAAGCCATTGTTTTTGCCTTCAAGAAATTTACATAAGAGGATGCCTAAAATGGTTAGACTAGGAAGTTTTTAGATTGCAGGATTAAATCCAGTTTAATTATAAAATTTGCTTATCTGAAATTAAGTTTATTTCAAGAATAATAGAGTTAAAATTTTTTTAAGGAAAAGAAAGGAAAAATTTTTATATTTTATATTTTTTATATATTTGTTAGTTGCAATAACCGATGAAAAGTAAAGTAAATTTAGAAAGAAATTTATTTAGTTGCAAATACAAATAATTGGTACTTAAGTCCAATTTATAATATTTTAATTGATTGTGCCCATCATATTCTTTACTTATTTATGACAAATACATACGATCGCTTGATCTAATCAATTTAAAAATTGTCAGAATCATATCTTTATTACAATTATGCTCTTCTGGTAGTGAAAGTGAATTGTTTTTTAGATTCATAGAAAATTGATAGAGTGAGTTAAAATATAATCTATTCACCTAATGGAGTTTTCTTTTCTAGAAAAAATTTAACATTTTCTTAACTTGTTTTGAAAAAATCTTCGTGAAAGACGATACAATAATTTCTAATAAATTCACTTTCTCGATATATGATAATATTGCAAATTTTAATTAAAAAGTGCAAACAATGCAACATTTTTTTCTAGAAAAGAAAACGCCATAATATTTTATCGGTTTAACCCTTTTCCAACCATGATTTTTTCTGGGAGGACTTTTGAACACAGTAAACTATCTTTACCGTTTTTTTGCGTTGGTGTTGGTTTTAGAAATATTAACTTATTTAACCAAATTAGTCAATGAAAATTTAGTCTATGAATACTGCTTCATCTTCATTTTTACAAAATGTATTTATTCGATATATTCTCAAGGTTTTATATGTAAAAAACTTTAATTGATTCATTTACAGATCTACTGATGAGTTGACATTAGCATCCAACGAAATGCGCACCATATCCTCCTCGGTCCTGGCGTGCAGCCTGCTGGATATTTTTCAAACGTCTGAAGACCTGCTAAAAAAATTATAAGATGAAAATCTTATGACCATTTATGCAGCTAGCTGAACAAGTTGTTCGTAGAACACGTTCTCTTGAGCACTTAACCATTTTAATTTTATTTATTGATCAAATGCCCAGTCGGCTGCATATTGCAGTGCTCAGAATCCTCTCGCCCTTTATGTCCTTGATAAAATTTTTTATTCTATTGTTTCTTTCAGAAGCATAAAGAATATATTTTTGAAGACTTCTGGCTCTAGGGTTTCCTTGGGACTGAGGAGGATGTAGATTAGCTAACCGCAGCTACACAATTAAAATTTTCTGCATATGTTCATTTTTATAACATAAACATATCGGAATAGGCCCATCACTGATAACGCTGGTCTGCAAAGAAAATGTCTTTTTAATAAAAATATGTCAATTATAAAGACTTAATTGAGCTAAAATTATGTCCGTTTTTAGTTTTTTTCTATCATGTACAGATTATATTTAATGGGCTTGCATCTGTCCGATTTTGATTAAGAAACCAAAATATCTTTGACGAAAATACCATCAAACTTTTTTTTATATAATTTACGCTTTCGCAGTTACTCACAATTTAATATCGAAAAAGTACTTTTTAAAGCAAATTTATAATTTTTCTTCTTTCCAAAAACTCACAAAATATTAAAAAGAATTTGAACTATTTTTCTTAGGAACAAAATAAGCCAAATATTATGAAAATTGATGGATCAATATTTATTTTATTAGCAATAAAGTGACTACAAACAGACGCCTAAAAATTACTTCCTTTCTAAATTTGTACGAACCAAAAATACATTTATTACTGAAAGTATCTTTTAAGTATTTGGATGTTTTCACATAATTGCAAATAAGATCAACATTTATAAGATCAACATATAAAAAAACATTAATTTTGCATGACACGTATTTTTTCGATACTAATTTGTGAATAACTGCGAAAGCTTTGATCAAATCAAAAACCCATATTAAAAAAATTAAAAGGATATTTTGTCATATATATTTTGGAATTTTTTTGGTCGAAATCGTGCATGTCTTTCAAGAGTTAGGGAGAAGTATACCGATGTACCCAGTGGAGATAACGCTCATGTCCATTAAAAAACCTGAAAGTGATAGAAAAAAACTGAAAACGGATTTTAATTTAGACCATTACAGTTTTTGTATTCCACATGCATATTTTTATTTAAAGCACTAATAAATTTTTTTGCAGACTAGTGTAAAGAGCTCCTTTTCTCTTCGAAAACAGTATACTTTTAGTATTTTTCTCCAAAAATTTTTGTATGCTGAACCTTTTTTTTATTTGTTCATAAAATTTTTATGAAACATAATACTTTGAGGTTTTGTTATACAAAGAAGAAAGTTTTTGAATTTCTTGCGATAAAGATTTTTGTATGCTGCCCTATGGAAAAGTGTTGATTCAATAAGAAAAAATTTTGAATTTTCTATGATAAAGAGACTTTCTATACATATTTGATAATAAACAATGTTTGAAAATATTTTTATGCTGTCCTCGTGATTTTTATAAAAACTTTATTTTCAACAAACGTTATATTTGAATCAAATACAGGTTTTGTTGAATTTTTTAAAATTACCGTTGTTATATATTTATTTTTTTCTGTGTATCTTTCCCTTTCTTGTATTTTAGTTTGTCTTGTCAAGATATTGTATTTTCTCTACTGTGGAAGAGGTGTATATTGTATATGAAAGTAATTTTTCTTTTCATCTCAGACATACCAACACTACGAAGAATTTGCAAATTATTTTCGATTAATTTAAATAATGAAAAAAAAACTAAACTACGAAAACCAAAAAAAATTAAAAAAATAAATTTTACAAATATTCAAAAAAAGTCAAACATGTATAGAAGAAAAACAATTTCTGCAACAAAAACCAATTCCTTCTTGTAGAAAAAAGAAAAGAAAAGAAGGAAACATATATTAAACATTTTTTGATGGCTTTAAGCGAATATTCTGTGAAATTTAAGTATCTGCCTAAAAGTATGCCAATCATAAGAGTCTGTTCAGGCATTTACTTTCATACATAAAATGTTCATACATATACCATTCATACCTGTGTGGTAGAAGTTTTGCTTTATTTGAAGGTAGGAAACCTGAAAAAGCTTTTAACAAGTATTGCAACGCAAAAAAATATATTCTTAAAAACAAAAAAAAAGTAAAAGCAGAATATAACATAAACGTACAATTGTAGAAGTTGAATTTCACCAAAAAGTTTCGTTGGTTACAATGAAGTTGTCATGTTTTCTTTAAAAAGTTTTTCGCATATTCATTTCATACGTTACGTAAAAAGGTTGGATATGCTGTTAAATCAAGCAATGAGTTTCTGTTTAAATGTTTTTTTTTTTGGCTTAAATTCAATCAATAATTAATTACACTATATAACAAAATTGAATTTATTTCAAAACAAAAATTTTTCACGACTGGCTCCGGTAGAGAGCATAAAAAATATGCACATGTATCGGGATACATCTAGGATTCAGTTTAGGGTTAAGTTCCCCCGTCAAACCTTTTTTTTTTAAAGAGACATAGCACAATTAGGCAATTAATGCCTGCCAGTTAATTAATTAATGTGTTACCTTCTTTGGTAAAGTAGGAGAGAGATATGAAGCTTAATTCATTTAAAATAAAGACATTCATTTGTTTAAGGTGTGTAGCCATTTATTAGTTCTTTTATTTCATTGTCGATTTTGCTACAATACCGGCGAAGGAGAATGCTGTGATGTGTATCAGCATATGTCGGTATTAGTCGCTGCCAGTACTGCCAAAGTGATCGATGCTATGCCTTCATCACTTTAACAGTCCACAACATTCAACATAATAACACACCAATCCACATATCAGAAAAATTCATGACGTTGTTGGCTTGCCTGAAATTAGTCTTGAACTCAAGACCTCAGGGTTTGTAATCAACGCGCTAATCATCTCAGCAAGCAACGTTTACGGTATAAGTACTGTTCAGAACTTTTATGTAAAACACCACGACAAATATTTTTCTGGAATATTTTAGTCCTCTTAGTATTCGCTGTGTGAGTGTTTTTGTTACTTTATTATATTCCTCGTGGCGTTTTGAATAAAAATACTAAACACATCTTTTCCCTTAAACGTAAGGTTTATAAGATTTCCTATGCCGAGTACTAATTGTGAAAAAGTACGAAATTAACCCTTAAACACATGTTGTGTTTTAAATGATTTCTGCCGTTCCAGTTGATTCTGGAGCTTGCATGTATTTAAAATCTTATACTAGAGGTTTATGGAAAATATTTTTGCAGAACATTTTAGCCCGCTATATTGCTGATGAAGGGGATATTTTTGTGCTTTTCTTAAAAAAGGGACAAAACGACCCATACAGGAAAGAGCTGAAGGGTAAAATGTTTAATAAAAATGTTCCTTGTGATGTTTTACATAAAAATAATGAGCAAATCTAATACCTTAAATGTAAGGCTTACAAGATATCGTATGCCGAGTCATATAACAACCCGACTAGAAATTTGCATGCCAACAACGTTTGGGATCTAACTGGGATCCCAATTCCGATGTAACGCAGAAACGTATTTGAGATCCGATTGGTTTCCTGTGGGAAAATAACAAAATCTTGCAAAAATTTGCTAAAATTAGGAAAATATCAAACTCTAATATTGAACTAAAAATTGCTGAAGCTATCCAAGGGACACAAGTATGTTACAATCCCCCCTGTTGAAGATGAGCAAAATATACGATTAAAAATCTGTGTTAGATTTTCCCAACAAGCTCCCAATAGTTTTCCACTTGGGAAGAACTTATGTTAAGTCACTAATTTGTAGATGGGCTATCCCAACAAGTTCCCGATCAAATCACAAAAGGGATTACCCTTTTGGGTGTGCCACATGAACTCCCAATCGGACCCCAATATGAGTATTGGGAGAATTTCTAGTCCTAGAATGAATACAAAAAATTCTGGAAATTATTGAATATAAACCAAAGATTTTGCGTTTTAAAACAAATTTTTTAATAAAAAGCAAATACGTTTTTTTTATTCATAATACCCAATGTGCAAAACGAGGGAACTTTAACTATCCCTAAAATGAATCTCAGATGTTAACTTTCAAAATGCCAATACAGTTGTCTCCTATTAGAACCAGTCGTTCAAACCATGTAATTAAAGAAAAAAATATTATTTTGTTGTACAGTGTAATTGGCAAATTTAAACTTAATGGATGAGATATTTCTAAAGTTTTAAATATGTGCCGCTTACATCATTAAAAGTTAAATTTGTTGTTGTTGTGACACATTTTATTAATTAACTTTTAATTGAGACTTGTCTAAATATTTCTAGACAATTATGTTTATATAACAAATTAACAAAATTGTAATGACTGCTCCTAAAGGTATGCAACAATCTTAAAATTGTATGGACTTGTGAAAGTATGTTATTATATTTAGTTAAAAAATTTTCATTAAAAGTTTTGTATATTTTTAGGATGAAACTAAAGAGCTTTGGGCAATTTATACAGAAAAGAGGAATTATAATACATTTTAGTTTAGAATAATATGGCCCCACATATTATTTTTTTAATCAATAAATGAAAAGTAGCCTTTAACTTTTAAATAATTTTTGGAGCAACCTACTGATATCATATTATATTATTCCGCAATTTATTGTTTTAGGCTACATTTAATTTATTGGGTTAAGAAGGTGATCAAACAGCAAGAGGAGGAGAATAAATTAATTGTCTAACAAACTCATTTCTCAAATAGATTGGGGTTTTCCCATCAGCATATCAATTTATTTGTAAACACTAACTGGGTGTTAGCCTTTTATCAACAATCTTACAGGAAGTGTAAGAAAGTAATTTTAAAAATCCAAATAGTAAAAATATTTCTCTATTATAATATTGTCTTTGTGTGTAACAAGCGTAAACAAGTACAGGCCTTTAGTTATAAATTAATTTGTAAAGCATGACATACACGTTACGACCGTTGATACAACTTGAGTAGGTTGTACGCGAAATTGCATCGTTTGTGGGCTCGTTGTATTAAGTTGTGTGTTGGTTGTACGAAAGATCAAAAAGTTTTGAATTTTTTTTTCGTATACATGTTAAGTATTGTTGTGACCTCCTACAGTAAACATTGAACATGAATATTATTTGCTTACAACATATATTGGAAGATGTGTACTTGGTAGCAACTTGGTTGCAAAATGAAGTTGTGCATGAGATCGCACACTAAATTGTATCGTTTGTGTGACAAACATACAATGAGATTACTAGCTGAGTTGTACCAACGGTCGCAAAGTGTATGGCTTACATAAAGCCACATGCTTGCATACTAACACACACACTGACAAACAAACTGTAAATAAGTGTCACAGAAAGCAAAACCTACACAAACTAAATTTGTAAATGATAATAGAATATATGTATAAGAGTATAAACACTTGTATATCTAACAAGTATAACTTCGAGTTAACCAACCAAAACAATATTAAGGAGACACACTTAAACACATGTCTGCACAAACAGACACTTACAGATATTCAAAAACTGACATTTAAACACTCACACTTCATTTTCAAATGGTTGTAAGAACTTAACAATAAGCTTGTACAACATTGTTTAGATGGTTTATTGGTGTATGTGTTAAAGAAAAGGGTTCAACAAAAAAAATAAATAAAAAAGGGCAAACAATTATAGGACGAACAATGCCTGGCTACACTTTTGAACACACCTATTCACAACAACACCTACACATATGAAAAATATTTGTACTCTAATTTAAACATAACAAGGTTCGTTATGGTCCTTAGCAAAATGTGTTAGTAAGAGTTCTGTTTACATAGAGGCACATACACACACAGGAAATATAAATACACAATTATAATATCATTGTGTTATATTACCAAAAATTATTCGTACATACCTGGTTTAGTATTGTTGCCTTTTTTTAAGTATGTATCTTCAAAATGTTGAGGAATTTTTTTTCGGCGCACAGATGGTGAAAGGAGTTGGTTTTTAAAATAGAAAGAACAATTTGGTGAAAAAATAGTTTTGAGGTTTTGAGTGACCACAAGAGTTTTAAATATTACAGTTTAATTAAGTTTTAGTTTTTGCTGTAAAAATGTGTTCTTTTTTTTAACAATAAAGAGTACTTTAAAAACAAATATATATTTTATGTTTTCTTTATAAAAAATACACTGAAAAAAATTAAAATTTGATTTAAATTATGAGGAGTTAAAGTTAAGAATATGACAAAAACCACATATTCAATTACATACTTTCAAATTTTCAATTACACTATACAACACGAAAAAACATGCTTTTAAAGACTGATTCTGGTAAAAGGAGCAAAAAAATATTAAGGTATCGGCGTTTTGAAAGTTACCTTCTGGGAGTTAAATTCCTCATTACCTTTTGGACATTGTTACTCGTATAGTGAATCGGTATAGGAAAATTTGTTATCCTTACGTTTAACGTATAAGATTAGTTCATCACTTTTATGTAAAACACAATGAGGAAATTTTTCCCAACTTAATATTTTACTTTCTAAGTATCACGGCTCATTGCGAAAACAATTTGTAGCTGTTGTTGCTTTTATTTATTTTCAACTGTGCCCTTACAAGTACAATTTCAACTTTGATATTATAAACTTCTTATTCTTATGATTAGGAGTTTAATATAGTATCTTTAGTTTTTCTATGAAATTTTTGGGTAAAGGTTCCCTGCCCCAATGAAATGGCCATAGGAACTAGCTAATACCCCTCCATAATCAATTTCAATGTATTTTAATAAAAATCTAATATTTTACTTAGAAAGTAAAATATTAAGTTGGGAAAAAGCATGTTAAAAATGAAAATTAACAAAATGAGGAACATTTTTGTAGAAAAATTTAACACTCTTACGCTCCGCTGTATGAATTTTTTTCACCTTTTCTTAAAAGAGGGACAAACAGCTCCTCCAACAAGCTCCAAACTCAAGTTGAATACCAGAAATCATTCAAAACTTATAATGTGTTTAAGGGCCAATTTCGTAATTTTTCACAATTAGTTCTCGGAGTAGGAAATCTTGTAAGAGTTACGTTTAAGGTATAAACTACGTTTGGCTCTTTTATGTAAAGAAACAAGATAAACATTTTTGTGGAACTTTTGATCCCTCCAACTATTTTGTGAATGGGTACTTTTGACGTTTTCTTAAAAGAGGTTAAAAAAACTCCCCTTCTACGGCAATATAGCGGGCAAAAATGTTATATAAAACAAATTTTCATAAAATCCTACTATTTGTCTTCAAAGACACTTAAAGCGTATTTCACCAATTTATTTAAATATCAATTAATATTTAAAAGTAATTTTTCTATACAAAAATGAATGAAAATTAGAATTAAATTATGGATCGATGTTTAAATAACATTGGGGAAAGAGGGTCTTAAGCTCCATATTTAAAATGTGTTCAAGGGTTAATTTCATACTTATTCATAACACTGGTCTGCAAAAAATTATATGGAATATACTAGGTTTAATGCACTAAACTGGAATTCCTGTTCAGTTTTTTTCTATCACATACTAACTTGAGAGCGGATCGTCCGATTTGAATAAGTAAACTGCCAAAATATGCGGAATTAAATTGTTTTCCAATTACATAAATAGAATTTTTTGGAGTTAGTCAGAAATTAAAATTCATGCAAAATTAAATTTTTTTCGTTTTCAAAACTCTTAAATTAAGAGGGAAAAAATTTCTAAAAAAAAAATGAAAATAAGCCCTAAATCATTAAAAATTATGCACAATCTCGATTTTATTTATAATTAAGTGAGGGAAAACTGCATTAACAAAAAATTTCGATTTTGATACAACACACATACACCCACACACACACACACTCAACCACACACACACAGAATTGAAAATTTTGCTTCACGTAATTGTGAATAAAATCAACATTTGGCTATCGATTTTCGCGATTTGTGAATTATTTTACTCCCAGTTCACCCAGCTCTCACATTAAGATAAGAATTTTAAATTTTTTCGGTTTTAATTTTCTTATGAAACATTGAAAACAAAAAAAGACAATTAATTTCGCCGCTTATTTCTGTATAAGTCCGAAACAGTTAGAAATATTTATAAAAAAAATTATAATAACTTAAAGGTAATATTACTCCTCATCATTTAGTGGCTTATTTATTCAAATCCGTTCTCGAGTTTTGGCAGCTAAAGAAGGTATTACGCATGCCCATAAGAAAATCTATACATGATAGAGAAAAACTGAAAACGGGTTTGACATTAGCGCATTAAGCTCTGTATATTCCATATTCATATTTTTATTTAACAGGTAGTTTTTCTGCAGACCAGTGCAATATTGTAAGTCTCACGTTTCATATATAAAATGTATTCAGCGTTTTGATGTAAAACTCCACGAGGAAAATTTTTGTAAAATAATTACGTACGTCTAATCGCCATTATCCTTGTTTTTAAGATAGGAACAAGAAGACCCCTACACTGAAGATTATAGTGTTAAAATATTTCACAAACATTTTGCTAGTTGTATCTTACATAAAATCGCTGTACACATCTTCTACATGAAAGGTAAGGCTTACAAGATTTCCCATGCTGAGCGTTTTGATGTAAAACTCCACGAGGAAAATTTTTGTAAAATAATTACGTACGTCTAATCGCCATTATCCTTGTTTTTAAGATAGGAACAAGAAGACCCCTACACTGAAGATTATAGTGTTAAAATATTTCACAAACATTTTGCTAGTTGTATCTTACATAAAATCGCTGTACACATCTTCTACATGAAAGGTAAGGCTTACAAGATTTCCCATGCTGAGTCACTATAAATAGTTTTATGCAAAAGGAGGGGAAATTTAACTCCTCCTATATTGAATCCCAGATTTAAGCTTTCGAAACGTCAATACACATGTATTTTCTTTTGGTGCCTTCTACCAGAATCAGTCGTTAGAATCTTATTAAAAAAAAGTTTGATTTGGTTGCACTGTGTAATTAATAAAAACTTCGATTTAAAAATTTTTGTTAATTACATTGTTGGTCGTTTTACTTAAGAATATATTTTTTATTTCTCGGCCTAAAATTTATTGAGCTGCAAGCGGTATATTTTCAAGAAAGTGCACTTAAATATCGTTGTTCTTTCTCAATTAAAATGAAAAAGTTAATTTATTAATATATTTTTAAGATTGGAAGTTAAAGAAAATTGTATGTTGAACAAATAAAACAGAACATTGCCAAAATCCGGCGAAAAATAAAAATTTTGTAGGACATTAAGTAAAAAATACAATTTTTATAACTCATAACAAGCACGTGAGTGTTGCATATACTCGTATGTGGTAATTTGTTTAAGCAATAACTTCGTTTAAAAACTAAAAACACCAGACATTATAGAAGTCACCCTTAAGTATTAAAACTTTCCCTTAAACGGCCACGTTTTTTCTTAGTGATAAACTTTCTCTCATACATATCTAAAGTTTAGCTTC
Source organism: Panzeria rudis (assembly GCA_956483635.1). NCBI lineage: Eukaryota > Metazoa > Arthropoda > Insecta > Diptera > Tachinidae > Panzeria > Panzeria rudis. Next base: position 4,589,528 of record OY101450.1, on the reverse strand, counting down.
TAAACTCAATACTATTGCAAGAGTATATGAAAATTTCTATAGCATACTTACGGGCTATTTTCACAATATGCATTTTAAAGTCTGTTTTACTTAATTTTCTCACTTGTGCTTTCTGTTCTGTTTGCTTTAGCAAACTTCAAAAATTTTACTTTAATATCTTTATTGGAAATTTAGTAGGAACGTTTTTTTAATGTTATTTTGTTTATTACCAAACGTTTGCTTTGGCGCAAAACTTTTTAATGATTTCTATTTTAGGACCCAAAAAAAAAATGTTTTGAAATTGAAATTTAAGTCAATATTACAACAAATAAATTTACTTTTCTAGGGTTTGAAAATCTTTGCCGTAATAAAGTATTGATTAAATTTATAACTTGTTTGATTTTTGTTCTACATAGAAATGAACATATTGAGGCATTATTATTTTTTGTATGAAAACTTGTTTTTTTTGGAAGCCAACCATTGCCCTCAAGGCTTTCTGAGTTAATAAAAATTTGGACGAATAATTTTATATTTTTTCTTTCTGTTGTAATTAAAACAAAAGTAGTAAAATTTAAATTAAAAATCAAATTTGTTAGCAATTTTGTTGCAAACATAAATTGAGTAAATTCAGTTTATTATAATATTTTATTTTAGAATCCTTCAAAAAGCCCACCGCAATCATCACATCAACATCAATTGCATGGATCCTTTGGGCAGACGTGCCTTAACTCTGGCAATCGATAATGAAAATTTAGAAATGGTTGAATTGCTGGTTATAATGGGTGTCGATACCAAAGATGCTCTCCTACATGCCATCAATGCGGAATTCGTTGAAGCCGTTGAGCTGCTGCTGGAGCATGAAGAACTCATCTATAGGGAAGGAGAACTTTATGTAAGTGTTAAAATAAGATTTAATTGAAGTGATATGCATGTGTGTGCTATTAAGGGTGTATTAAATAGCATCATGTGCAGGATAAAGTTTTCTTAAGTTCATTTTAAGTTTAAATAATCTTGAAATAAAAATCAGTCATTAGACACGTTTTCATTAGAAAATGAGACGGAATGAAGTTTTCTTGATATATTTTTATAGAATCTTTATTATTGCTTTAAAAGGGAATAAATAATTTAGCAATTTAAGCGGTTTAAGGCGAATTTGAGATATCCTGTAGCAATGAATGTATGAAATAGCATTTATTTAATTATTTATTTCAATAGATTTCTGATCGCAAAAAGCTTTATATATGGGAACATCCTGCGTAACGAACGCTACATTCGTATGCGCTTTCAGATTAAAATATTAACGTTTTTTGGTCTTTCAAAAGAGTTACCTTCAACTTATGCATAGTGTTTAGTGGTATTTAACTGTACTTGACCAGAAAGTTTTATGACGTATGCGACAAAAAATGGAAGCAACTTTTCAAGCTGAAGTGTGTTTTCGTAATTTGTAGCGAATTTTGCATAATAAGGCACACAAAGGGCCTGTCCCACGATGTCGACAAGTCGATATCGTTCTCTTATTTATATTGAAAACAATAATAAAAAATTTAAATTTGTTTTTGTTTTCAAAATATATAAGAGAACGGCATCGACTTGTCGACATGGTGAGACAGGCCCAAAATCTAATTCATAAAAGAAAGAGGAATATAAGAGAATTCTAATATAACTTATTTGCAGCCAAATAATTTTGTCGTTCTTATCAGAAGCAGTGAGCCCCTTGTGATGCACGCTACGTGACCCACGTTACATTTTTTCTTAATAGCTATAAATTGTTAATTTTACATTAAAAATCTATTTATTGGAGTTGTAGGTAATTGAGTTACGGATCGGTAGTATGGTGGATCGCCACAAGCAAGATATACGTGGTAGACCAACTATACAGAATATAGAGATCTGCTTGCATCGGAATTACAGGGTGTTTTCGTACTAGTCTTTCATAGGCTCTGAATGCTGTACTAAACGTAATTCCGATTGATCTTCATGTATTGATTGGCTGCATCCTCGAGCAGTGCGGCAAGACTAGCGGTATCTGAGAGGTAGAGATCAAGGACTTATGGTCATGCCAGAATCTTAGATCAATTACCACAGGAAGCCCTCTGATTACATGACACCTCATCTGGACTTCGATAGCACCTTCAAAGTCCCTACTCCATCCAGACGGCTGTGGAAGGGAGGTAACATAGAAAAAAACTTAAGCTTCAGAGTGTATACCGATGGATCAAGAATGATCTACGGTGTAGGCTCCAGAGTCTTCTCGAATGACTTTGGGGTAAGACCGTCCTTCCGACTTCCCAACGAAACCTGTGTATTTCAGGCTGAAGTCCTGGCCATAAGGGTGGCAGGTAGGGTGTTGATTGACAGGAGTGCTCAGGGGGACTTGGCATCTTCGTCGACAGTAAGGCGGCACATCTGTCACACACTACTAAGGTCTCACACTACTTCTTCTACTTTAGTTAGCCAATGTAAGGACGTGCTATCCAGATTAGGTGTTATATAGGAACGTTACAAACAATTTGACTAATTGCACAAATCAACATCGTTATAGTAGCATTCTTACAGCATAAAGCAAAAAATAGCAAATTAGTCGAGAAATCAACTTCCTGTTTGTATTTCTATATGTTACTAAGTAAGTCAGCATGAAAAAGTAGGTCACCCCCAACTATAGCAAAAATTTAAGAAAAACAATCATCTTTTGTATGACTTTAAGCTTTAATTTTCAATTTGCGTTTTAATATAAATACACCCCAAAGGTATTAAAGGTAAAAAAATAACAAACAAAAAATTACCCACATATAAATTATAATTTAAATTCAAAATTCTACGTTTGTGTGCCAGAGGAATGATTTTTAATATTTTCTTACTTGCTGTCATATGACTCACATGAATATGTGAGAGTGTCTTTGTGTCTGTGTCACATAACTGTTTGCTTGATTAGGCACTTAATGTACCATAACTGTTGTCGTCGTTTTCAGTTTTTACAAATTAAAGCTGTTACAGCTAAAGAGCCTGCTATTTTATTCTCTGGCTGTTTAACTTTGTCAAGTTAGCAAGCACATGGCCTTGACTTCATTTTTCATGTGGGTGACCCCTTAAACAAATGTAAGATGCTGGAAAAAAAAGAACACCAGAATAAAACTAAAGGCCTAAAAAATGTTAAACAGTAAAGTGGAAAATTACGAAGGTTTCTCCTTGCCCCTGCTCTTGTTAATTCCAAGCATAAAACACACACATATTTAAGATAAATATTCACTAAAAATTTTTTTCAGCTTAATCATAGTTCCATTCTATATTTTTATACATTTTCTTGTTATAATTCTGCTCATACAAAATTTTTATTGTTATTTTTTTCTTCTTTCTCATTTTCGTTTTTCTCCTGTTCATTTGATACTTTTCGTTGTAGAGTTGGCAAAAAGTTGAAATGAATACGGCCATGTTTCCACCGGATATAACACCTTTAATTTTGGCAGCACATAAAAATAATTTTGAAATTTTAAAAATTCTCTTAGATAGAGGAGCTGCTGTACCAGTGCCACATGACATAAAGTAAGTTGACACACAAGACATGCGGACATGAGTTTAAGAAGATAAAATATGAAAATAAAATATACACACTCATACGTACCCCCAAAAGCATGCTTTAGAATAATTTTTTTCTTATTAGGCAAACTTTTGTGAGAAAAAATTGTTTATTACGAGTAAAATGAAAAGGAACAGCAAAATTTCCTAGTTTTTTTTTATATTATAAATGCGGTTATTATCCAATATCGGGGATAATTAAGTGAACAAAAGAATGTCTTTTATTATTAAAACAAAAGTGAAGCATGTACGCGTATGAGTATTGTTAGAGATTGCAGATTAATCATTCGCCCTCATGTTACATTTTAGGAAGCCAAAGATAATGATAAATTTTATACTCATGAATACATATCGTCACAGAAAATGCAAAAAGTAATATCTAACATTTTAAAAGTTTTACAGGAGAAGCGTAAAACTTGTTTAAATGAAAAATATGTTGACAATTAGTACAAAGTTTTACAATATATAATTTATATGTATATTTATTGTAAAATTTTTCAAATAAAAAATATATGTAATGTTTTCATATACATTTTCTATAACAATTTTATATATTTAGAACCATTCTGTTTTAATACATGGAAATCTTTGCAAGATTTTGCCTTAACATTTTTCTAACATACTTTTTTACATCAACTTCCTTTTCATAAATTTTCTTTTACGAAACATTTCTAACGATTATATATTAGTGGTAACATATTTTTCACAACTTTCAGATGCGGTTGTGAGGAATGCGTACGCATGTCTTCTGAAGACTCTTTGCGACATTCCTTGTCTAGGGTGAATATCTATAGGGCTCTATCCAGCCCTTCTCTCATATGTCTAACATCACATGATCCGATTTTGACATCTTTTCAATTATCCTGGGAACTAAGAAATTTGGCCTTTACAGAGCAGGTAAGCGAATAAAACAATTAAATAGAGATTAAATTACATTTAAATTTATAAATTTAAGAAAGCAGTACGGTTGAAGTATAGTCTAGAAACACATGCAGGTTTTTCACACAGCTCGTATGAAACAGAAAAGTTTCATAGTTTGTGATTAAAAAATTTTGGATTTTATTTTTTAAGCAGCCCCACCGACTTGCAATATAATTGTGCAATTTTTCATATCTTGCAATAATATCACACATTCTATTAGAAGGTGCCACAATGTATTGTCAAACATTAAAAGTCTTTGATTTGCTTTGCACAACATCCAAGAAAATTGTGTAGTGTGTTGGCAACATTGCACAGTGTTATATTTATTACTCACTGTGAGGAAACTTGTGTAATATTTTATTTGAAAGTATTATGCTATATATTGGATATTTTAGATCAAAACTGCAATAATACGTACAATAACATATTCAATAATATTGTATAATGAACGGGCCTCTTTAGAACGTATGACAGACAGATAGATAGATATATAGATAGATAGATAGATAGTGTCATGAAAAATAAGTTCTAGAAATATTTTGTTCACCCCTAAAAGTATACAAAATGTGTGCTCTAAAACGATTGGTTCAAACTAGACTTCTACCAAACTCGTTTATTCGTTTAGGATATACACAAACCTTTGATCAAACCCATATAAAATTATACAGGTTTGATCAAAGATTTGTTTCCAACCTAAACTATGAAATGAGCTTGGCACAAGTCTAACTGCCTGTTCAACGATGTCGAAGGAAAACCTGAGCGATCGAAAGCCACTGTTCCGAAATCTAGTCAATTTGGGTCCAACAATATCGACAGCTTTCGTTTGCTTGCACTTACGTGTGTCAATTTTTCTCTCTTAAGTATTAAAATTTTACAACAGTGCCATATTGTAAATTTCTAGTTTATTTGACGATTTTCATTCAAACACTGAAAATACTACTAAATTGGTTGAAGAAAAATACAACCAAACATAACGACAAGAGAACCCATTGTAAGGTACTCGCAGTTGTACATCAAATTTTTATAATTTTCTAATACAAATTCCAATACAAATTTCTAATACGTCTTCACGAGCCATCGAATTGAACATGACATGAACATGACGGCGACATAGCAACTCTAAAAAATTCATCAACTTTTTTGTTGTGGTGAATACGTACGATGTCCATGTTCTGCATTATCAATCTGTTTTTTTTTGGAAGTGCAATAGAGATGGAATATTTAACAATTTCGTTCTGTCTCTTTTCTTTCTATTAAAAATGGTTATCGACGGCGAATCTCATGGCGAACATTGATGCTCAGACATATGTTCGGGCATCGATGTCAGAGCATGGACGAAACATGGACATGAGCGGTCTACATTAGCCATATGCGATTTTCGACATAATGTTCATACCAAGTTCAAGGCTAATGTAGACCACCAGTTAAAAAGAATCATGAGTATGTGCATAAATAGTAAGAAAATTAATAAGAATGATAAAAAATATTATAATAAAGAGAGATGTTACGAGTTCTAAGAATTTAATGGACTTTTATGCAAAATTTTTTACCAGTCGCAAGCAACACAGTAAGTGAGTGATTTTGACATTACGGTCGTATTGCTTCGACATTGTTGAATCGGATATCCTATGAAACTACTTACGTTTTCTTTCTACTTGTTTTTCGAGTTATCGTTCATATAGAAACATATTTATGACTTTGTGCATGAACGCAAATCAGTGTTCTTTCGTTTAGAATGCGCATGAACATCATTTTTGACATCGTTGAACAGGCAGTAATTCAAACAGTATTTATTTAAGGAAAGCAAAAACAATATTATTTCGTTATAAAGACGATTTGCTACATTCGAAGTTAAGTTCGTAAACAATTTTCTAAAAAATATAAGAATCAAAATTATCATTGAATAAAAAGTAGTTTTTGGAAATGAATGTTTCAAAGCCGATTGATTTACAGCACAGGGCTTTTGCACGATTCTATTTTAAATTGAAAGCTTAACATTTTTATATTCTTAGTTAGGAGAGCTTCAAACTTTGGTTATATTTGGCAGGTTTTCAACTCCCACGTCCGTTTTATGTAGGAGAAAGATATAGACGAAGTAATACTGAACATTTGATTTCTTTACTCTAATTAAGTAAAATTTATGGTAAAACAAACTTACCTAAAATTAGCTCGTCCAATATACTTTCGTTATCACTTTTGTACGAATTGGATTTCTACATATCTAGTTGTACATGAAATATCCTATAAGCAGCGCCATTTATTGACGGCAACAAAAGATTTGCAAGAAGTGCTAAAATTTATTCTCTTGTTAATTTTTTTTTAAATAAGCTTTTCAGTTATTCCACAGGCCAACTATAAAAATCTTTTTAAGCAAACTTACAAAATTTCTAAGCAGTTTAATGTGCTAAAAAAACTGTCTCCTCTGATTTTTATTAATGGGCCTGTCTTATATTTTCACTGTGTATATCATCATATATCATTCTAACTCTAGAACGTTATACCCGGTTTTGATCCGAAAACATCAAAAAATGCATGACGACATTATCTTACAACTGTGTTTATTTAGTTTTGATTTGACTAACGCTTCCGGAGCTATTCACAAATTAGGACAAAAAATAGTATTTTTTTCATGCAAAATTCAAATTATGTTTCATTCTAAAAACTCATAAAAATTTTTAAGGATTTTGCAGACCTTAACGAACATATATCATAAAAATCTATGGATTAACTTTTATTTTGCTAGTAATGAAGTGAATACATCCAGGCACTTAAAAGGTACTTTCCCTTTTAATTATTTGCAAACAAGAAATAAATTTATTAGTGAAAGTATCTTTTAAGTCTCTGGTTATATTCACTTAATTGTTAATACAATCAACATTTATCCATAGATTTTAATGTTATACGGTTTATTTTATTTCTAAGCCACCTTAATTAGAGACTAAAGATTTTGCTCTTTATAGTTTTTGATAAGTTTTCATATTAAAAAAATTTTTTAATTTTGCACGAAAAAAAACTTTTTTCAATCTTAATTTGTAAATACCTTCGAAAGCGTTGATCAAATCAAAAATGTGTGAAAACAGTTTGCAATTTTATCGTGATCAAAATTGGGCATACCGTTTTCGAGTTAGGGTGAAGTATACTGATATACCTAGTGAAATTCTTAGACAGGCACATTAATAAAAATTTGTAAGTGATAGCAAAAAAAAAAAAAAACTGATAGAAGATTCGGCTTCAGGACCTAAAAATACATGCAATTAAGGCAAATTATTTAAAAAAGTTTTTACAAAAATTGTTTTCATTGGCCTGTGTTTTTTATTAAAAAACCAAAAATTTAATCAAAATATTTGAAAATATTTAAATTTTAATTTAATAATATTTTATATTCAAGTTTTTGTATTTATTTATCAGGAGTGCAAATCTGAGTACATGGACTTGAGGAAACAATGCCAACAATTTGCCGTTGATTTATTAGATCAAACCAGAACTTCCAATGAATTGGCCATTATACTTAATTATGATCCTGATATGTCCACATATCAGCCCGGAGATAGAATGTCCTTAAATCGTTTGAAACAGGCCATTTATTATAAGCAGAAATTGGTAAAGTTTTTCATTTAAACGCTAGAAAATTTTTTAAATATTCAATACAAATCTTATTTTTAGTTTGTGGCCCATTCAAATATCCAGCAATTATTGTCATCCATTTGGTATGAAGGTTTACCTGGGTTTCGACGCAAAACTCTCTTTGAAAAATTGCTGTGTATTACCAAAGTGGCCTTATTGTTTCCCATTTATTGCCTTATCTATATTGTTGCTCCGAATTGTAAGACTGGTCTATTAATGCGTAAGCCCTTTATGAAGTTTCTTATACATGCCTCATCGTATTTGTTCTTTTTGTGTAAGTGTTTAAAGCTTTGGAATTACCTTTTTTTTGTGTTACATAATAATGGAATAAGAAATATTTCATTAATTTTAAGAAAATGAAAAGCCTTCGTATTTATATGCACAAGATATGAAAATAGTTTTAGTCCATGGTTTGTCTTTCTCTACGTTTGTGTAAAAATGAATGTAAGAATTACAGTTTCTTCATGTTTATTTAAATGACATGATGACTTTACTTGATTTTTTTTTCTGGCTGGTCTTAAATACATATAAACCGGTTGCTCACAAAACCATTTGTGGATATTATCTAATCGCATAAACTAACAATTTTAACAAACAATCGTACATACAAACTGACAAATACTTGTTTCAACTATTATGTTGTTTGTGTAGTATGAAAAGTTAGAGTTGTGTAAGTAATAAGAATAAAATTGTATTTTAGTTGAGCGTAACTAGAGAGTATAGAACTGGAAAAAATGTGAGTGTCCTTTAAAGGATATCATGCATACGAACACACTTGTTCTCTATTGCTAAGAAGCTTTTATACATTTATGACAACCACTAAAACCCAACTCATATAGAACAAACATTCACCACAATCCCATTTTTATATAACGACGACAATGATAACAACTACTACAATCATAACAACTATGTCCTTGTACTTGACCAAAAAGCATGCCAAACTAAGCTGATGTTCATTCTTTTTCTGGCACTGCACAGTAGGGACTAATGCAAAAATAATAGTTATAAATTTTTAGCTTCTAAAGTATTGACACAATTACACTGGTCTTCAGAAAAAATCGCATTTAAATAAAAATATGAGGAATATAAAGAACTTAATGGGTTAACTCAAATACATTTTCATGTTTTTTTCTATCACGGAAAATATTTTTTGATATAAGCGTGACCAGGTGCATCAGTATATTTCACTCTAACTCGGGAATGAATAGAAATAAAAAGGAATGTAAAATCAACATAACACAATTTTGATTAGAGATCATATTAAATTTACAAGAAAAAATTTGTTGTTTAAGTGTGTTAATGTTTATTTGCTTTGTTTATTGCTACAATTCACTGTTACACTCACTTGTGTGACTTGTTGTTTTGTTGTTGTTTATTCTTATATAGCCGGCAATTATATAGCCGGCATTTCGGTCTTACTGAAAAAAAACTTAAAATAATTTAACGTGCTAAGAAAAGACAGTTAGAAAAAGTTCATTAATAGATGCGACTCGCCGCGAGATGGCGACAGTCTGTTAATTGAGCTTAGTAAAATTAGTAGGATTTTCGCTACAGTATTTTTGCGACTGTCGCTGGTAGCGTAGGTAAAGGGCTCTGATGAATAGACTTATTAGTCTCGAAACAGCTGTCAGTTCAACCTTACGTACATCCAAATTGTTCTTTGAATGCTCAATATTTACATGTTTTAGAATTTCTTTCTTAAATAAAAAATAACTTGATCGAAAGATTAAATTGAAAATGAACTTAAGTCAAATTAATTAAATAACTTTGGATAAAAACCATACAGTTCGACTAAAAATTCATAACTCAATTAAACTTTTTGGTAATTTAAATCCCCCTAAAACAAATCAAGATGTAAGTTATAGAAAAGTAGATAAGCTTTTAGAAAATAAAATGGGCAGCGAGCTGAAAACAGGATGAGTTATAGAGAGTGAAATTCGACCACCTCGGAAGCCTTAATATATATTAATACCTTTATTTTTGTATTCAGTCCCACTGTGTGTTCTTGATACACAAAGTATAGAAAGAATTTACCACTGCTCTCAAGCTACGGAATGTTCTTATGACTTTGTGTATGCATGTTTATGTGATTACTTATATTCTTTGCAAATTGTAAAATCTCATGAACTCCAAAAAGTTAAAATGATGATTTCAATGTTTTTTCTTCATTTAACAGTTATTTTAATTCTGGTCTCCCAACGTGCTGATGACGATGTCGTTCGTTTATTGGGCTCCGAACGCATGAAAAAACAACTGGCCGAACAACAATTACGGCAACGTGGTCAAGGACCCACTAAACTAGAATTGCTGGTTGTTTTATATCTATTTGGTTTCATGTGGGAGGAGGTGCAGGAAATCTTTAGTGTGGGCTTGAAAAGTTACTTGAGAAATATGTGGAATTTCATAGATTTCTTAAGGAATAGTTTGTATGTCAGTGTGCTGTGTTTAAGGTGAGTAAGAAATAAAAATTTTATTACATATATTTTTTAATTTTAATTTTTAAATACTTTTTCCAGAACCTTTGCCTTTATACAACAGTCCTCTGAAATAGCAAAAGATCCCCAAATGGCTTATGTGCCTAGAGAACAATGGACAGATTTCGATCCCCAACTTATTGCGGAGGGTTTGTTTGCAGCTGCCAATATTTTTTCATCTTTAAAACTGGTGCATATGTTCTCTATTAATCCTCATTTGGGTCCCTTACAAATATCCTTGGGTCGCATGGTCATTGATATTGTGAAATTCTTTTTTATTTATTCACTGGTATTGTTTGCCTTTGCCTGTGGCTTAAATCAATTATTGTGGTATTTTGCTGATTTGGAGAAAAGTAAATGTTACATTTTACCAGGTGGCCAGGCAGATTGGGAGGGCAATTCAGATTCTTGCATGAAATGGCGTAGATTTGGCAAGTAAGTTAATAAAATAATAAGCAAAATAATATGTTGAGGAAAGAATGATAAATATGATCAGCTCAAAAAAATATTGACAAAGTTCAAATGCCTGATTCTGGTAAAAACTACGTTTAAACACAAATTGCTTTATAAAAAAAGTACATTGAAAAAAAATACTTTTTAAAAAAGTACCTTTTGAAAAAAGTACATTTAATATAAGTACCTTTTAATAAAAAAATACCTATTAAAAAAGTGCCTATTAAAAAAATTATCTTTTAAAAAAAGTACCTTTTAAAAAAAGTACCTTTTATAAAAAGTACCTTTTATAAAAAGTACCTTTTAAAAAAAGTACCTTTTAAAAAAAGTACCTTTTAAAAAAAGTACCTCTTAAAAAAAGTACCTTTTAAAAAAAGTACCTTTTAAAAAAAGTACCTTTTAAAAAAAGTACCTTTTAAAAAAAGTACCTTTTAAAAAAAGTACCTTTTAAAAAAAGTACCTTTTAAAAAAAGTACCTTTTAAAAAAAGTACCTTTTAAAAAAAGTACCTTTTAAAAAAAGTACCTTTTAAAAAAAGTACCTTTTAAAAAAAGTACCTTTTAAAAAAAGTACCTTTTAAAAAAAGTACCTTTTAAAAAAAGTACCTTTTAAAAAAAGTACCTTTTAAAAAAAGTACCTTTTAAAAAAAGTACCTTTTAAAAAAAGTACCTTTTAAAAAAAGTACCTTTTAAAAAAAGTACCTTTTAAAAAAAGTACCTTTTAAAAAAAGTACCTTTTAAAAAAAGTACCTTTTAAAAAAAGTACCTTTTAAAAAAAGTACCTTTTAAAAAAAGTTCCTTTTAAAAAAAGTACCTTTTAAACAAAGTACCTTTTTAAAAAAGTACCTTTTTAAAATGTACCTTTTAAAAAAAGTACGATCGATACGTTTAAGGCATAACAAGTGCTAAGCATTTTTATGAAAAACACCACGAGAAACACTGTTGTGGAACATATTAACCCTCTAAGGCTTCACAGTATAGTTCTTTTGTCTTTTTCTTAAAAAAAGGGCGAAAATCTCTCCTTTAACGGCGATGAAGCGTGACGAAATATTTTACGAAAAATTTTTTTTATAAATATTCTACTAAATGTCTTCAAACGCAAAAATCATTCAAAACTTAGAAGGGGGGAGGTAAATGTAGTTCCTCTCAAAATGTGTCCCAGATGTAAGCTTTCAAAACGCCGACAAACGTGTATTTTTTATGCTACCCTCTTCCTGAATCAGTCATTAGAACTTTGTCATTTTAAAAAAAATTTAATTTTGTTGTACAGCGGCAAACAAAGACTTGAAAAAATTCATTTCTTAGGCGGAAAATAATTATCAATCATTTATTTCTTTAAGTCTGTTTGAATCATCACAATCATTGTTTTGGGCCAGTTTTGGCATGGTGGGTTTGGATGACTTTGAATTGACAGGCATTAAATCTTATACACGTTTCTGGGGTCTACTCATGTTCGGCTCATACAGTGTCATCAATGTCATTGTTCTGTTGAATTTACTAATAGCCATGATGTCCAATTCGTATGCCATGATTGATGTAAGTTCAATAGAAAACTAAATGGAATAGAAAAGTACAATAGTAAATCTCTAGAGATGAACACATACACGCACATACATACATACATTCACACGAAAATAGATAAAGAAATATCTTTTATTTTTTTTCGAAATAATTTAGCAACATTCGGACACGGAATGGAAATTTGCTCGTACCAAATTATGGATGAGTTATTTTGAGGATACCAGCACTTTGCCCCCACCATTTAACATCATGCCATCTGTCAAGTGGCTAATCCGTGTATTTAGAAAGTCCAGCAAAGAGATTCAACGCAAACTTTCAAAAGTAAAAACTTAGTTTGTGTGTATTTGACTATTAATAACATTTTCTTTGATTTCCTTTTTTTCCAACTTCACAGAAACGTCATGCCAAAGAGCAAGAAAATGTTTATGACAACATAATGCGTTCTTTGGTTTGGCGTTATGTTGCTGCTCAAAATCGTAAGTTTGAACATAATCCTGTGACAGAGGATGACATAAATGAAGTCAAAAGTGAAATATCTACCATGCGCTATGAAATGTTGGAGATATTTGAAAATAGTGGCATGGATGTGTCATCGGCTGCCAAAAAGGAGAAACGTAAGTGGTCAAATGAAATGCAAAATAAAAAAATTAGGAAATATTTGCATAAAAATAATTAATTTATTCTGCTAACAGCCTGTCGTGCCAAGAAAACCAAAATGTGGGAACGTCAACTAATGAAGGGATTCCAGGTGGCCCCCTGTCAAAATGTCAATGATGAAAAATCGAATGGGAATGTAAATGCTGAAGGTGACATTAATGAAATCAAAATAGAGAAAGATCCCTCTAGACCAAACAAAGAAACGCCTAAGCAAAGATTTCAAAGAGTAGCCTGGCAAGTGGCCCAACAATCTGCAGCAGGTAAATGGACGGTGGTACTGCAAAGTACCCTTAAGAATTCCCAAATTGGCAGATGCTCTAAAGACAGCGTAAAGGACTTGCATAATTTAGGCAAAGCCATAGAAGAAGCTAAAAAGTATATTTAAAATACCGAAGAAATAAATTTCTCATAAAAATATTTTTTGTTTCTTAAAAACATTTTACAGATTAATTTTACAAGCACCAGCCTCGTTAACAGGCAGAGAGTCACCCATAGCTGTGGAATTTGAAGATGAAAAAGCAGCCACTTTATTGGAACTGCTAAACCAAATAAGCGAAGAGTTAAAAACCACCAAAACCATTACACAGCATCCAAAATATCCCTTAGAAGATGTTAAAAAGAAATTTTTGCGGCAAACTTTAAGGCCACCTCTGGCTAAAGATATTAAACCCATTATCAAGGAATATGGTGTTACTTCTCCTGCATCCTTAAATCAAAGTAAATCAGTAACTACTAGATCCCAAACCTTACCCGAAATACAAATAGCTAAAAAGGTGGCCAACAAAACACTAGCAGCAGCGAAAAGCAGTGAATTAATTTTATCAGCAAACCAATTAAATAAATTTAATTTAAATAAAAAACCAGCAGCACCTCCAGCTCCTCCTGCTAATACAAAATCTGCGAAAAGTACTCACACACCTTTTGCTGTAGAGTTGGGGAAAGCTGGTCGTAAGCCAGGCTATGCCAAATTTTCTCATTCCCAAACTTATGAGAATATACCAGTAAATTTCGATTTGAATGTGGTGGACTTGGAAGATGACAACGACATGATGGATGATATTTCACAATTTAGTTCGGATGCCTACAGCTCTCCAAAGCATGAATCCAGAGAAAAGAAATAAATTGGATATCAGATGTATATTCGTGGTCTAAATATCCAGCAGCTTTAGTAGAATTTCACTAAAACTATTTTAAAAAAAATTTTTGTGATAAAAATATTTAAATAATATTATGTTCCAATAGTTAAAATAAAAACAGGGATTTAAAAATTATGTGTGGTAATTAAATTTTTCAACGTTTAAATATTCCTAGAAATGCGTTGCAGCATAGAATATACGTATTCCAACCTGCTGGTGTAGACCTATAGTCCACAAAATATGCTTTGGTACCGCCAAACAGAGACAACAATTGCAATTACCGATTGCAACTTGTTTAACTATGTCGAATGAATTCTCTCTACGAAAGAAACAATTCTTTCGATATTGTGGAACAGGTTGATAATATTAGAAAGAACTGAAATTAAAGCGCTCTTCCGGGTGACAACAGACTTAAAGTAAAATAGTTTTATCTTTATTTTCTGCTGAATTTCAAAAGTATTCTTCAATGTCCTATAAGCAATATCTAGTGAGATCTAATAATATATTACTTATACGTTAATTTGTTTTACAATTTGTAAATTATTTTTTTGAGTATTTGTAGAGTAGAGCAGGGAAAATTTCAGAAATCTTAAGTATACGTTATTATCCCCTAATAATGATACTTCTGATGGGCAAGACTTAGAGTCCGACGTACAATATGTTACAAGCATCCTTAAAATCGATTTTTTTTTTAAGTTTTCTATGAGTTCTTATGATTGTTGTGGAGCATTTTGGCTCGTCCAAACAATTTTGCGCCATGCAAAAAATGTGTTTGTTTTCATTCTCGCTAAGGACGAATTGCTCTTTTAAAGCATCATATTTAGAACTTTTACTTTCTTTGGTAAAATTAAAATAAGTATTCTGTGAATAATAAACACGTTTCATACTTGTTTGAAAATATTTTAAAAATTCCGAAAATTTTAAACATTCCGGAAATTCAAAAAATTTTTGATTTTCTCAGTTTAAACTTTTAATTTTTGGGCATTATTTACTTTTTTTGTGAATTTATAAGTATGTATTCTGTGAACTCAAATCACATATGGCGCATATTTGAATATATTTTAAAATTTTGAATATTCGAAAATTTGTTGATTTTTTCGGTTCAACTTAAATTGTTTTTTGATCTTTGGCCCTTTCTCTCTCTCTCTCTCTTAGGGAAATTATAAGTATTCTATGAACAAAGAGCACATATGATACATGTTCGAATATATTTTAAAATTTCGAATATGCGAACTTTTTCGATTTCTTCGTTTCAAATTATGATTTTTTACATTTTTGCCATTGTTTAGTGAAATTATAAGTATATTCTGTGAATTAAAAACACTTTTGGCGCATGTTCGAAAATATTTTAATACTCGTATATCAAATATTAAACAATTTTTCGATTTTCTCGGTCCAACTTTGAATTTTTATTTTATATTTTTTAATTAAGTTTCCTTAGTAAAATTATATAGGTATACGTATTCTGTGACTTAAGAACACATTATTTGTATGTTCGAAAATATTTTAAAACTTCGAAGTGAAATTATAAGTATTGTGTGAATGATGGCTATTTGCTGAATTAATTAGCGCATTGAATACGTACCAAATTATGACTAAGAACGTGAGTTTGATAACTGCTCAGAGCAAGTCATTCATTTTTTCATTTTTTCTGGTGTGCATTAGTGTTGTATCGTGTTGCAGGCATAGCACTGGTCGCTATGCACTACCGGCTGCGATTGATACTCTGCGCTCTATTTCATCGGTAATGTTAGCAAAATCGCCGACGAAGTAAAATAATTAACAGAATGCCTACACATACAGCAAAAGAATAGGTAATGCATTAACTTAACACCAGAGGCGCTGCAACACTGATCTAAAAACTAGCAAAGTGCGCAGTATCAGACTTGTAAGAGAATTGAGGTTTCTTACACATTTACTACACCCGTCTTCTACATACTATCGCTTTTTCATAGAAGGTTTCACATGAAGTAGTTAGTTAGTAGGCATTAACTGCCTGAGTATTACTTCTCTTTGAAAACATGAAAAAACGTATTTGATACATGTTGGAAAATGTATGAAATCTTCGAACTTTCGAATATATTTAGATTTTTGTTAACTTTTATTATCTCTAGTGAAATTATAAATATGTATTCTGTATTTTAAAGTTTCTGTAGTAAACGAAAAAGTAAAGACGGTATAGTAAAAGTAAGGACGGTGTAGCGGCCTGTCGAAATCAGTAGTACTGATCCGTTCTGCTAATCTGATTTGAATATTCCATCACTCCACTCTTAATAAAATAATTTGTATTTAAATTAATTCAAATATTGAACTAAAAAGCCGAAATAATATATTTCAGACTTGTTCAGACTATTCAGTTCAAAAAATAAAACTACGTAAAAGAAAAATGTTAAAATTTTGTGAATTTTCAATTTCACTCTAAATAGAGGACGTCATATTACAAAAATATTTTAATAAACCAAAATTAAAACAAGCCTCTCTGGTGCAGAGGGTGAGATAAAGATTTGTATGTTTGTATGCTATGTTCGAGTCTGATTTTAGTCTTTTCAGATTTTTAATATGTACTCGTATACCAAACAAAAACTACTGCTTCGGCCGAAGCAGGTTTATAAGCGAGAGAAGCTAGTTTTGTTGTTTCTACTGCTGCGAAAAGCGCTTCGCATATGCATGATTTTTGTTCGCGATGTCCCACTTTGGAGCTCTGGTTTTTGATATAAAACAGCGCTTTTTTCGAAGCATCGAAAATGCTCTAAAATCATGTCTAATTTTATTATCGTTAAACTACAGACAAAACAAATCGTGTTTTATTATAAACTTCTCTCTTCCATGTAATAGCTGGGAATTATAGAAAGAGAGCATACTTTAACTTGGCTTAGAGTTTTCAAATGTGTTAGTGTTTATTTGAAACAATGCGTGCGACAATTCTTTAGAACCTATATTGTTGAAAGCTACAATGCTACTGAATATGATTTTGTTTATTTTGTAGTTCGTGTTGAAGAAATGTAAAATGCTGACTAACATCGTAATTTAAACATTATGTACACTGAGATATCTCTGCCTTCTTTTTGAGCATCCTCGGAAGCGCTTCAAAAGAGCAAATGTGGAAGGCATGAAAGTTTTCTACTGCTTCCAGAAACATGATATATTTTGCTGGGTATAATCTTACTGCCTGTTCAACGATGTCGAAAAAATATGTTCATGCGTACTCTAAACGAAAGAACACAGATTTGCGTTCATGAAGAAAGTCATAAATATGTTTCTATACGATCGATAACTCGAAAAACAAGTAGAAAGAAAACGTAAGTGGTTTCATACGATATCCGATTCAACAATGTCGAAGCAATGCGAATATAATGTCAAAATCACTCACTTACTGTGTTGCTTGCGACTGGTAAAAAATTTTGCATAGAAGTCCATTAAATTCTTAGAACTCGTACCATCTCTCTTTATTATAATATTTTTTTATCATTCTTATTAATTTTTTTATTATTTATGCACACACTCATTATTTTTTTAAACAAAATAAAAGCCACTAACACATTCAAAACTTCTGTTTTCTTTTTTTTGTAAGGCCTATCAAACAAGGTAGTCGCACCTATACAACAAAACTATAATTTGTATTAGAAAATTATAAAAATTTCCTGTACAACTGCGAGTACCTTACAATGGACTCTCTTGTCGGTATGTTTGGTTGTATTTTCTTCAAGCAATTTAGTAGTATTTTCAGTGATGTAATGAAAATCGTCAAATAAACTAGAAATTTACAATATGGCATTATTGTATAATTTTAATACTTAAGAGAAAACAATTGACAAACGTAAGTGCAAGCAAACGAAAGCTGTCGATATTGTTGAACAAATTGCCTAGATTTCGAGACAGTGGTTTTCGATCGCTCAGGTTTTCGTTCGACATCGTTGAACAGGCAGTTAGTCTTCGTCAGAGGTGTTTTAACATAAGCGAAAACAAACCTATAATACCTTTATACTGTGGTGAATGGTATACAAAATATATTGCATACCTTTAGGAAAGACAAATAAAAGGTTGTTTCTACAGCACTTTTTAATAAAAAAATATATTTAAAGAAAAGCTTCTGTGTAATTCCTCTGTTTATAGAAAAACAGCAATAATATTTGCTTCATTGGGTTTGTAGATATTAAAAAAAAATTCATATAGCGCCCAAAGGCATTGAAGTGTTTGTGGTAGAACTTTTTAAGAAAAATGGCAAAGCTGTTGAAGTAGATCCGTTAAGTTTTAATTAAATATCACTCATACGTAATGATTTTTCAAATCGTATTGCCTACTTTTTTGTATTTCAAAGCGAATATTGTAATTCAATGCGAATTATTTATACAAATTCTTCGTGATACATTGTATTTTATAGAGATTTTATTTTTCTCTTAGAAACTCCCTAAAAATATGTTAAAGTTTCGTATTTTAACCTTAAAAATTTGTAAACATTTTTTATTAGTCTTCTTACCAAATAAAAATATATGTTAAATTTTAATGAGTTTGCCTTATCATGTAATTTTATATATTTTATATATTTTTCTCTTCGTTACATTGAATTTGCATATTAAATTGTATTTCCAATCTCTCTTAATACACTGGCAAACATTAAAATGTCTAAATTTGTTAAATATTTTATTACATTCAAAGATATCGTAACAAATGTAAATATTTGTAACTTTATTTTATTTGTCTACTGGCTTAAATGAATCTGTGTAAATTTACTTCTATTTGATATACATTATTTTTATATAACATTTTTAGGGAGGAATTTTATATGGTCAAAGTTTTTAAAATTCTTTTTTAAACTTATGGTTTGTAAATATGGAAATGTATTCGATTATAACGGGAATCTTAATGATTTTAAATTGAGATTTTATGCCAAGATGATACAAAGACAAGTTAGAAATTTTATTTGTTTTTTTCTTTTGTTGGCAAATTTACACAATATTTTATAGTTGCAATAAGGAATTGTTAATGATTAAAAGAGATTTGTTTATACAGACAATAAAGGAGCAGAAACAGATAGTAAAATATGTAGCTTACATACAATACATAATACATAGATATATGAGGATGATTCTAGAATTTCTTGATCTTGATATAACAGAAAACAAAGAAAAAAATTAAGAAAAATTGGAATGAAGAAATATAAACCAATGGCAACGCTGGGAAAGTGCAGTTTAATATCAACTTGAAAAAGATTTAATTGTCGTATTCATTTTTCACGATAAAGTTGTATATATAAGAATTACAGTCGCATTCAACTAAGCCACCTGACAAGTGGCACTGACGATGGAATTTTAGCGGCTTCCGAAAGTGGTGATACTCTCTTCTTCTGTGTACGTTGAAAAATTAAGTTGAAGTTAATTTTTCCCTTGTTCCTTGGAATATTAATCATGCCCAATTCTTTCCGAACTAAACGTATCGAACCTTCGCTTAAAAATCTATTTTGGATTCACAAGCAAATACGTTCGCAATAGTGATATTAATAAAAAACAAAATATTTATTTCTCACACCTAAAAGTATGCTTCAAATGCTTTCTTAGAGTTTCTTAAGAGAAACGCTAAATTATTTTCTTACTTGATGCTATTGCCTCTTATTTTCCAAATGCACCATTTTCTTACATCAGCTTAGAGCAACCCTCGTACATGTGCGTGTACACAAGTGTCAGACATTATTTGTATATTTTTGGTAATTTGGTTGTTGTTTTAAATATTTATTTCTAAAATACATTTGCATTAAATCCGGTTCATTAGAGAGATTTTATTGTATTGTGTTTTTTCTCTCTCTTTTATTTTGAAAACATTTTCGATAACATTGCCAAAAGGATATTTAAGGATTTAAATTTGCGTGTCTAGTAACAAAAAAGTTACCATTTGTGTATTTTATTTAATTTCCAGTTATCAGATTGAGATACGAGTATGTTCAAACAAAAGATTTGTTTATGTTCTGTCAGATTTCAACTTAAATAGATTGTGTGTGTGTGTGTGTTAAGTTCAATTTGTTAAATCTAGGGATTTAAAATAAACCAATAATTGTTGAAATATTCTTTCTTTATTTAACAAAGAATTGGCTTAAAAAATAAAAAGGATATTTATTAGAACTGTCAGATTAAATAGTAATTGCACATGATGCTGTTTTCTTTTAGTTTGTATACTTTAGTATAAATGTCCTGCTGAGTGTGGAAAACAAATTTAAATTTAATTGAGTTTGCTCTGTGTTTACTGTGTTGTCCCAGAATTTTTACAAGAGTGAAAAATATCGGTACATGCATGTATTTGTTTTAATTTTTAATAAATATTCGTGGTTGGGCTGCTTTCAATTTCATTTGGATCGACTTTGTATTCATGTGCATTCAAGTGAAAAACGCCATAATTTTTCCATATCAAATTTTTTCTTAATGATATAATATCGTAGATTTTTCTTATTTTCTAATGAAATTTTGCAGTTATATAGGCATTTGTATACTAACAACCTAATTCACAAAACATTTTTTGATTAATAAGAGACTTATAAAACTAATTTTTTTTACGAAAACTTGTTCTATTAATCTGTTATAAGTCAGAAAAATTTCATATGAATTGAGGCATAAATAAAAAGCAAGCAAAGAAAACTAAAATTTGCTTTTGAGAAGTTCCTAGAAATTTCAAAAATGGAATTTTTTATTATTTTGCACATAGAGTCAACATTTTGTCCAAGGCCTAAAAAATGTTTTGAGAAAAAAATGTACACACATAAGAGATTCTCAGAAAAATAAACAAATGTCATATGCGTGTTGAGCAACCCGAAATTAGCTTTAAAACATATCCTTTTTTTTAAGTTAATTTATTTTGTAAGCTAGTGTTGTTTAATTATGCATTTCAAGGTATAAATTATTCAAATAAAAACTAACAAAATGTGTGTTTTTTTTTTAAATTTTCTTAATAGAAGTAAAACTCAGACCTTCTTTGAAGAACGGGTTGTGTAGAGAATGTAAAAGAGAGCTCAATCCAGCTTCGTAGCGCCTCTGGTGATAAGTAGACTCATTAACTTTCCTAATCCTCTGTGTAGCCAATTTTCTTTACATGTTTTACTTAGCAGACGATTTTGCAACCATTGCCAAGAAGGAGGGCGCTACACTGTATGTTTAGTGATCAATAGTATACCTTTATTACTTACACAGTTTCATAACAATTAACTCAATGCCATATTCATAATATTGATGACTTGCCCTGACCAGGCATCGAATTCACGTTTTTAGGCATAGTTTTCTTTATAGTCAACTTCAGTCAACAGCACCCCCAACCGTTTTCTTAATGGAAAGCTGTTTTATTTGTTTATTTTTTTATTTTTTTTTTGGTGGAAAAGCAAATAGAGTTATACAAAGTCTTCGATGAATATCGCAATATGTGTCACATGGGAAAACAAACTTTTATTTAGCCGTAGGAAAATTAAATTTTAAAAATCTTTAAGGTCAGCAAAAATTATAAGGAAGATTTGTATGTCTTCTATAATGAAAAAAAATCGCCAACGTTTCATATTATACTTATATATTATGAAAATATTAGACAAATGACGTGATTCAGCAAAATGCCAACAAATTTGTAAAATTGCTTTTAAACTTCATTCTACTTTGAACTTTAAAATCAAATAGAATGAAAAGAGAAACAATTAAAAGGATATTAAAAATTTCAATTTATATTGTCTAACAAAAGCAAATTTCTATTAAAACTTTCTTTAGTTAAACATACAGGCACATATTTAGAAAAACTCTTTTGTTGTTACTTTATATCAATTGTAAAGAGAAAAACTCAATATAAATAGTACAGAGAGATGGTTGGAAAAAAATTTTCATTTCTATAGAAAATATCACATTCCAGGTTGGTAATTTCCTCTAAAATTGTTATTGAATGTCTGAAAAAATATGTTGGCTTTTATGGTTAATATCCAGTGCATACATGACATAAATTCATAATAAAATTATTTATGTACATTAGATTTTAAAAACTTTTGCTAAGTTTTAACATGGCTTTTATTACATCACAAATTCATAAAACGTATTTTTAAAATGAAAAAAATATATAAATAAATAAATAAAAATTAAATAGAATAAAATACAAAATTCTACCTTATAAAATATTTTAGTGAACAAAAAAAGCGTTCATCAATCAATAAATGTTTGTAAAATTATACAGAAAAGTAACATCATAATCTAGACATGACTAAACACATTCTTATTTAAAATTCTAGCACACATATATGTATTTGTATACACATACACATGCATACACACAAACTCATAAATTTATCCTATATAAACTTATTGACCTTTTAAAAACAGGAATAGATACTCTCATTTATTCATGCCCCTCCTGTCAGTGTGCTACACACAGTCTTTGCAAAGCATTATATGAGTTTGCTGATTTAGCTGTATTTATGTGTGTGTGTGTCAGGTGCGGCTCCAGCTTTAGCTTTGGGGTGGAATTGAAACATACTATTTTTCAAAATTTCATTTACAAACTCAATAGAAATGCGGTATATTTTATTCGTTTTGGGATATTTTCCTTCATGTATTCGCACTTCGTGTGTTAATATATTTTGATCTTTCTTTTCTTTCCTTTCTTCTTTTATTTTATTGCTATTTGCTCGTTTTTTTTTGTTGTTTTTGCTTAATAGTCGTATTTTCAATTTGTTATTTAATTCATCTATAGTGAGATATTATTTCGAAAATGTTGCACTTTTAGCAAAACATCCTGCTCTCAACTTTAATTTTTAATTTTAATATTTATTTATTTATATGGGTGATTCTCATTATAAATGTACTTTTTTTCAAGTTTTCACCTTATTCAATGGATCCTGATATAAAATTATATTTTTTGATTTTTTTTAACATTTTTGTATATGAAGCGTTAGATTTGCTTTTGCGGTTGTTGCGGAAATTATATTTGAGAACAAATACTCCACAAAAAATTAGTATAGGGTTTGAAAGCAGTACAAATCTACTCTCTACCAACAAAAAATCAAATATAATCGCAGGACGAAACTAAAAGTTATGACCACATTTTTTATTTTGACTTGGATTCACATGGAAAAATGAAAATTTTTTATCTTTTCAAATCGTTCTTTATAAACATTAATAAATAAACGAAAAGTAGCCTAACTCTTCTTTCAAATAAAGCTAATTTTAATAAAATCTACCGACAATGTCATAAGCTATTTCAATTTCAAGTAATGGATGCTATCAAGATATTAAGCATTTGATTGGCGGTTGCTTTTTAGGTTATGAAAATGAGGGACCATTTGATTATTTAAAGAAAAATTTAATATAAATTTAAAGAACTTTCGGTATTATATAAATAAATAAACTATACAACAAAATAAATATTTGTTCAATATTACAATATTTTATCAATAGATTTATATTCCATATGGGTGATTCTCATTTTAAATGTTAATTTTTTTATATTTTTATTTTTTTTTTATTTGTTTACCAATGTAACTATGCGAAGGTAGCATTCATCCTGAAATAAAATTACATATTTCGATTTTTGTAAATTTTTGTGTATTGAGCGTTACATTTGCTTCGCGATTGTTCTGAGAATGATTTTTGCGAAAAAAATACCATAAAAAGTGAGTATAGGGTTTGAAAGCTTTATACATCGAATCTAAACAAAATGAAAATAGTCGCAGGATGAAATTAAAATTTATGACCATTTTTTTTTTAATTTTGACTTAGGTTCACACGGAAACATGAAAAATTATTATCTTTTAAAATAACTCTTAACAAGCATTTATACATAAGCAAAAAGTAGGCTAGCTCTTCTTTCAAATAAGACTTTAAATCGACCAACAATGTCAAAGAAGTTATAGCAATTTCAAATAATTTTTTGTAGCAAAATACGACATCCCATAGTGCGAAAGAACAAAATTTTTGCACAGAAAACCAGAAATTTTGTAAACAGATAATGTTCTTTATATCGTTTATACCCTTCAGCTGCTGTTAACTTCTTGTTAACCTCGTAAAATTTATAGATAAATTATATTTAAAAAATTTTTTTACGTAACGCTCCATACATTTTAATACGAATTCAATATTTTTTCAGAACACACTATATTTTGAATTTAAAACAATTCAGATGTATATTCGTGATATTTTTCTATAAACTTCTTAGTTATTCACTAAAAATTTCAATTAAATTAACAAAATGTGAATAACACTCAATACATTATTTTGAATAGAAGCCATAATTGAGTGATGAAAGATTTTTTAAAATAATACTGTTAAACAAAGTTCACAAAACTTTTAAATATTTAGAAGTACAAACCTACGCTGTTATTTTACTGTAATTTGTTAATGCAATTTTCATAATTAAACTGAGTAGCGAAACGTACTATAAAAGCATAACGCTCAATACACAAGCTTGCGGATAACAGATAATGTTCTTTATATCGTTTCTACCCTGTTAAATTCTTGTTAACCTTGTAAAATTTATAGATAAATTATATTTAAAAAAATTTTTTACGTAACGCTCCATACATTTTAATACGAATTCAATATTTTTTCAGAACACACTATATTTTGAATTTAAAACAATTCAGATGTATAATCTTCGTGATGTTTTTCTATAAACTCCTTAGTTATTCACTAAGAGTTTCAATTAAATTAACAAAATGTGGATAACAATCAATACATTATTTTTAATAGAAACCATAATTGAGTGATGAAAGATTTTTCAATATAATATCATTTAACAAAGTTCACAAGACTTTCAAATATTTAGAAGTACAAACCTACGCTGTTATTTTACTGTAATTTGTTGATGCAATTTTCATAATTAAACTGAGTAACGAAACGTACTATACAAGCATAACGCTCAATACACAAGCTTGCGGATAACAGTAATAAAAAAAATTAGTTTCTAAAATTTTTAATAAATTTGTTATGTGACATAAGAGAAGGAAATGCCAAAATTCTAAGCCTGCTATAAATTTAATCTCGTTTTTGGAAAAATTCATACTTTCTTAATATGGAAAATCAACAGCTTGCATTACGGACACGCCATTTTGTATGAAGAGAGTAAGAACAGTATTTTCGTTCTTCATTTCTTACACATAATGGACAGTGTTATATTTATTTATAATCTATTAAATCGTGCTCAAGCCGTTTACATTTTAAAATTTATGCGTTTATTTTCTGAAATATTATATTACACTTTAAACGAACGCGAAAAAAGCATTTGAAATGAGAATCAACCATATATGAAATTTCAGTTTATGCTATGAATATGTTTGAATATCACGATTTTGAAAGTAGTTATTAATTTAGAACAGAAAAAGTGGTCATTTGACCTATAGTGCATTGTTAACATAAATCAAATTAAAACTAATTTCAACAGATACCAGAGCTACAGAAAAGATACCTGAAAACAAATAAATTGACAAGTAGTTTATATTGATGACAAAGATATTTAAATATTTAATATTATTTATTGATTTATTATAAAAGTTAAAAAACAACACAAGTTTAAACGTCTAAGTGTTACAGTTTTGATCTCAAAACTTTCAGAGTTTGTCTTTTTGAAATATATTAGAGATAATAAAATTAAACTGCTTATGGCTTTAAGGCCATAAATTATGTTTTATTTTCCTTTAAGCCAATATTTACCAAACATTTTTTGTACTTTTTTTTATTGTTTATAATGAAGCTATTGATGACATCTTTAGTAGCCTGTAACGATATTAAAACATGTTTAGAAAAATAAATTCAATTTGTACAATAAAAAAGGAAGAAAAAAATGCTAAAACAAATAAATAAACAAAGTAAAATGGAAAATGCTAAAAATCAGGCCTTAAAGAATAAAAAATAATAAATAAAGAATTTGTAACTGAGATGCGAGGATAAAAAGGAAGTGGCTGTTTGTTTTAACAAATCCCTTGAGGAGTTTAAATTTTACTAAATACATGATGCATATAGAATAAACACAAGTGTGGATGGACGTGTATAAAAGGGAAGATTTCCGTTTTTTTTTCATTTTGCTAAATTGTTCATAGCACCAAAAATTTTTATGGCTTTTGATACTTCCTTTTTCTACTTCCTTTCACTTTTTGTACTGACGTTTCCTTTTGGCAAGAAAAACAAATGCAGTACTCTGTAGCAAATTGTATATACAAGTCAATGGAAATGGAAATTTATTGTAAAATTAACTCATCTTCAAAAAGAAGGAGGGCGCTTTTCGAAGTAAATTCTCAAACACGTATTTATTTATTTTATTTATTTTGAAAAGTTTAACGGAAGGGACTTTTATTTAAAACCTAGAATTTGTTGCGGCTAATCGGAATTTTTTGTTATTATTTTTTTTCAGTATCCTGCCTGCAAATTGTTTTATTTCTATTTAAACGTTTGGAAAAGATCCTAAATGGGGATATAAAAAAACAAACAGAAGTAAATTGTCATGCTTAATAGCATGATTTTTTTAAATTGTTTTGCCCCAAAAGCTAAAGCAAAAGGCTTTTTAGAACAGATTTTTTGATTATTTATTTATATTAAAAAAATCTAAAAAATTTTGGCTTTATAACAAAAAGCCATTGTTTTAATAATAGTTAATTAAGAGAGCTGTGATGTTTTGTAATCACTGCTTCATGCTAACAACGCAAGTCATTATAAAGCGGGATCTGTCCTAGCCTGTGAAGTTGCAGCGAATATTTAAATAATATCATTTTTAACACCCGACCAAAAGCGAGGGGTGTTAGCAGTTTGTAGTGCGTATCTGTGTGTTTGCCTGTTCCGTAAGCGACAGGACCAATTTTGATTTAGTTTTTTGCGTTATAGGTGTGACTTAATTGAGAGTGCTCTTAGCTATGTTTAAAGAAAATCGGTTTCTTTAAACTAAAAACCATGGGTATAAGTGATTTAGTTCATATAAAACCAACTAGTGATTGGGCCAGATATCATTTAAATAGAATAAAAATTGGTATAGCAGGCAGTTCAGCCTGGTGTAACTAGCATTTAACAAAAAAAAAATTAGAGGGCTATCGGATCCCAAATTATAACGTTTTTATTGTAGGAAAAATAACAAAAAGGACTTGAAACAGTTTGTGTCAATATAAATGGGCGTATGAGTGTTATTATTTAATGCATTGATCAAATATTAAGTATACGCTAAACTGCTTGTAATTTTCCCTATAATAAAGGTGTCATAGAATATATTTTGGAATTTGCGCAAGCTCAAAATCCATTTTGGACACATGGTTTCTAGGACAAATTTGTTTAGAATTCTTCGTAGATTTACATTCCATCCAAAGATTTTTTTAAAACAAAATCGACCCCTACAATGTAGAAGCCTCTCAAATAAAAAAGGGCAAAACTCAATACAGAATTACGACAACAATTTTATGCGTCCCGTAGTAATCTGTGATTGTATTAAATTGCATGCCAAACAAGAGTGATTAAAATGATCCAAGGGCTCCTATTTATAGAGGAACTAGTATGAGAGGGCTAGAGAAAGTTGAGAGGATAGTGACTCCAATTGTGTCAAAAGTGTATTACTTTTTTTTGCATTATTTAAAGTTAGAAGAGACGGTATCTTTCCATCTTTGTTCCTGTGGGGGGTATGATTATCCTAAAGGCCAGCATCAGAGAGATATTTGCGCCCTGTCTCTATAATATGGAGGTAAACAAATACTGTTTTTCTGCCGAAACCGGGGAAAAAGACTATACAATAGCAAGTTGTTTCTTTTGAAAACAATGGAAAGGGTGCTGGGGGACTACCTGGAGAATCATACGCTGATGTGTAGAACTCTGAGTAGATGACATCATGCTTATAGAGCTCTGCATGAACTTGTTAAAGTAGCGGAAAGAGAAAACAACAATATCAGTGTCGCTGTATTAATTTTTATGGAAATGAAAGAGGCGTCTGATAAGATCCCTTTTGATAAACTGAGAATAGCTATTATTGAGCTAGAGACCATTGACATTATTTTATTTTAGAATATATCGACTTTATGCTACGATTGAGGAGTATAAGTCTCCAGGAATGGAAGATGTAATTTTTGCGTAAGGTGGTCAAGCAGTTCCAGTAGGGAGGAGTGGTTTTCCCTCTACGATGTAACATTACTGTAGCTAACTGTTTTCGAAGAGTGGACTTAATTGGCATACATACTATATAAAATATGCTGAATATATAGCATTGATGATGGTTGGTAGCAGCTTCATAGACATCATTATAGGCTGCACGAGACAGACTCTCAGGCTAACAGAGGCGTGGTATATTGAGCAGAGACTAGTCAACATTTATAACAAATCAGATGCTATACTCTATACTCTAAGAAAAAAAGAATGTGAGTCAGATCACAGGGGAAACATTCTTCTCATCATTCACCCGTTTCAACTTCGGCGAACCGGGCTTCATGCGCTTCTTTTTCACCCTCGTACCTTCCTCCACACCCGACAAATCGCTCAAACCGATAAGCTTCGCATGAGACACCTCTGACTCACTCCCACCAGGCATATCGCCCTTCCGCTTCCTCGCAGACATAAATAATAGTATTATATTTCCACCAGCAAAAAATAATATTCCCGAACAAAATAGTTGGAATTACCGCAGTTAGACAGCAAAATAACCAACAGTCAAAGACAAACGCAAACAATAAACCGTCAGCCAAATATCGCACCAAGCTCAGCAACAAATTCGGTAAAACCGAAAAACCGGTTTTTAAAAAAAAACCGGGCTCAAAAACCGAGACGAACCGGGTCTGAGTCCAGAAAAACTGGACACAAAATCCCCTAAATCCCAGAAGTTCCCGACAAAAATCAAGAACGGCAACGCCGAAATACTCACTCAATTGAAAAACACGGCAACACAGCACCAACCAACAAACGTACGAGCTTGACCTTGAGACTCCCTTTGCCAGTGTTAGTGTATTTCTTGTTGTCTGTATGATTACACTAATACACTCATACACAGCTCACACCGCGTTATTACAGTCTTACTCAAGTAAGATGAATCTTACTCAAAATTTGTGATTGTATTGTGAAAAAGATTTTTACCCCCTAGCGTATAGATGTTTACACATCAAAAATGTATAGAGTTCAAAACTTTAAGACTTTTTGCAACTGAAATTAATGTCACCAGGAAGCCGAAATATCTAGGGCTAACGCTAAATACGAAAGTAATGATCACGTTGATTTGAAGATATGAAACAATAAAACGATACTATATAAATGTAGAAGAGTGTGTGGTCAAAGCTGGGGAATCTCGCCTAAGGCTGCAAATTGGATTTATACCAAGATGGTTAGATTACACTTGTTTGCGCATCGATTATCTAATAACCGAAGGCTGCTCAGAATACAATAAAGCGGATTTTAAGTTTGGTTTTATGTGGAGCAATACGCACTACACCGATGCAAACTATTTATAAAAAAGGCGGCGACAATGTCAGTATTGAATATGGAAAGTGATGCCACTTGGCATCCCTTTAGATCCGGCTTGAGTCATAGGCGTACTCCGAATCTTATACATAAAGATGCTAGGTAGCAGAGAGCTGCAACAAGTATGATCGAGCAGCTTTATTCACTAGAACTAAATAACATGTACAAACCAATCAATCCTTTGGCAGTTTTGTTCACATTCGAGTATAAAGGCTCATTTAGCCGACCGTAACGTTGATGTAGTTGCATGTGCTGATCGTTTCTGTCTCATAGCTTTTCAATGTGACAGAAACGATCAGCACATGCAACTACATCAAAGTTACGGTTGGCTAAATGAGCCATAATACACGATTCAAATAAACTAGCAACAAGTATGTCTTAGGTATGTGTTAGGTAGGCTCAAATGCCTTTGGAACGCATGAGTCCAAGAAGGATATTTTAAAGACTGCATGGGACACTCATTGTTGATAGCTACATACAATGTACTGTTATGTTTTATGGACCAATACTAAGGATTGCGGTGGGGTGTGATTCTACAGTGGTTGAATTCCATAAAACTTGAAAAGTGGCGAGAGGCTACAACATGTAGGCAGGCTCGCATGCTGTGTTGAACATCTTCTGATTCTCCAAATGAAATCGAACTATATATGCTCGCAGTGGTGATTTTTAATTAAAAACAAAACCTTTCATTTATTGTGAAATACTGTATGCATTCCTTTTATGTCCTTGTTTCAGCTTGCGAAAAAGTTTTTGATTGCTTCTATTTTTTACTTTTCACCTTTTAATTATTAAAATAAAACTCCATTTAAATATATTACGTTTTGCAAAAAAGTTCTAGTTTTTTCCTTTATTGTTTAATATTTGATTTTTCTTTGTTAATATTTTATTGTTACAAGTACATTTATTCTTGTTGCTATTGTATATTTGACTTAATTATTACATTTATTTATTATTAATAAATTTTTTTATTATAAATTTTATTCATATTTATTTAAACTTAATTCTAGCAGTAATAATTATTATGACAGTTTTTTCTACCTTTATAATCTTTTATTCTTTTATTTTTAATCATGTTTTAAATTTTTTTACATTACCTCAAAACTCTTGTTCTTTTCATGGATTTTATATGTTAA
The DNA here is from genome assembly GCA_956483635.1 of Panzeria rudis. Lineage (NCBI taxonomy): Eukaryota > Metazoa > Arthropoda > Insecta > Diptera > Tachinidae > Panzeria > Panzeria rudis. The sequence continues at coordinate 4,558,640 of OY101450.1, read as the reverse complement.
ATTTTTTATGCATTATGTTTATTATAATTTTTGTTATATTTAATATTTTTTTTTTTTTGATAAATTACTAGAAATATTTGTTATTCACTTTATATTTCATTTTAATTACTACGAACTTTTTATTTACGTGTAATAGCTTTTTTAATATCTATTTTTGGGTTTTTGTATTTATAAACAAACTAGCAAAACAAGGGATTTTTCGTGTATCAATAGATTTCTATACAACAGGATTTTATTGAAAATACCACATATCCCAGTTATTTATTTTTCATTGAATTATTTGTAGGATTACTGATTGGAAACAAGTGAAACAAAAAGGTGATAAATTTTGTTATTAGTTAAATAACACAAGTACGATTTTATACTTTATATAACAAATTAATTTTAACGAGAACCATATAAAAGACCTTCGCTCGTTGTAGAGAAGCTGGACAGAGTCTTAAGCCGAGATCTCAATATTAGCGTAGTTCACATAGGAGAAAAAATATATAAAACCGCACGATAAATCAACCATCATATTTTGATAAGAAAGTTTCGTACCAATGGAAAGGCAATTTTCTATAGATATAAAATATATAAAGATATCATAGCCTTCCGGAAAAATTTATAAAAAAAGCACAAAACTAAAAATATATATAAGAATTGTTCTTTTAATTTTTTCAGTGTATGTGAAAGCTATTATTATTTTTTGTTACTCCCTTGAGGAAAGTTTTTAAGCTAACTTTCTTCAACGTACTTGTCCTGTCGCTGGTGCAAATGGAAGTCGTGAGCGGTGAAAAAAGAACACATCAATCACTTAACTAGAATAAAATCTTTGTTAAATCCATTTGAAATATAGTGCATTAAATAGGAAGGATCATCGATACCATTAATGATATTTAAATAGAAAAATAGAGCTATAAGCAAACCATAATACACGATATGTGTTAAAAGAAAAATTACCTTAAAAAAATTTTTTTTTAATTTTTCCAAAATTAAACTTTCCTAAAAAATTTAATTTCTCTCTACACCGTTAATAACTAACAATTACGTTTATTGGAATTTTATACAAAACTTATATTATTTTTACAACATCATTCTTTGGCTAATTTCAGTCTAACCGCTAAACGTTTACATTTCCATATCAATTGTGTTTCCAGTATACTAAACGACATGGCCACCAACACCAGGCCTAACAGCAAATAAGCACAGCAGGCAAATAGTTGTATTTCGGGCCCCTGGAAAGTTTTCCAGGGCACAAAGTCCCCGTAACCAATTGTTGTCAGGGTGACAAAACAAAAATAGGCGCCATCGATTAAAGACCAATTTTCCCATAAAGCAAAAATGACAGTGCCCAGGCAAACATAGAAGGTTAAAATGAACAACACTATGACGATGGGAACCTGGGGTATTTGTGACACTGAATCACTGAGTGAAACTAATGAATGATTATCACAAAAATCAGCACGAGCCAAATGTTTATCGGTATGACAGTGTGCTGAATGGTTGGAATGAAGATGTTTTAGTTCATAGATATTGGCACCTTCCAAGCCACCATAATCATCATCGGAGGTATCATCGTAGTGATTACCATAACATATTCTGGCACTGTAGGAGTTGCGTCGTTTGGGTATATGTACATTGCATTCACCTTTACGATTAATAATGACAGACTTACGCTGATTGGTGAGAGAATTGCTGGAACGTTGAAAGGTATTCAAGGTGTGACGGTGAAAAGAAGCTGCTGTGGCATTAAGAAAACTACGTGTGTGGGATTTATCTTCAGTGGAGTTGGAGGAACTTGTTAACAGCGGCACCCGAGAGGGAGTACCATGAGGACAGTTGCTGTAATTACATAAAAAAAGATTGGCATAATAAATAATTTGGTACTATGTTGCTGTTAATGTTTTGCTATTTGTAATAAATAAATTAATACAGCGTTAAGTATAACATTATTATTATTATCCTTTTTTATTTCCTTGTAATACAATATCTTTTTTTTTTGCTTTTACTTCCGGCCTTTTTTAATTTCCTTGTATACTATAATATATTTTTATTTTATTTCTTTATTTTTTGTAATTTTAACAGGGGATCTCAGACAATAAACCTGAAACTGTATAAAAAATGTGCTGCATCAGCAGTTTAATTTGCAACTACAAAAAAAAAGAAAGAAATAAAGAAATATTGAAAATGAGTAAAAAGAAAAAAAATAGAAATAAAAACTTATACATTTTGTGTATGTTTGTGGCAAAAATAAAATTAATTGACCTGATTCAAGCTCAAGTTACAATTAATTACCAACACTCAAACAATATACGACACACACACACACATACCCACTCACCCACAAATAAAAACATTTTATTCATTCTCCAACACACATACAGCCACACACACACACACACGCTTCTGACATCAAGCATGGCAGTAATAAATGGCTATTGCAAAAAAATGTGGTTGAGAGTAGGGCTTGCAATGCGATTATAATCGTAATCGCTATCTTAGACGTGATTGCCAAAAATTTGTTTCATCCGGTTGGCAGATAGGTGCAGTTTTTCTTACCTTTGGATCCTGTACTGTTACAAAAAACATAGAAAATATTTTTCAAAACCGAAAAACTACAAAATGAAATTAACTAAATTAAGATAAAGAAGACTTTGACTCTTTGATAAAAAAAATTTATTAGGCAATTATTATAGCATATTAAGCTTAAAGTTATTATTTTGGCATAAGTTGAATGATTGAAATAATGAAAATTCAATTTATTAAGAGTGGAATAGTTAGAAAAAATGATTTAAATTATGACTGAATGTAAGAAGTGTAGAAAGAGTACCTCTCGTATCCTTTTTCATTAAATAAATTGGTTAAATAGCTGATGTTCCTACTCACTAATATCCACCTTGAAAAGTGATAAAAATTAAAAGAAAACGCATTCAACTTAAATAAATACGCATAAATATTAATTATAGCATATTCTCTTACTTAATGGCAATTTTTTTAATCGTAATCGCGATTATAAAAATCTTCGATTATTTGCCAACCCTAGTTGAGAGGAAGAGAGATACAGTGGGAAGGATATTAACACAACCCATCATCAAGTATTAAAAGTGTTAAAGTATTGGTTTCTTTGCAAAACACAAAGAAAATTATAAGCGGCATCATTGTGTGGCGATAAAAGGCAACACTTTTGTTTTGTATGTAATTAAGTGTTTATGTGTCTGTATAAAATAAAACATGAAGGATGTTTGTTATAAAAAATGTATCAATTCATTTCGTAAATCTCATATAAAAAATGTTATAAAAAAATGTACCAGAAATAAGAAAAAGTAAATGAAAAAAAAACGCCCAAAGAAAATCTTTGGTATACAAACCATGATTTAATTATGAATTGAAAGTGTGCTAACAGTAGCGTAGAAGGCCATTCAATTACACTGTACAACAGAAAAAAATATGGCAATAACTGAAAAAGATATATACACGCATAAGCGACTAAAAGTTTCCATCTCAGATTTATTTTAAGGACACATAAATTCCCCCTTCCCCCCCTTTCCACCTTTTAGCACATATTTATTGCAATCCGGCATAGGAATCTTGTAAGTCTTACCCTTTAGGTAGAATATGTGTTCATGAATTTTTTAAAACACCAGGAGCAATATTTTTGTCGAACATTTTAACGCTCTCACTCATCGTTATAGGGCTTTTTTGTCCCCTTTTTTGGCCCCTTTTTAAGAAAAGGACGAAAAGATTCATAAAGCGAAAAGCTATAGGGTTAAGATAGTGCACAAAGATGCTTCTTGTGCTGTTTTGCATAAAAGTACTACGTCCATGTTATACTTTAAGCGTAAGGATTACAACATTATCTATGCCGATTCACCATAGTAATGTGCTAAAGGAGAGCGGAACTTAACTCCCCCAATATAATTCCCAAATGTAAACTTTCAAAACGCTAAAGCACTTATATTTTTTGCTGCTGCGCTTTGCTAGAAGCAGTCATTAGAACCTTATTATTTTCTAAACTGTTATTAAACAAAACCTTTCTTCAATTATACTGGTCTGCAAAGAAAATATCCTTTACATAAAAATATTTGAAAAATAAAGAATTTAGTGCGCTAAACTAAGTTCAATAAGCTCATAAAAAATTTAAAGCTGTAAAAACTTTACCATTGAACGATTATTTTTAAGGACAGGGTTCCACGAACAAAATATACAATTTACTACAAAAATCGATGTAAAAATGTTGATTTTATTAGCAATTATGTGAAAACACCCAGACACTTAAAAGGTACTTTAGGTAATAAATTTATTTTTGGTTTGAAAAATATTTAGAAAGAAAGTTTTGCTGATTGGCTTTGGACTGGGCTCACTGAAATGTATACTGATGTATCTAGTAGAAATATTATTAAAAAATTTGTATGTAATAGAAAACAAAAATATTTTTATTCAAAGGATCGAGACTTTTTCGTAGACGACTGCTATTAAAAATTATTTTTCCATATGTTATTACTCAAGTCCCTTGAATGACTTAAATGTTTTCCATTTGCTAGAAGTTTTTATTCTGATTTTGTTTTCCAAACTCTTGAGAACATTTAGACTAAATTGAAATTAAATTTTACATATAATTTTCTTTTTTGCAAAAATTAATTTTAAAAAAATTTTGTGACCAAGACTTGGTTGCTTATCCAGAAGTTAACTTGCCCCCTATACTTTATTAATTTTTTTCTTTTCTCTCTAAACAGCACTTCAGACCTTTTAACTCTAGTGATAACACAATAAATCAAATATGTCTAAACATTTCCATGTAACTGCAACAAATCAGCATCTACAACTTGTTTAACAAAAATACAATTACTACACTTACACAAGCATACACATAAAAGTGCATGTGAAAGTGCTACAGATGAAAGAAACATGAAGAGTACCTTCCTGAAGAGACACAAACCACTGTTTTAACCAGACGGGTTGTGTTACTAAAATGTATCGAAGTTTCAATTTGTTGCCCAAATGAACTTTCAATGAGTGGTTGGTTGGTTGGTTTCATTTTTCCTGCTAAAATTTCTTAGGACATGCATGAATCTAGCAAGTCTGCGGCAATTGTTTTATATTGTATTTTATTTTTTGTTTTTAGTTTTTCTTTTTTGCCCACAAGAAATGTTCATTTGAAGCAATTTAGCTTAAAAGTGCAACCTTTTTTTTCTACTCCTATTATTTCTTTACAGTTTCTACTATTTTCCTTGTTTCTTTTTATAATTTTATTTTTTTTACACTTACCCCAAACGCTGTTGCTCCTGTTCCTCTTCATCCTCCATTATATCTACCGTTGCTGTGGCAGCTTCTTCGGAGATTATACCTCCTGCTTCTAACATCACATCCATTTGATTGTTAACAGCATGTGCCTGTTGGCTTTGTAGAGAGTGGGTTTTGGTGGCTGATTCATGATTTTCATAAATATTTGTTGTATTATTGGAATTTGTATTATTCGTTAGTGTGGCCGTTGAAGCTGGCGAGGAGGCAGTGATAGTTGAAGCATTGCTGCTGCCATAAAAATTGTTAACAGCTGTTGTTGCTGACATAGAAATTTCAGTTGGGTTTGTTTTATTTTCATGAGACAGCATGACAGAGTGTGTTGCTGGAGTGTAAACAGTGGTTGTTATCAAATTCTGCTGTTGTTGTTGTTGATGTTGTTCTGGCTGTTCACCTCCTGAATTTGTATTGTTGCTGCTGTTTTTAAATGTTTTCAAATTTTGTGATAAATCATGCCTGCAGGAAATATCACTTTCATGCAATAAAGTATTGATCTCTTGTGGTAAAGGTTTCGTTAAAAATTTCGCTCTTCTTATACCTTAAAGTAGATGAAAAAAAAATGAGAAAGACATTTATTAGAAAAACAATCATATATTTTTAAACACTTTTGGTTTTCATAAATAATCGCGAATAGTTAAATATCCAGCCATATGTGTTTAAGATATCCAAAAAAGTACAGCGTGAAGAATTGACTTCGTAAGACGTTGTTAAATGTTTTCTCGAACATATTTAGACCCACAAAAAAAACGTTCGAAATAAAGCAGCTCGGCTTTAATAACACTGTGCTACAAACCACTAACTGAACAAAATTTCGAATTTTAAAATTCTATGGATGCATTCTTTTTAAATTGTGTTCTAAAATTTTGGGACCTTATAGTCATAAAGCGAACTTTAAGCACGCAAAGCGGGCGGGCACATCTTGTACACAATAAAGTGAAATAGCCTCATTTCGCAAAAAATTCAGATACTATTCTAACTTAAGAGAGGCTTGTCGAATTTGTATTTTAGTCGTCTTTAAGATATTTTAACATTATGTTTTTTTTATATGCTCAAAGGTTTCGGAGTTATTCTAAACGTAATAATAAAAATAGTAACTTTTTTTTTTGTTAAATTCAAAGTTAGTTGAACATTTTTTACTTGATAAAAATTCATTAAAAATTAAAACTGGCTAAAAAATTACCATTTTTATTACTGGATCATAAAGCTGTATATACGAGTATATACATTAAATGAATTATGAATTATATTCCACCAAAATAGATCGATAAATGACGATTTTATTGATAAAATGAAGTTACCTCATTTTTGGAAAAATTTCGAACATTTACACTGTACAAAAAAATCAAAGCTTTTCTACTGATTCTGTCAGAAGGCAGCAAAGAAATATACACGTGTATCATTTTAGGGGGAGTTAAAGTTTCGCCCCTTTTGCACATTGTTATAGTGAATCTGCATGGGAAATCTTGTAATCCTTACTATTGAGATATAAAAAATGTTAATAATTTTTGCGTAAAACATCACGAGCAACAATTTTGTTAAACAGTTTAACCCTCTAACTCCTCGTTGTATGGGTCTTTTAGTCCCTTTTTTTTTAGAAAATTGGCAAAAAAACCTCACTTCAGCGGTGATATAGCGAAATGATATTTTTCACAAAAATATTTGCCATAGAAAAGCACAAAAGCTCCAAGTTCAACTTGAACGCCAGAAATTCACAGTTAGTATGAAAATATCCCCTGTATGGTGAGTGATAGTAAAATGTTAGGTAAGGCATATTTTTAATACAAACTAGCCTCAAAAAATCTAGTTTTGTCCGATATTTTCATACTAATTGAAATTAACCCTCAAACACATTTTTAGCTTTAATGTCTTGAATCAGTGATAATAGAACTTTATGACAAGTAGTTTTGTAAGACATTTTAGCCCGCTGCATAGTCATTGAAGGGCAGTTTTTGGTAATTTCTTAAAAAGGGGTCCAAAACATCCCTAGAACGAAGAGTTACAGAGTTAAAAAGTTCCACAAAAATGTTTTTCGTAGTATTCTACATGAAAAAGTTTCACCTATTCTATACATTAAACGTAAAACTTACAAGATTTCCTATGCCGAGTTACTACAAATATGTGCAAAAGAAAGAGAGAGACATAGAGAGAGAGAATTTTAGCTCCCACTTTAATGAGTATCAGACAGTGGTGCCAGAAATTTTCGGGGAAAAATCTTCATTCTTGGAAAAAAAATCTTTATTTTAGAAAAAAAATCTTCAAAAAAATTTTTATGTGTAATATAAATACAATTCATGATTGCTAATTATAATAAAGTTGCTATACATATAAATTAATATAAATTAACATAAAAATTAATATGTAAACATCGAAAACCCAAAATTCAATTCAAACAGGTAAATTATATTAAAATTATAATATATTTGAAGCAAATTATTTGCTGGTGTTTAAGCATTGTCTATACGCATTGGCCTTATTTCTCAATCAATTGAGAAATAACGCCATATGGCGTTATATCTTAATGCTTCAAGTGCTATTGAGCTGTAGGAGAAATAACACCAGAATGACTTTATTTCTCTATCAATTGAGAAATAACACCATATGGTATTATTTCATACATTTGAGAATTTACAAATATTTAAATGATTTTCAAAAATAAGCAAAAATAAGCTTTGAAACTTGTACAAATTTCTCAAATGGTTTTTGAAAGTCTGTACATAAGATAAGGGGTTTGTAACTTATAAAAAGTGTGTTTGAAGTCTACTGACGATTTGGTAAAGCACCAATGAAATGGATATAGACAATGCTTAAACACCAGCAAATAAATTTCATTTAAAATAAAATTATGACAATATATCAAATATTAAATTTCTTATAATATATTAGTTATGTATGTAACTTATATTGCACATTTATAAGATCAAATATATGTACAGTGCGCCCTCGGTTACTGCAATCCTCAATGAGCGCAACCTCTATTATTGCAAAAACTCAAATCCTTGCATTGCAGACTCAGTGAATGCAACTTGGTAACAATTTGTGACTCATTAAACGCAACTTTTAAATTTTGTCGTCAGTTGTTTGGTTTTTTTTTCTTTTTATTGACTTCAAAGAAGCTTCTTCAAAATCGTCGTGAAACTGCAGCGGAGAAAAAAATTTCTAGTACCAAAAGTATAAAAATTATGACTTCTTTCTATACCACACGATGCAACTGAATGTTATATTGTTTATTTTGTAAAATCTTAATAAATCAAAAATCTTCATTTTGGGAAAAAGATCTTTAAATCTTATTTTGATTAAAAAATCTTCAAAACTAAAGTAAAATCTTCATTATGGCATCGCTGATGTCAGATATAATCCTTTAAAACGTTAATACGCGTGTATTAGTTTTAGTTACCTTCTACCGGAATCAGTCATTAGAACCTCGTCATATAAAAATATGGTTTTGTCGTATAGTGTAATTTAAAAAAATACCAGAAGAGCAAGTAAAATGGCTTGACAAATTTCTTTTTTTTTAAATATCAAAAAGATCTTACAAATTCTTAAATTTTATTTTTAATCAATTCGTTTTACACAAATTTAACGCTTTTAAGCAGTTTTTTCTCATTCAAAGCCATGCTCAACAATATATACAAAAACGATGCCAACATCATCACTATAATCAATAAAGAACATGTGTCACAGATGAATCAGCACAAAAATTCGGAAGGGTGACAAGGTTTCCTTTATTATTAATTTTTCCCAATGAAAATGACCTGTTGATTAAAAATATTTCCATTTTAATGAAAACTCATTAGTAATGAAATAAACGATATTATAAAAAAGACAGCCTGGTGGTTGCAGGCTGAAATATAATCGAAGAATATATATGTTTCGCAGATAAGGCCCATAAGGGCTGAAAACAGTCTCGTTAAATTGGTTTGCTACTAAAAAAATTATCAAGATTTCACCATAAATATATCAAAATATATAAATAAACAAACAAATATCCCACAAAGTTTATGAGACAAAGATATTTTTACATTATGGTCACCCTTTTTATATATTTTGAATTTTATTTTTGTATCGATTACAAATTCTTTTAACAAAAGTTCTTCTTAAGATATTGTACTTAATTTGCATAATTTGTATGAAGTTGAGCATCTTCATATAAACAAAGTGTAAATTGCAAAAGAGAAAGGAAAAAATTTAAAACTTGCGGTTTGAAATGAACATGAGGCAATTTTGTCAATGAAGCACGTAAATCTTTGCTCTTAATTTGGATGATGGTTGGCATTCAATAAGCCACACAATTTTCTTTAACGCCTGAAAACGGAAAATTGATTTGAAGTGCTTAAATTATAAATGAAAATTAAACCGAGTGATTGATTATCAATTTTGTTAACAAGATACAATAATAAAAATGAATTATTATTTAAAAAGGGAAAAAGTGTAATAAAGGAGGCTTCATGAAAAATGGCCTCAATATTAGAATCAGAAATTCATGCAAATGCTTATATTCGAAACAGGCATGGATTCAGAGCTTGATTCCAAAATGCATCTTAAGTGTCGGTTTCTATAAATTAAACAAGCCCGGAACGATTAAACGTCGGAATAAGGGATAAGAAAAAGAAAAAACTAATTTTAAATATTTCCCACCCAAACTTATTATTAAGGCTGTGTAAGCTAAATTTAGTTCAACATTTGTTTTATTGTCAGCCATTTAAAATCATGATCACGGCATCCCCACTCTGCAGTTTAAAGTCGTTAAACACTTCTTAGCCACTTGCAAAACCACTCGTGTATATTTGCTTCAGCTTTCTATCTCGTAGTGCCCTTTTTTTGTGTGCTCTGCTGCTCTGTTCAGTTCAGTTTAATTTGAGTAGAGTTTTTCTAGTTGATGTTCGTGGTGGGTGTTTTGTTTTATTTATTTTTTTTGCTGGTCTCTCTTCCATGCAGCGCACTTTTCTCAAATATTTTATCGTTTATGAGGAGCAACGAAAAAAACAGGATTTTAAATAGCATGAACGTTAAATGTCATTTAATGCTGTTACAAGTAGTTGTTGTTTTTATTGTTGCGTTTCAACAGATTTAAATTTTTTCTAAATGTTTTCATTGATGCTGTTGTTGCAAATGCTGTGGTAAATTTTTTTTCTTCTTCTCTCTCTTCTGCAGCCCTTAAGTACCGATTTTGTGAACTTTGAAGGTTTGTTTTAATTACATTTAATCTTGTTGTTATTATTGTTTTTCCGCTTTCAGCCAGAAGCAAACTGCAACTGCTGCAAGTTAAATATTGTTATTTAGTAGTTAGTTAAGCTCACAACAAAATTGTGGTAGAAAGCTGTGATTCCTGATTATTTATTTATTCGCTCTCGCTTTAATACCATCTTTGGGCGACATTTAGTAGAGGACTTAATTTGCACTTAACTAGAGATTTTATTTCAAAATAACTTTATATTTATTTTTGTCAAACAATATAAATATGTAAGATGGAAGAAAATGGTATAAATTGTCTACACCGAAAATTATCCATGCAACATTTTTCGAAAAACTCCTTCGTAGTTAATTTTTTCGTATAATATAAAAAACTATAGTACATATTACGAAAAAAATTAGGCAATATTTTTTGAAGAATAATCGATGCACCTTTTTACGAACAACAAACGTTCGTAGTTACTTTTTTCGTATAATATACGAAAGTGTCGTGTATATTACGAAAAAAATTAACGCAGTAGTTTTCTGAGCTTAGGAAAGTGACGAAAACCTTTCACAAACATTTTTCCTTTACTGGAAATAAGCCATGAAACATTTTACGAAAAAAGTTTCGCAGTAACATTTTTCGTAGAATATATGAAACTTTCGTACATTTTACAAAAAACACATTAGGCACTATTTTTTTTTTTTATTTACGAAAGTAACGAAAATGTTTCGTAAACATTTTTGCTGGTTAAAAAATATATTTGAAATAAAAAACAATATATTAAATTAATTTTTTCAAATTGACATATTTTTCAGATGTAAGTAAATAACCGACATTTTTAGCTCTTATAAAATAAGTAGAAAGTGGATCAGTGGGTAAAAAATTTGCCTTGAAATATGAAGAATGCAAGTTTGCGCCCTGGTTAAGCCACATTTTTTTACTCTTATTTTTTAATTATTTTCGTAAATTACGTATACTTTAAGAATGAATTTCGTGGTGAGAAATTACGAAATATTTCGTGATATATACGATCGTTTTCGTGCATATATTGCATGGATTTCTTCGGTGTAAAAAACTGTTTTCCTTGTAAAAAATATTTTTGAACAACAAAATTAAATTTATTAAAATTATTCTTTAAAAATCCACACATTTTTCAGATGTAAATAAATAAAACAAATTTTTAGCTATTTTAAAATAAGAAGAAAGTGGCTCATTGTCCCAGTTGAGCAAAACCTTTTTTTTTACTTTTGTTTCTTAATTATTTTCATATATTTTGTATAATTTACGAAAGAGTTTCGTGATGCGAAATTACGAAATATTTCGTAATTTGTACGAGTGTGTTCGTGCATATGTTGCATGCATTTTTTTCGGTGAAGGGAAAATGTTTAAGAAAGGTTTTCGCTACTCTCGCAAATTCAAAGAAATATTGCAAAAAATTTCGCCAAAATATTGCCAAATATTTTTTAATGATTTCTGCCATTCAAGTTGAGTCTGGAGCTTAACTGTCGTTAAGACATGTAGTAGAATTTTATGGCAAATATTTATGTAGAACATATCAGCCCACTATATCGCCGCTGAAAGGGAATTTTTGAATCTCTTTGAAGAAAGGAACAAAAAGACCCATACAATGAAGAGCTAGAGGCTTGAAATGCTTTACAAAAATCTTTCCCGTGGTTTTTTTAATCAAAGCTGTGAACGCATTTTACACATTAAACTACTAAGTGTGAATAAGTACGAAATTAACGTTAAACACATTTTAAGTTTTGAATGATTTCTAGCGTTAAAATTAATTCTGGAGCTTGGAAGTCTTTAAAGGCTTGTAGTAGAGTTCTATGGCAAATACTTATGTAAAACATTTTAACCCGCTACATTGCAGTTGAAGTGGAGCTTTGTGTCTCTATTTTAAGAAAGGTAAGAAAAGGCCCAAACAAAGAAGAGCTAGAGCGTTGAATTGTCCTATGAAAATGTTTTCGTGGTGTCTTACATGCATGTGCATGCATGTGAATCCCAGATGTAAACTTTCAAAATTCCGATAAACGCATAAATTAGTTGAGTGCCCTCTGCCAGAATCAGTTGTTGGAACCATGTTTTTTATTTTTGTTTTGAACAGTATTATTCTTGCAAACGAAAGCTGACACGAAAACAGACAACATCAAAATCTCAAATCTTTCTATAAAAAAGCACAGAAACAGATTTAACTTAAAAAATCATGTCCATCATGTCCAATAAATAATAGTTTTCCTGTCAATTTATACAGTAATAAAAAATAACGAAATAATGGTGTCTATTTATAATGTCCATTTGAAAAAAAATCATATTGCTTTATGGATAGTGGAGCTGTAAGGTAACAATAATTTAAGAAAATACCAACGAATTAATAATCTCCTCTTTTTGTAAAGTCGGCTGAACAAAGTTTTTCTATTAAAAACAAATTAAAATTAATATTAACACATCATAAACGCAAATAACTTTTCTCACAAATTTAAGTCACAGGGCGTATACTTGCTGGCATTGTTTTGAAACTGCATCAAAATTACTCATACGCTCATACGTAATTAAATATTGACCTTAACCCAATGAAATAAAATTTTTCATTTAAACATATTTCTTGTCCAGAAGTTAAAAATTCTCCCCATTAAGTTTTACATTTCTCTAAACAACAAATCGAAATGAAAATGTTTGATAGAACCATGAAAGAACGATAGAAAAATCAACTGCAACTGACATGCTGAGTTGTTTTCCGTTTAAAAGCGCACAAATGAACGTGATTAGTTTTTTGTGAAAGTTTAACAGAAATCAAAAGGAAATATGTAGTCAACTTACCATGCACAGTGGCGGTCTGATAGGCTGGTGGCGGAGGGGGTGGAAATGAAGTACCATCAACATCTTCAACAGCAGTTATGATTTGATTATCGTGTAAATCGGTTTGTTGAAACAACGATAAGCCATGTTGTCTCTTATGAGGCATTTGTATGGTGTGATATTTAACCAGTGGCTGGTGGTGGGTTGTGTTCTGTGAGGCAGCAACAGCAGTAGCAGTTGGTGTAACAATTGGAAAATAAACAGTAGCTGAACCTGATACGGGCAGGGTCAATGGATTTATATTTATATTTGATGATGTATTGACACTACACTGTTGTAGTTGTGGTTGTTGATGCTGTTGCTGTTGTATCGATGTTTGTGGTGATGTTTGATGATGGAAACGTATCATTGTTGAGGGCACAGCCATGAAATGCTGAGTACCCGATCCGGACGTCAAAGACGTTGTTGGTACTGATGATGCTGATGCTAGTGGTGGTGCTGGTATTTGTGGCACTATGTAGTGTCGTATAGACTGATGATGTGTGGGTGATGAATTGGCCGAGGCTGAGGAAACAAGATGATATGTTGCCATTGTAGGCATTGCATTTGTATAAAAACGTTGTGATTGCGGGAGTGGCAGCGTTGAAGGCAATACTATGCGACCGTCTGTAGTCATTGTTGCTGTCTGTTGTGAAGACAATTTGTGGCCAGTTGTCATTAGCATGACATCTGGTCTTTGCTGATAGTATTGCTGCTGTTGCTGTTGTTGTTGTTGCTGTTGCATTGTTGTTGTATCCATTGCACTACAACTCATGGTAGGCGACATTTTCAACTGCATGCAGGAGGACAAATGTTGAGTAAATTTTCCCGGCGAACTTTGCAAAAGCTGACAGCAATCTGTGTTGTAAAAATACAAATGAAAGGCAAAAGCGAGAAAAAATTGTAATTGAAATGAAATAAATTATAAATTGGATTTCATTGTTGTTCATATAAAAAAAAAATAATAATTTTATTTTGTATTGATATTGGCCGGAACCGGAATTTAAATGAGAGAAACAATCAAAATACAATGACACACAGGGTCAAAGATCTTAACTAACATGGCAATTAAAAATTGTATGCAATATAGTAAACAGAATGAAGTTTAAACCCTTGAGGAATGATACACAAATAATATTTACAAAACAGTAGACTTCAAAAAATGGCCCAAGGAAAATGAAATAAAAGCATTAACATAAAAGAGACAGACAGGAAATACATAAATATTTAATTTTATTTAAAAGAACAGTTATTCACATCCTTTTACAATGCAAGAATTTTTTTCATAAAATCCGTGAACTTCGACTTTAATGTGATGAAAAACTTTACTAAAACTCAACTAACGTCAGGCTCGTTATTTTAATGCAACAAATTCATTAAAATTATTTTAATGAAAATTTCATTGAATATATGAAACAGCTTCATTAATGCAATGTAATGATCTCGCTAAGCTCATGAATATATTTTATTATTAAGATGATATTATTTCATCGTTTTAATGAAATTGTTTCATTCTTTTAATGAAATTACTGCATTATTTTAATAAAATTTTTTCAGTATTTTAAAGATATTCTGTCATTATTGTTTCATTGTTTTAATGAAATTATAACATTACTTAGCAGGCTCTGTTTTATTGACTATTTAAATATATTGACAGCATTCCATGTTACAAATACGCACAATAAATGCCAATGCACATTAGAAATATTTGTGATATTGATTATCGCACACACTATCGAACTCAAACTCTTGATTTTTATCATTTGCTTTGTATTTAACGTCTTAAATACTTCAGCCAATAACCCTGTCAAAGCGATGTGCTCTATGAGAGTATAATAATAAGAATGAGTACAACAACAATGAACATTAATTTGTTTTTTGTAGTTAGTTTGCTTTGAAAGGTCTTTCATATATTCAATGAAATTTTTCATTAAAACTATGAATTACGGTTCATTGAAATTATGACATTCAAGAACTTCAAATTATTTAATTTTTTTAATGCTAAGGGTATATATTTCAACCCTTTTAAGTATCCTTTAAAACATTTTGTAAAAACTTAAAGGTGTTGCATTTAACGTCTTAAATACTTCAGCCAATAACCCTGTCAAAGCGATGTGCTCTATGAGAGTATAATAATAAGAATGAGTACAACAACAATGAACATTAATTTGTTTTTTGTAGTTAGTTTGCTTTGAAAGGTCTTTCATATATTCAATGAAATTTTTCATTAAAACTATGAATTACGGTTCATTGAAATTATGACATTCAAGAACTTCAAATTATTTAATTTTTTTAATGCTAAGTGTATATATTTCAACCCTTTTAAGTATCCTTTAAAACATTTTGTAAAAACTTAAAGGTGTTGCCATAAAATGACCAAAGGTTGTTGTTATAAGCCCAATGAAATTTTCTAACGCTAATGAAGCAATTCCAAAGAAATTCTTTAGCAATATTCGTAAAGTTTCATTAGAATTGTGAAATATTTCATTATTGTTTCACTATTACATTGGATTTATAAAGCAAAATTCTTTCATTGTATAAAAAGTAGAGATGGCCAGACGAATAAACGTCAAAGCTTTCCGCCATTTGTGAAGTTTTGGCAAAAAATCGAAAATAGATCTTCAGATTATAAACAACTTGTTGTCAAATCAATTTGCTGAATTTCAGCCTTATGCTGTAGAACATCAATCGGCAAACACATACTAACACATTTTGCTTGTATGGGTTTTGTTCTGCAACTCTCGCTCTTACAAAGTTTTTGTTAGTGTATATCAAGCAATAGCAAGAAACAAGCGATAACACAACTTGCTTGCTTAAATGTTCATGCCACACTGACTGATTTTATTTACTTTTACTTAATATGTGTGAGAGTAAAAGAGTAAAAAACCCCATGTGATATGCTTTGCCGATTCTTGCTGTAGAAGGAAATGGCGCGGCATTGGCATAAAATAGGACACTTTAGCCGCTTGAAGAATTTAAGCTGATACAATTTCATATATTTAGTACTTCCGAAAAAATGCTGTCATAGATTTGCTCTTCTAAAAAAGACCCCTTAATCCCTAAGTAACAGCTCGAAAAGGGGTAAAATTAATATGTTCTATATTTTTTCTATATTTTAATATCCGTTTCACACTTACCTTCTTTATGACCAAGTTTCATTGTTGTCATGGCTGTTGTCGTCGTCGTTGTTGTTGTTCCTGCTGCTGCTGTCGCTGATGAGGATAATGATGATGAGGACAATAATGATTTTGCCGTTGTTGTTGTGGCATCGTTACACAGTTTATAGTCATAACCATGGTTTCCATTCGTTTCACCAATTATGGCATCATATTTACAATTTTTACAATTTATCTAAAAGAAAAGAGAAGAAAAAAAGAATGAAATAAAAATAATATAAAAATAAATGAAATGAAAAAAGCTTGTGGAAAAAATGCAATTTAAAATTGTATTGTCTTGCTCTGATATTCATTCTATTAGGAAAATCTAGTTAAAACATTAAGCTTTAGTTTTCATTACAAACTAACACCATTTTTCCATTTTAACTTGAATATAGTTTTAGTTATTTTGTACTCTTTTGTTTAAAAGAGATAAATTTTTTTTCCTTTTTACTTTATTTTCATTTTTTCTAATGCCACATCATATCATCGTCACATCATACAATCTGTTGTTCTATTGTTTAGAGTATTTTACAGGCAATTAGCTGGTGGATTTACATTTTTGTTCTTAATAATTTTCGCACTAGGATAGTGAGTGAAAAACGAAAATGAGGGCATATGAAGGATATACATATCTATTGAAGGAGTTATTGAAAGTTAAACGATTTTCTTTTAATTGCCTTAACACAGATAAAAATAGAAAGTTATTAAAAAAAAAGTAGACACTTCTATTGCTGAAAAAAGTTTAGGTCTTTTAATATTAAGATATTCACAAGAAACAGGATCCTTTCCACATGCACCGTAATCATCAACGAAATTGAAATTCCATACATTAGCAATGAAAAAAGTTCTAAAGCTAATGCATGGAATTTAGTGTACGTCGGCAATTACGGTGTATGAGGAACAATGTTTTATAATTAGCTCTGTTTGCTCCTTTTTTCAAAGTCTGAGGTCTGAAATAGGTCCCATTATTTTTTTCATTATTTTTTTCGCATAACTCAGAAGAAAATATAGAAAAAAATCTGACGTTTCACTCTACTGTAAACAACAAGTTTGAAATATTAAAGAATTACTTGTTCCATTAACGTATAATTAACGTTTTCAGTGCAGTTCTTAGTTTCAAAAGGAAACTGCCATAAGTTTGCTTAACACTACAATAACATATTAAATTTTATTGATTAGGCGCAATTTAAATTAAACATCTACTTAATTATTCATCTGACATCATTCAACATAAAACTTTTAATAATAAAATATTGCCATGCTTATCGGTATCCTTTGAAAATCACACAAAATTTTGCAGTTTTAGTAGACATGGGAAATGCCAATTGCCAATTACCCATTTATAGTAAATTTTCTACATGATTTTAATGAATACAAATTATTATCTAATTTGTTAGCTTTTGATTTAAATCATCTTTCTGTCATCTTGACATTACATACGTTACTCTTTAGCTCATAGAAGAGACTAATTTTCAAGGAAATTAACAAAAACAAACAAATGTTCAAATGTTGATGGAGATGAACATTTTCTTTCAAAGCCACACACTCACAAACTTACAATAATTGCTTAGTTAAGGTAAAAAAACAAGAGTTGACTTGAGTGTCAAGACAAAGCCACAGATATAAGTGCATGTACCCAGTGGACCAGACTGCCTTGCACGACATTGTTATATACGATTCTTGTACGAATTGTCCTCTGTCGATTAGTTTTCTAATCGACAATTTAAAGGAAATCGTCGTTCAGCACAATCTGAGCAACAAATTCCTGTCAGTTGTCCTCTTTTAAACACTTTTGACGACACTATGAGCGACAATGTCTTTCGTTTTGTCCTCAATCCAACTTTGTTGAGGACAATATGAGCGATGATGTTTTACATTTTGTCTCCATTAACATTGTAGAGGATAAGAGGAGCAATAATGGCTTAGTTGTTGTCCTCAAACCAACTTTTTTGAGGACAATATGAGCGACGATGTCTTACATTTTGTCTCGATTAACATTGTGAACGACAAGATGAGCAACAATGTCTTAATTGCTGTCCTCAATCCAACTTTGTTAAGGAAAATATGAGCGGCAATGTCTTACATTTTCTTGGCCTCTTGTTGTCGATGTTTTAGGTAGTGCAGCAGCAGGTAAGGTGACATTGTCGCTATATAATCGTTGACGACAAGTTAAACGACCTTGTAGCCTATGTAATCATTGACGACATAACAGGTGACATTTTTGCTTATGTAATCATTGACGACAAAATAGGCGACACTGTCCCTTAGTTAATCATTGACGAGAAGACAAACGACATTGTCACTTAAATAGTCATTGCCGACAAAATAGGCGACAATGTCGCCCACGTAATCGATTTGCATTATGTGAACGACAATCTGACCGACATTTTCATACGTACACGATTTTCGTGACACTTGTTCGAAAAGCTCATCGATGTTTCTTCCGGATGTCCGATAATTGTCATTGAGGATTTAACATTGTCGTGCACCCATCGTCATTGATGGTGTTCTAAACACGTGGCCAATTGGGTATACATATATTCTAGCTTAAGATAAACAAGGGAATATGTATGTGTATGTGTAAATTTATTTCAGTTTAAATGTCATGTATGGAATGCAACTTGAGCATTTTCTTTTAAGAAAATTTTCAATTACAGTTTGGATTTAAATTATTAATAAACATAATTTTGTCTTACTTTAATTATAAAATCAAAAAACTAAAATTAGAATAACGAGTTTTCATCATATCTAGGCATTTTGAAGTATGTACCCGACCCCTTTGTGCGATATGATCCTAAACGACATTTTGAAAAAAAAAAATAAAAAATTTACTGAAATCAAAATTTTATGATAAAATTGTAAAATTGTTGATAACTTTTCAAATACAGGCTATAAGATATGATCGTAAGCTACAGTTTTTTGAATAAAAATCATGTTTAAATTAGGGATGTAACGAATACCGATACCGATACCGATATATCGGCGATACTTCAGATTTTTCGATACATCGGTATCGGCGATATTTTACTGTCGATACGACGATACTTTAAAAATTTTTTCAATTTTTTTTGACAAATTATTTATTTTTTGTTAATTTTACCAAGAACTAAGGCCTTAATTGTGTATATCGCATCACCGAAGTGAAGTTTATGTTAAAGCAACAATAAATTTGAAAAAATTTCAAATATTTGTTTTTGTTTTTCATAAAAATTTTTCACCAAACAAACGTATAGAAATTAAAGCGTTGCTTTACCTATCAAATATTTTAAAATTTTAATGAAAAATAAAATAAATTTATCAAATATTTGAAATTTTGTTTTTGTTCTGTATACAAATTTCACTTTGGTGACGTGATTTACACAATTAATTGATTTCGTTATTTTTTAAATCTTATTAATATCAATTTTAAAAATTAATAATATTTTACGCTGTTATTTTGCAAAAACAATAATTTATTTATTGTTAATTTTACCATGAACTCAAATTTAATTCGTTGTTTCTTAAATCTTATTCCCAGCAAAAAAAGACACTCCAAAGAAGTAATAAAAATGTAGAATTCGCGATCCGGAAATATTTCAAATTTGGATAATTTCTAATTAGTTTCACATTTGCTTGTCATTGCAAGAAGTTCTCTTTTTCGATTACCAATACCGAATTTGAAGCGATGTTAGGACAAATATCTTTTTCGGTGTTCTATAATGATTCCTCAAAAAAAGGATGAAAAAAATACCCATTTTTAGAACTCGTTTCTTTTTATGCGAATTTAAACACAAAACTGTTTTCATGTAAATTTAAGTGAATAAATATAAACTTTTAGAAGACTTTTAATAATAAAGCTATTAAGTTATTTAGAAGAATAATAGTTGATAAATGTCCCTTAAAAATCGATTTTTTAAAAAGCATGGCGAGTATTTTTTAAAATTATAAAGGAATTACAAATTTGTACTTGCATTTCTACTAATGATCTGCATATTTTTAATATAGATTCTTTGGAAGCAATAAAAATGTAGTTAATATCAATTTTAAATATTAATAATCTCTTACACTGTAATTTTGTTTAATAAAAAAATGTCCCTTCTTGAGTTTTGTTAATCTAAATTTGAACTCAATTTAAATATTCGTATCGGTATCGGAATCGGTATCGGCGATATTTATTTTTTAAGTATCGGAATCGGTATCGGATCGGCAAAACGGCGTATCGTTACATCCCTAGCTTAAATACAATAAAAGTCTCTTCTCCTGAAAAAATTAACTTTTATAATCGAGTTATGAATTTTTAGTCGAACTGTATGGTTTTCATACAAAGTTGTTTAATTAGTTTGGCTTAAGTTCGTTTTCAATTTAATCTTTCGATCAAATTATTATTTGTTTATTTAAGAAGGAAATTCTAAAGCATGTAAATATTGAACCTTTGAAGAAAAAAAAAATTTTTTTTTTTATGTACGGAAGGTTGAACTGACAGCTGTTTCGAGACCACCACAGCCTTCTCATCAGAGCCGTTTAGCTACACTACCAGCGACGGCAGCAACAACATCCTTGCGAAAATCCTACTAGTTTTAGTAAGCTCAAATTAACAGATTTTGTCGCCACCTCGCGGCGAGTCTTACTTTTTATTAATGAACTTTTTCCTAACTATTCGGAACTTCACTAACTGTCTTTTCTTTTACCATGTTCACTATTTTAAGTTTTTTTTTAATTTCGGTCTTAACAGCGTGGAATATCATTGTTATTTTCAATGCTGGGATTTTTGAATGTTTATTTGGCCCAAGTTTTTGGAACAGTACATATTCATGTTTTAGCTAAGTGCCTTTAGAGTTTTAATAATTGGGTTATTAATTTTTAGACGAACTGTATGGTTTTATCCAAACGTTGCAGCAAATTAGCGATATGTACATTAGGGTGGAAAGTCGATGTATGACCCGAATAAACGAAGCTTAAAATGCTCCACGAAAGTTATAAGCCATTAAGTGCAAAAAGCTGTTATGAACTGAATTAAATTAATTTTGTATGAAAAACAATATAGACTTCTTCCACTTAATGGCTTATAAGTTTCTTATTTTTTATCCAATTATTGCTGTTTTGTGAATCATGTGTTCGTCACAAACTTAACTTTAAAATGCTGCCGAATTTTTTCAATTTAATGGAGCAATTTATAATTATGATTTTTGAAAAAACTCCAAAAAGATGCAAAAGTTAAAATATATTCAAAAGAACAGTTCTTAGAATTTTTGACAGCAAAAAAATACATAACGATTCATTGATGTGCGGCGATCTCAAATTAGCTTAAAATACTTGTTTTTAGTTATGACAAAAACTTAGGAATGTGAAAACAGGCGTTATAACTTCATTTTAAGTTTATCAGAAATCTTATTTGGAAAATCCTGATACTGCGGTAGAGGACTAAAAACAGGTCCCAATATTTTTTTTCTATAATTTTTCCCATCTAACTGAGAATAAAATGCAACATTATAGTGGTATGCAAAATTTAAATTCGAAAAAAAAATTCTCGTTCCACCCTAATGTACACACCAGTGTTCATATAAACATTTTCTTGTTAATTTTATGAAAGCTATTTGTGGCTTTAAAACCAAAATAATAAGGATTTTAATCCATATTTATTTTTGCAGTATTGCGGTTTATTATTTCCCCTTTTCCTGCGGTTTATTTGATGGCATTTTTTCTTTAAAATTTTTATTTATAAATCCCTGTTGGCGTTTAAAGTTTTAAATCCTTTTGAAATTTAAACTGTCTCCCCCTCACAATTTTTCACACTGTTAAACTTGGCACGAAAAAAACTTTAAACTTTGTTGTACTTTTTCCACCACATTCTTAACAATTTACGCCAGTTTCAGTTAGGAAAAATTACAAAAAAGAACTAGTGAAACTATAAAAAAATAAAATAAAAGTGAACAACTTAAATAAATACAATGGAGTTTTACTATGCCAAGAGTATTTGAGTTCATTTCATTGTTGGTTGGTTGTTGTTATTTCTGTTCAAGTTTTTGCCAACATACTAAAACTGTTAAAATTAAAATGTAAGTAATTTAACGCACTCACTCACTCACTCACTCACTCATTTAAAATATAAATGGACTGTTTATAAAATAATAATGAAATATTGAGGTTAAGTGGCGGTTGAAAAAGTATTTAATACAAGAGTTGCTTCAATTTCATTCTATGCCACAATTTATAGCCGCTTTTGAAAATAAAAGCTCACAAAAGCGGTAAATTATATAAATCAAACAAGTGGCTACAAAGCAAACAAGGCTTAGAGCATTCATGATGACCCTGAAACTCAAAATGTTAAAACCACAAAATTTATGAAAGATAATTTATATCTGCGTCGTTTTATCATAACATCTTAAGTCGAGATAAATCAAAATCGAGTTAGGGTCATATTCTAGTTCGTCTTCTTACAATCCACATTTGGGAACAATTCATTTTAAAATACTCCAATTTTCGAAAAAAGTTAACACGGTTTATTTTTTAAAATTCTAGAATAAAAACACACATTAAATCGTTAATATTTCTAAACATGATTTTTAAACTTAAGATGTTATGATGAAACGACACAGATATAAACCCAACATTCTTTAAGGCATTTTTTAGTCGTATTCTTCCGTTTATTTTTTATAACCTTTTTTATTTTTGGTTCCTTTACACGTTCTTGGGTTGTTGCACTGCAACAATTTCATTAACTGGCAAACTGTGTGGCAACACAATGAAACAACTAGTTGACAGCTTAATTTGATTTTAAAGACATGGAAGAAACTATATAAAAAAAATCTTGTTTAAATAATAGGAAATTAAAATAGTAGTAAATAAGAAATCGTTGTTGAGGTAACAAAGAAAGGAACTTTAATAGCTACTAGTGAAAATTACATTTGTATCCTTTATATACAATTTAAATTTATAGAACAACATCGTTAAAAATGTTAATACCTTTTGGAAAACTTCAGATTATACAAGATTTTTTTAGAACTTAATCAGGCAAACCTAATAAAAATACAAACAATCTTTTCTAGTGCCGCTGTATCGCGCCCCACGTTGGGCGCCAAATTTTTGTACTGATGTTTAGTAGCGGGATTAGACCTTAATCTTTTTTTCAACAACTATATTGTTTTTTAAGTTAAATGTAATTGAAAATTTTATATTATTTTATAAGTTTTTTATATTTGTACAAAAAGGGAAAATTAATTCACTTTTAGACATTTATATTATTAAAATAAAAAAAGTCTCAAAAATACAAAAAAAATGAAATTATTAACGAGAAAGTTTACTTTAACACTTCTTGCATTGCATTGATATATTTAGCTTTAGCTTGAAAGTTTCTAAAGAGAAATAAACAGGATGTACGAAGAATTTATATTCTTCGACAAACTTATGAGGAAGAGAATGGTCAGTGCTTGGGAACAGGTTAGGGTATTCGATATCAAACCATCGAAATAATTATTGATGCATCGAAATAATTATTGTCATTCTGTTAAACATAGAATGAGTGCAGACCTATTTAATGTGTTTGTAGTTTTATTAAATTTCATCGGACTTTACTTATTAGTTTTTAATCCGCTTTTTACATCGCTAACAATTTAAGGAAAATACATTTTTTTAAATAATAAATTGGATACGATCGATCGTAGGTTTAGATTAGAATTCATTCAACTTAAAAAAAGACAAAAATCGAAAATTTTATTTCGCCTCTTTCGAACGTTGTTTTAAATAAGTCTGTGAAGACTTATAATAGAATTTTGTGACAAATATCTTTGTGAGATATTTCAGCCCGCTACTTCGCCAAAATTTTTCCTTTTGGTGATTCACTATAACAATGTGCTAAAGGAGAGCAACTTTAACTCTCCCCAAAATGAATGCCAGATATAAACTTTATCTAATTTTCCAATAATATATTCAAATATTTTATATATATTTTTTCCTGAAACATTTTTACAGCAATCTCTGTTTTCTCAGAAAAACTTATTAGCTTTTGAAAGTGTCTAATCAATTTAATTGCAAAAAAAGCAATTAATATTACAATAACTTAAAAAAATCTAATTCAGAAAGGCAAGGGAAAAAAGTAACTAAATTAAAGTAAATATTTGTTTGGCATATAAAAATAAAAACCAAATGATACTTTAAAATCTAGAAAACACTTTTTAACAACAAAAATAAAAAAAACATAAAAACTATACTAAAAGCCTCACAAAAGTTAGTAATGAAATGGACTCCTGGACAAGCCAAAGCTGGGCTGATGTTGACATCAAACCAAGTGCCTTGAATTTAAACAACATTAAGTTAAATTGCCATAACTTTAGTATTGCATCACAAACTAAAATGGAACAACTTGGGGGAGATGAAAATCAAACTTATGCTTGATATTTTGATTTTTTACTTCTCAAAAAGTATGCAATTGACAATGAGGAAAGACAAGTTTATAAAAACTGTTCTCCACATATTTAGATTTTTGGCTCTGTCAAACAAATAACAAGACTCGTAATTTGAAGCAACAAAAGTTTGCTTGCCTGCTACTGAAGAGCTAAATATTTTAAGTAATAAAATGTATTTTTCTGTAAGAAAAAAAAAACAAATATATTCTTCGAAAAATGCCATTAAAGAAATGAAAAACAAAAATCAACACTAAGTACAACAAGTAGTAGCCAGACAGACTTTCTTGAGAGCATACTTTTTCATCATTTTCCCCACAAATAGTAAAGTTAAACCTTTTATATGTTTCCCATTTTTCTTTTTCCTCAACGTTCAGCGGAAGTATTTGACTGATTGAATGAATTTTGCTGTCTCAGGTTACACAATTTCATCTAATGGTTCGTATTTGTCTTTTTATTTCCCTATTTTTTTTCTTTTTTGTGGCATGTTCCTTAATGTTGTCTATTAACATTAAATGATACTTTAATACAATGGACGGAGCCCATACAAGAAATTAAGTTGTAAGAAAAATTACCATTTTTCAAATATACGGGTTGAAATGGAAACGAACTTTTATTTTAAAAAATAATAAAATTATTATGATAAAGAAAATATTCATTGGAGGTGAATCCTCTTAATAAAAAATAAAAATTTTATAAAAAATTAAAAATATACTTAAAAAATTATTGATAAAAAATTGGTAAAATATTCATAACAGCACAATGGATGGTGTTTTGGTCAGGGAATTTTCGAAAATAGTCAGTTCTGTTCTACAGCCAGAAAAAAATATTGGTTGAAAAAAGCTTAGGCCGATAAAATATTAGTTGAATAGACTATATTTCAACTCACGCTATCAATTTTCTATGAATCCAAAAAAAAAACAATTTATGTTCAATACCATAAAAGTATTATTGTGATAAAGATTAATTGATTAAATCAAACGATCGTATGCTTTTGTCATGACTAAATAACTAGTATGATGAGCACAACCGTATAATATATGAATTGCATTTTAGTACCAATTATTAAAATTTACAATTGAAAAAATTGCCTTTCTAAATTTACTTTACTTTTTATCGGTTGTTAAAACTAACTAGTGGCTAATTTTATTATCATTGATATACTTAACTGATTAAACGGTTCGCATTAGCAATTATTTATTATTGCAAAATAATTTCTATTTCAATAAGAGCTCTAGGATAGTTGGCGCAACTGCCAAAATTCGATTGGCAACAAATTCGGTTGTCTCAACGATTCTGGTTTATCTGTGTATATTTCATGTGGAATGAAAAGGTTTGGAATTATTAAAGCATTTTTGTTACAAAACTAATGTTTAGAACAACAATGTTATAACCTGGAAGACCGGAAATATGCCCTAAAAATGTGTTTTATGCGCATTAAATATACACTAAAATCTAAAATATATGCTCTCAGAGTTTTTGAAAATATGGTCTTAAAACTTCACCCAATATTTCCTTTTCAAAAGTACATATTTGAAATTTTTTAAAGCTGTCAATATGCTGGGAATAAATCAATGGGTGAGGAAAATTTTTGAAGAAATTGAGGAAAGCTACATTAGAGTAAATTTAAAATCGCAACAAAAAATGTGTAAATGTGAAAAAATATCAAACATTTTCGATAAAAAAAACTGATTTTTGGTTTTTTTTTTGTAAATATGCATACTAACATATAAAAAAGCTAAAATATGCAGGAAAAACAACAAGATTTTGTTAATTTTTGTGGCATAAATTAGAAAAATTTTCAAAATATGCGACTTAGTGTAAAATATGCAAAAATATACTGTAAACGGTAAAATATGCAAATATATGCACTAAGAAATTGATGCCATAATTCTTAAAAAGCTCTGAAACCTATAAATATCTTAATTGTTCCTACATAGATCACACAGGAAAAAACATGCAATTGCATATTTGTGCTTTCCTTGGTTATAACTATATATTTCGAAAATTTTTATTTCGCATGGAAAATATTTAAACAGTTTTTTCTAATAAGTTCTATTGACAGAGAATAACTTGTAATTGAAAAACACAATATTCTACAAAAAACTATCGCTGTACGCTGTATTGTGTATTGATCGTTACTATTCCTTAGCATTCATTTTTACTCATTTTAATTGCAAAAATTCTACAAAAAAAACAAATATAAGAAAGCGTTTAAAATTAATCATGGTTTGTATCCTATTAAATGTATTGAACGTTATGCTTAATTGAAAATATTCTATGTATAAATAAATAAATTTTTTTAACTCATAGAATATTTCCTCTCTCAATTGCTGTTAATTAAATTTCTACAGGGTTTTGAAATTATTTGAAATACACAAAAATATGTATCGAATGTTACTTTAAGAAAATTCTAAATCATAATTTATGTTCGAGTTGTAGTGTTGTAAAAAGAAGTTAGAAAAAGCTACAGCTCCGCATAAACCACGATAACGCATTTCTGGTTAAGGAAAAATACAATTCATTAAGAATTTTTGGTTACGAGATTAGAGATTTAATTAAATTAGCCAAAAAATTAAGGAGAGATCAACTTAAAGAGTAAATACAGATATTAAATTTAATATAATCTCTAATCTCTAAATATGACAAAAAGTTCTTACTTTACTTAATTAATTGGAATACAAAATCATAAGGTTTATCAACGAAAAACCATTGAGTAGGAAAGGTTACGTTCAATACATAATATTAGTTTTGTTTCAGCGATAACAATCAAAAACATAATTAAAAGTAAAAGTAGTGTTATACACAAAATTTCCTCAAAAAGTTTCAATAAAAAACCTTTTATCAAAAACTAGAATTGAGAGGCTTAGTACAAGAACGCGATAAGCCACAAAAAAAATATGGAATAAATCGACTTTTAAGTTTAAACAAAATTTAAAATTGTATACTTCTTGGAATTTTCTGCTTTAAATACGCAGCATAATTAGTCGCAAAACACTAGAATTTATCGCAAAATTTCTCTAGGATGCAAAGCTATGGCATCTAGCCAGGAAATGAGCACATAAAACCAATTTTTGATATCATGTGGCTTACCGAGTTATTGCACTAAGCCCTT
This sequence comes from Panzeria rudis, assembly GCA_956483635.1. Classification (NCBI taxonomy): domain Eukaryota; kingdom Metazoa; phylum Arthropoda; class Insecta; order Diptera; family Tachinidae; genus Panzeria; species Panzeria rudis. Next base: position 4,530,692 of record OY101450.1, on the reverse strand, counting down.
CAATTAATCAAATAATTTCGTATTGAAACTCATGTAATCAAAAATAAAATTTTCCATACATTTTTACATGTTTCTCTGATCTGCAAAGAAAAGCGCCTTTAAATAAAAATATATAGAATACCAAGAGTTTAATGTGCTAAATTAAAATCAGTTTTCAGTCATTTTCTATCACGAAAAGTTTTTCTTTGCTTGACTAATATTTCCACCATGTACATCAGTATATTTCACTCTAACTCAAGAACGCTATGACTGATTTCGATTAACGAACACCAGAATATCCATGACAAAATTGCCTTTAAACTTTCTTAACAAAGTTTTTTTTTATTTAATCAATCGTTTCGGAGTTATTCACAAATTAGTATCGAAAAAGGTGCTTTTCCATGCAAAAGTACACAAGAAAAATTTTACTAAAAAAAACGTTATCTTTTCACCATTTTTCTCGAAAACGAATATCATTCGAATAAAATAAATCATAAATCATGAGAAACGTTGGATAAATGTTGATTTTATTAGCAATTAAGTGAATACAGCCTGCCACTTAAAAGGTACTTTCGGTAATAAATTTATTTTTGGTAGGAAAAAAATTTTCAATTTTCAATACAAAATAGCCTCGTAAAAGTCGCTTCTGTGTTATATTTTAGCAATAACTCTAAATAAGAATGAAATAAACCCTTAAATAAATTTTAAGTTTTGAATGATTTCTGACGCTCAAGTTGAGTCTGCAGCTTGAGTGTTTTTAAAGTATAACTAGATGGCTTTAAGTAAAATTAAATAGAATTATATGTCAAATATTTTCGTAAAATATTTGAACCCTGTATATCGTCGTTGAAAAGGGGTTCTTTCCCTCTTTTTTAAAGAAGACACCAAAAGACCCATATAACGAAGAAGGGTTAAACTATTCCACAAAAATTTTTCTCGTGGTGTTTTATATAAAAGTGCTAAACTTATCTTATGTCTTAAACATACTTCTTAGAGGATATCCTGGGAGGGAAGTTTAGCTCCCCCTAAAATGAGTCCCAGATGTAAACTTTCTAGACGCCGATACACATACAATATATATACTTTTTTTTGATGCCCTCTACCAGAATCAGTTGTTGTTTAACTGTGCTTTCATTTGACGTTTTTATTTTTCATATTCATTTTTATATCAACAACACACTTCTTAAGTATCATACAGCATCTTTTAACCATCTTAAAGCAGTTTGTAATTCTTTTTACTTTTTTTACTTTTACTTAATTATTTAAACCTAAAGTAGTCAAGTTAAGTGCATCTTAAGATTTGCTTTTATTTGCATAAATGCGACGAAGAAAAAAGGAACTTAACAAACTTTTAAAAACTACTTTTTAATCGCTGATAATAAAAGTTTACAAGAAACTATAAGAAAAATAATACAACCTTTTTTTTTGGTTTTTATAAAAATTAACTCAAGATTAAAGCAAATAAGAAACTTCTTTGGTGTGCAATATATAATTTTTTCGCAACTTACAATTAATTGAGAGCCCTAGAGTTTTAATTATTATTATATAAAAAACGATTCTTTAACATGCAAAATCTTGTTTTATTTAATACTAGTAAAGCCAAGGGACGAGACAATGGTCCATACTCTAGATGTAAATAATTTTATTAAGGCTATTAGAAAACATGTCCAAAAGATATTAAAAATTTCTTTAAAAAATATAAAATATATAATGAAACTGTCTTTCGTATTAAATGACATCTTAGAAGAAGAAATTGCGTTTCCATTCGAATGAATATTACACGAAGGTATCGCCGTAGCAGCTAAGTATGTCAAGAACAGTCACAAGTATTTGACCGGTAATCGCAGTTCGATGAAGATGTCAAAACACGGACACATTCAAACAGCTTACACTAAAAAAAATAATAATATACAAAGCATACAATTGGAGTATTCACAAGGTAGTCATAAAGTCATATGTTTTAAAATAATAACACGAAATAATATGACTGCTGTGAGCAACACCTCATAATATAGTGTGCTATGTACACAACCAACAATTTAACTGTACACAACACAAACAAACAAAATAAACAACAACAAGAGTACAACAGTCATTTGTACCTATCAATAATGCAATTAAACACCAACCCACTTAAAAAAAATATTTTTCTCGACTAAAGAGTTTCGGCCGTTCGGCTCAGATTTATGCTGTAGTTATGACAAACAATAAACACAGCACACAAAGTCTGATTATATTAGGACTTTTTTGTTTGAAGCACAACAGCAATGTTTTTAAACTATTGTAAAATATTAGGACATTATGACAATATGACTTAATAACACATCGTTTGAATCCCCCAAATATAAAATATGGGCATTTTTTTTGAAGCGGACAACCCAAAAATTTTTGTTTACCAAAATTCTTTAATATTTAGCATAACTATAGTTCTAGTAGGTATAAATATATATGCAACATTTTTTTTGTATGATGTTTATTTGTCGAGTTATGGGGTGCCGTTTTTGCAAAAAAAAATTAATTATTGTTTCGAACTAGAAAAAATAATATAAAAAATTTAAATAAGTGATTTTTATAGGAAATCCTCTTTTCTTTTCAAAAAAAAAAAATATTCAATTAAAAAATTTGTTTTCATGATCAAAACCGGATATGACCAGTTGTAATTAAAATTTTTCTAACTTCGACAACTTTATTTTTTTTAATTTTTTTACCAAAATTTGTCTAGGATCCTCATTATACTGTAAAAGTTTGATAATGGTCTCTCCATAAGTTTGAAAGTTATGCAAATTTCTTTACATGAACGCCACCTTTTCATCGTTGTTATATAGAATCTGTATAAGCTATCGTCTTAGGTAAGTACTAGGAGTGCTCAGCACATTTATCTAAAACTCCGCGAAAAAAAATTTCATGGCACATTTTAACCCTCAAACGCTTTGCTGTATAGGTCTTTTTTGACTCGTTCTTAAAAAGGGACAAAAGCTACCCTTCGACTGTGAAGCAGTGGGATGAAATATCTTACAAAAAATTTCTCTTAAATATTATTGTAAGTCTTAGTGGACAATAAATTTCTAAGCTCAACTGGAACGCCAGAAATCATTAAAACCTAACTGTAAATAAATACGAAATTAACCCTCAAGCACATTTTGAGTTTTTACAGATTTCTGGCGTTCCAGGTCTTCTAAGACTTGTAATAAAATTTTATACGAAATTTTTTGTGGGATATTGCAGACCGCTATCGCGAGCTAAAAATTTGTTTTATTTACTTACATCTGAATAATATGCCAATTCTTAAAAATAGTCTTAATACATATTTTAATTAGGGATGTAACGATACGCCGTTTTGCCGATCCTATACCGATACCGATACTTAAAAATAAATATCGCCGATACCGATTCCGATACCGATACGAATATTGAAATTGAGTTAAAGTATAGATTAACAAAACTCAAGTGCAATTTTTTTATTATACAAAATTACAGTGTAAGAGATTATTAATATTTAAAATTGATATTACCCAGTATAAAAAATTGGAAGTATTTTTTAAGGAGCTACACTTTCTTTGCTTCCAAAAATCTATATTAAAAATATGCAGATAACACAGTGCAACAGTCCAAAAAACACACGGACTTGACAGTATAGATTCGATTGTACTACCACGGGGTAGTACACTTAGCTTGGCGACCAATTCCGTTTTATGGACCTCCAAAGTTTTGGAAAATCTGCGGGCCCTCAAAAAAAGGTGTCATCAACTTTTGGCCAACAGAAAATTCAAACTTGGTGATACCGCTTAACTATATGTGGCAATAATGTAGCTAAGAGTTCGCTAAACAGATGTTATTACCATTTTATGCCAAAAAAATTTTTTTTCGTGCACTTTTTTTTCCAGAATAACTTACAGGGACTCGTAATTTTTTATTAACAATATTTGGCAAAGTTGTAGCTACGATAAAGCTGAACAACTTTTGTGAACATGTCAATACAATCTGAATGTATCTGGGCACCCTAAACAGCCCAGAAAAACTAATTTCTACCTTAAAAGTTTTCGTTTTTTACGAGGTAGGCTATATGTAGTTTTATTGCATTTTTTGCTTTCTTTGTTATTGTTCCACTTCTTATGTTGCTGATTTTAGTATTTACTATTTTTTATTGTTTATTGTTGTTTTGCCAAATAATGGTAATGAAAAATTTGGAGTCGCTATAAGTTATACCGAAAAAAGTGAATAATATAATTTTTTTTAATTTTTTTTCAAAAAAAGTACAGGAACATATTATTTTTCTGGGCACAAAATGTTAGTGAATCACAACAGAGAAGTATGCACTTGAAAATACTATTTTCAAAAAACAATATTTTTTTACCATAAGCAAATAGTGAAAAACTACAATTTTTAAGGTAAAAAGTGGTCTGTGTGAGCTATAAGAGTGCCTAGATACGTGCAGATTGTATTGATATGTTCACAAAAGTTGTTCAGTTGTACCGTAACTATAAGTTTGCCAAATATTGTTAGTTAAAAATTACAAGTCCCTGTAAGTTATTCTGAAAAAAGTGAAAAAAAAAATTTTTTTCCTTAATTTTGTCAACAAAAAGCTCATGAAAAATTTTTTTTGGCATGAAATGTTAAAAAAATCAGTTAAAGAGACTCCTAGCTACATTATTGCTATATATAGTTAAGCGGTATTATAAAGTTTGAATTAGCTGTTGGCCAAATACTGATGACACCGTTTTTTTAGGCCCCACTGATTTTCAGAAACTTTGGAGGTCCATAAAAAAATTTGTCACTAAATTCGCCAAACTGAGTAAAGGGTTTTACTACCCCATTGTGGGACAATCGAACTTGTGCTGTCCAGTTCTTGTGTTTTTTTTTCAAAAGTCTTTATTTGTCGCATAGTGTAATTAGTAGAAAAGCAAGAAAAAAACTTTAATTCCTTTATAATTTTAAAAAATGCTCGCCATACTCGCATAAAAAAAATTGTGAAAATGGGTAATTTTTTTACCCTTTTTTCTTGAGGAAAAATCATTATAGAACACCGAAAAAGAAATTTGTCCGAGCATCGCTTCCAATTCGGTGATTGGTAATCGAAAAACAGAGCTTCTTGCAATGGCAAGGATATTTAAAACTAATTAGAAATTATCCAAATTTGAAATACTTCCGGATCGCGAATTCTACATTTTCATGACTTCTTTGGTGGAAGTTTTATCAAAATCGGTTGTAGGAATAAGGCTGAAGCAGAAAAAATGGTCCGGCCTACTAATTGTATAGATCTTTTAAATTTAATTTTAAATTATTCAAAAAACATTTCTTAAGTTCCTTCTTACCCTACACATTTGACATTTAATCATAATTTTTTTTATATGTAGTTGTCATGTTAACTTGTTAATTTAGCTGAAAAAATAAGTTTCAGTTATTTTAACTCGATACAAGCTAAAAATGTGTGTGTTTTCTTTTTCTATTTAGCTGCCAATGAATTCGTGCAGAAGTAATTTTTCATAACCTTCGTGGAAATAATTTCATGTTGAACAATTTTTGTGTGGCATGAGCACAAAAATTTAAATTCATTTTCATTTCAGTTTAAATAATGTCGTAATTGTTTCATATTTGCAACAATCAGCTTGAATTTAGTAACTTTAGCTATTAACTTGTTTTTTTTTATTTAAATAAATATTTTTTTCATTTAAATATTCTGAAATAAACGTTTCATCACGTAATTTGAGGAATTTGAAATATTTTGATTATAATATTTATGAAAAAGGTGAGCAACTAACTAAATGTTTATATTTAGGTATTTAATGAATTTAATGAATTAATATTTATTAAATTTGTTCATGCATATGAGCAGACTTATAAAATATTCATGAACAACGAAAATTGTTTAGCTGCGATTAACCCTGATATTCAAAAGAAGAAAATCAATATATTGTAGTAACAACGCATTTAACCATGAACACTTTATAAATAAGATTATTGTAAATAAAATACAGTAGAATGGACATAATTCGTACCCTAATAAATTGGAAATCGCGTTAGTTCGCAAAAAAAGTAGCGGTCCCTTGAAAAAAATGATGTTATATCGTACAAATTCCATACTTCTCGGTCCCCCTGATAATTCGTATTTTTTGCACATTTTAATCCCTTATAAATCGTAATTCGTTCTTACAAGTCGAAATGCCAAGCAATACAAATTAAGAATTAAAAAATTTACTTCTTTTCGTAAAAAACGATCCACGTTTATTTAGTCATTATTAAAAAATTTAATTTTTTTAAATAACAAATATCTAATGACAGATTCTGGGAACCAAAACAATATACACGTGTATCAGCGTTTGGAAAGTTAGCATCTTAGATTCGTTTTAAAGGAAGTTAAATTTCTCACATAGCTCGATTGACCCAACATCAGGCGCGGGTCCAGCTTAAGCTTTTGGGAGGAGAATTTTTTAAATTAAACTTACCATTTTAAATAATTTCGTTTAGAAACTGAATAGAAATGGAGTATAGAAATGGAGCATATTCGTTTTGGGAGGGGAAATAGCTCATAGAGGGGAATCCCTTGTATCCGCGCCTGCCCGGCGACATACGAAATCTTGTAAGCCTTACGTTCAAGGTATAAGATGTGTTTTGCTTTTTTATGTAAGACACAATTTTGTAGAATATTTTAGCCCTCTAGCACTTCGTTGTTAAGGTGATTTTATACCCTTCTTCGAAGAGAGGCAAAAACTCCCCCCCTTCACCGACGATATAGCGGACTACAAAAATATTTCTGCTGGAGTTTTACATAAAAGTACAAAAAATATGTTATACTTTAAACGTAAAGGTTACAAGATTTTCTCTGCCGAGTACTAATTCTGATTAAGTTCGAATTAACCCTTAAACACTTTTTAAGTTTTGAATGATTTCTGCTATTTAAGTTGACTCTGGAGATTAGAAGTCTTTACAGACTTATAGTAGAACTAGCTTTTCGAACCGGCGATGCACGGGCTTTAAACATATTGGGGAAGAGTCCTTAATGCGTTATTTATCGTGTATCTGGTCTAGCAATATGGACGAAATAACTCTGCCAAAAAAATAATTCTGGCAAAAAGAAACAGACTACAAGAGTCAAACCTTTCATGTTCTTTCATATAAAAAATTTTGAAAATCGGTATATAAATCGAGAAGCTGTGATTTAATCAATATATCAGGTGAATGCCGCACAGATTTTCGATGAAATTATTAGACCAAACTGCAAGCAACCCCTTTTAAACAAAAAAATTAATTTGAAAATCGGTTTACATCTGACAGAGCTATTTTTTTGTGTTGAAAATTTCCCCACCGATTAAAAAAAATTATGGAACAAACTAATAAACAATTTTGAAAATCGATCCTCAAATAACAGAGTTATGCGTGGGGGAGAAAATTTCTCCACCTACTTAAAAAAATGACAGACCAAACTGCAGACAAATCCGTTAAAACAAAATAAAATTTTTTTTGAAAATCGGATCGGATGATAGATTTATGCGTGTACCAACCTCCTTTTTTTAAGTCGGTTAAAAATAACTGGTTTCTTGCGTTTACGAATTATCGGGATGCTACTGTACATAAAATTAAACTACTGTATACTCGTAAGTAAAAATGAACAGACGTACTATTCGTATTCGCAAGTACATAGAAATAAAACTTATTAATTCTGAGTAACCCCTGTGAGTAGGCAACAACATTAAAACACAAGAGATTAAGCACACTTGAGCAAGTCTCTCTTCCCCCTAAAGCAATTATAAGCGTGTTATTAAAAACTGTAAAAGTATCGAAAAAGTGTAAAAGAGGAGGCATTTGCAAAGCCTCAAGAGTGTTTTTTTTCTAGTATAAAACAATTTCCTATACATTTTCAATAAACATTTCAAAAACATTTCGTGTTTTGCAAAATTTCCCTTTTTACACTTTCTTCATAATTTAATATATTATTTTTATTTTTTATTTTTTTTATTTATTTATTGCGAACTAAACTACTTACGCCATTTGTGTGCTCCTGAAAATCACATTCATGTTGCAAATGTTGTTTAATCTGGTGGGTTGATGTTTTTTCAATATTTATTTCCGCTTTTCTCTTGTGGCTCGGCTGACGTTTCAAATGCTGGGCTGGTGAGTGTTCCAAATCATCGCCATCTTCTACCACATATTGTGGCAAATGGCAGCATAATCTGGCGTAGGTACATTGCAAAGCTTCGGCTAATATTGCACCTAAGCTGGAGAGACACATCAACATCAGTGGTACTCCAATTAAGGCATAAAATATAGTTGCTATTTTACCACCAGCTGTACGCGGTGTTAAGCTTCCATGACCTGTTGTTGTAAGTTGTGGAAAAAAGAAAAGTTATGTAGAAGTGAAAAAATATATATTTATATATTGAAGTTTTCATGTTTTATGTTAAAATATTTTTAATATTTTATGTATTCTTGGCTTGTTGTAAGGAAATTTTAATGCAATCGTGAGGAAAATAATTTAATAAGAGCTAAACGAAAAATGTTTTATGTAAACAGAAACAAAATAAACAGGAAACAATATAAAATTGTAATATAAAGGCAGACTAGGCAAAATAAATAACAAGAATTTAATCTGTTTCATATAATAAAATTTTTTTTTTTTAATTTACTGAACAAACACTTTAAGAGTTTTTTTTGGAAGGTAATTTTTCCTATATTACTTTTGTGGCAATAAGGAATTTTAGAGAGTCTCACTATTTTTATTGTGCAGACATATTAAAATTTATAACACTGTACAACAAAATTATATAGTTTTTAAATGACAAAGTTCTAACGATTGATTCTGGCATGTAGCACCAAAAAAATACATACATGTATCGGTGTTTTAAAAGTTTACATCTGGGATTTATTAAGGTTTCGCGCCAATTTACACATAGTTATAGCCAATCCAGCATTGGAAATCTTATAAGCTTTGCGTTTAAGGTATAGGGTATGTTTAGCAATTATATGTAAAACACAGTGACAAAATTTTTTGTGTAACATTTCAGCCCTCTAGCTCTTTGCTGTATGGCTCTTTTTGTATCTTTCTTAAAAAAGGTACAAAAAACTCCTTTGCAGCGGTGACACGGCGGGTTCAAATGTTATACAAAACTATTTGCCATAAATTATACAAAAAGCTTTCAAAAAGTCCCAAGTTTCAGATTCAACTTGAATGCCAGGAATTATTCAAAACTTAAAATGTGTTTAAGGGCTAATTTCGTACTTATTCACAATTGGTACTCGGCATACGATATCTTGTAAGCCTTATTTTTAAAGTAAAAGACCTGTTTAGTACTTGTGGGTAAAATACACTAGTGGGCAAAAAACACTTTCGTTGGACATTTTAACCCTCTAAGTCTTCGTTGTATGGTTTGTTTCTGCCCTTCTTAACAAAAGCAGCAAAAATATCCCTTTCAGCGGCGATATGGTAGGCTAAAATAGTCTACAAAAATATTTGGCATACAATTTTACTGCAGATCTTCGAAAACACTCAAGCTCCAGACCGAATTTCAACGCCAAAAATTATTCAAAACTTAAAATTTGTTCGTACTTATACGCAATTAGTATTCAGAGTATGAAATAATGTAAGCCCCTTATGGCATACGATGTGCTTAGCACTTTTATGTAGAACACCACAAGCAATATTTTTGTAAAATATTTCAGCCCACTATATTGCCGCTGAAGGGCCGTTTTTCTCCCCTTTTTAGGAAAGGAACAAAAAGACCCATGCTACGAACAGTACGACTCTACAATTTCAAAACAAAGTAACAGCCAAAAATAAAATTTTTTAGGAAACGAATAAAACAATTTTAATATGGAAATTTTAATAGGTATTAGGTAAATATTGTATGAAAAAGATTTAATTATCATGAAATTGATACCGAATCCTGTGCACCAGACTCAACAGGACCTAATAGTACAATAAAGTTGATTACGAAAAATCTTTCACTTACTGTGTTTTGAAATTGTGCAGCAAAGTAAGATGGTCGATATGTTTTACAAAAAATTTTCTCGTAGTATTTTACTTAAAAGTGCTAACACTTCTTATACAAGATTTCCTATATCGAGGCTTTTTAACTATGTATGTGCAAAAAGGAGTGCAAATTTAACTCCGCCTAAAATACATCCCAGAAATAAATTTTCAATACGCCGATACACGTATATTTTTGTTGTATATATTTGTTGTGCCCTTTACAAAAATCAGTCTTTGAATCTTGTAATTTAAAAAAATTTTGATTTTGTTTTACAGTGTTATTAATTGGGCAATATCTGAAATATTTTTTCTTATAAATATAAATAATAATATATATAAATATAAAAAAATTATAAATAAAAATAAAAATCGCTGAATAAGTCCTTTTTCCTTGAAGTACCTTCTTTTATTTGTAAATATTTATGATTTCTTTATCTTTAAGTCTACTTTTTAAATGTTAAATTTATGGCATTGATTCTATTTTATACAACAACAAAAAAAAAGAAACATTTATTAAATTCAATTTTTCTTCTTTATTTAAATGTCCTTCCGTATCCTTGCAAGCAATAAATTGTTTTTAACTTTTTATCTTTGTATAGCCAGTAAAATTTTTTTTTAATTTTGCCTTGTGCTTTATATCAAAAACGTTTTAATTAGTTTAAAAAGATGTGTGAGAGTTTTTTGCGTCTGTGTGTGTGTGTGTGCTTGTGTGTGCGTGTGTGTGTGTGTATGTGCAAGCAATACCAGCTGCCAACAACATTGTATGAAAATATTTTTGTTTGTAATATTTTTGTTACGCACCAATTGTTGTTATCACAGTTACTGAATAGAGTAGAGCTTCACTAAAAGACCACCTTGTTGCGGTTAAATCACTATATTCCATTAAATGGCTGCCGCCATAACGTCCCAATGATGTTGTTGTTGTCTCGGTAGCCAAGCCATAATCTTCTACCACAACTCCTCCTACTCCTCCTGCGCCGCTTGATACACCTGCTGTTACAGTTGCACCAGCTGCCATATTGCGTGTCGCTGCCACAATAGTGCCCTCGAAACGTCTCAATTGTTCGTGCACCAATATTGTCCAGTTGCGTTCATAAAGGACATTCAATTTCTCTTTGAAATTAAAAAAAAACACATCAGCAGTAGCAGCAAAAACAGGAAACAATTTTAAGAGAGAGAGAGAGAAAAACAGAAAAGCATAATAATTTTATTAATATTTTGTATACAAGTAGAATATACGAGTGTGTATGCGAGTGTGTGTGCGTGTGGTTGGTTATATTCTTTGCTGTCTGTCTCTGTTTTTTTTGTTCATTTAATTTCCTTTAATGTTTTTAGTCTGGTTGTAAAATTTTTTTTTTCATTTTTAGGTTTTACAAAATGAAATTGTGAAAAAAGCAAAGTTTTCATTTAATTAGCTGACAAATTTAATGAATATTTTAAGTGGCAAGACTTTTGGTTTGTTATAGTCTTTTGCATAAATTGGAAAAAATTATATATTTGTAAAAAGGATACAATACCACAGAGATATTAAAATTTATAATATCGGGTAATTTTTTAAAGGTGGTAAATTGTAATTTGTGATAATAATATATGGAACAATATTTTTAATATCTTTGAAATTGACTTTATTTGAAAGATAATTTTTTTATGGCATTAATATTTAAATAAGACTTCGTGATGCTAGTATTTCTTAACTAGAAATATAAGTCAAGCGGCATATATATATATGTTCCCATCGATCCCATAAGGAGCATAGGGCCTCAATAAACTGGTTGAACACATTCCTATCTTGTGCCATAGCTTTCACTTCGCCCCAGCTTTTTCTGCATTAATTTGTCTTCTCCATGTATAGACTGGACGACCCCGTCTACGGCTGCTTTGTGGGTTCCATTCAATGGCATTGGCTGTGATATCGTTCTGCGGCCTTCTAAGGGTATGACCAATCCATTTCCATTTTCGCCTTTTTATTTCTATTGATACTGGCTGCTGGTTGCATTGCTGCCAAAGTCTGCTATTAGAGATTAGCCTTGGCCAGAATATTCGAATTATTCTTCTAAGGCATTGATTTATAAACACCTGGATCTTTTGTATGTCTGGTGTGCCAGCATTCCAAGTTTCACAGCCGTAGAGAAGAGTGGATTTCACATCCGCATTGAAGATATTTAGCTTCGTGCGCTGAGAGAGAGAGAGAGAGAGAGATGACAAGCTCCAGATGCGCCTCAATCGACCAAATGTTTGTCGGGACTTTTGAATTCGGCTGTCAATATCTTCCCCTGAACGGCCGTTTTTGGATATAATGCTTTCAAGATAACAAAACTGGCTCACATGTTCTATTTCTTTGTTGTTTATTTTGACTAAGTCTTGTCTCGACGTATTGACGTATAGACACTGCTTCAGTTGCCGTTGTAATACTTTGCAGATTCTCCTCGAGATCTGAGAAGCTATGTGCTAAAAGGCAGACATCGTCGGCGTAATCAAGGTCATTCAAGAGACTTTCAAGTCTCCAAGTTACTCCCCTGCCATTACGAAATGAACTTTTGAGGACAGTGTACGATTCTATATTAAAAAAAGGATGTGTTATATACACATCCTTGACGAGCTCCGGTTTCAAGTCAAGCGGCATGATTATCTATTATATTAATGGGCAAGGCTTATCGTATATCATTTTAAAGATGTTTATTGACACATGTGCACAATCTATATATTATTAAAATCGGCTAAGTTTTTTGGGAGCTATACGCATTTAAAATTGCTACTGAGTTATTCCACCACAAATCAACTAAAGAAAAAGGCCTTACCCTCTTCGATTTTAATGAAACTCTATATGGACTTTATTTAATATAATAAACAGCAATGCCAACTGAGTGCTTTTAGCACTATTGTTAGTGCTTTTTTATGTTTCAAAACTTCACATTTTTAGTGTTTTTTAATTTTTAAGTACTTTTTTAAGCTGCTTTTACATGGAAATTTACTATTTAGTGCCTTTTTTAAATGTTTTTTTTTTATAAAGGGAAGTAACACAATCAGGCAATTAATCCCTACCAGTTAATGAATTAATGTGTTATCTTCTTTTGGGAAAGGGATAGTGTAGTGAGAACAGGTGGTGAAGTGGGAGAGATAGAAAGCTTAATTCATTTACAACCGTGCTACTGCGCGTTCAAGTAGAGGCATTAAGTTGTTTAAGCTGTTTAGCCATTTTATTAGTTATTTTACTTCGCCGATGGTTCTGTTACAATAACGACGAACGAGGGACTGTTAAGTGCATTACGATATGTTAGTATTAATCGCTGCCGGTACTGACATGGTGATCACTGCTATGCCTTCATTACTTTAACACTCCAACAACAACCAACACAATAACACACCAATGCACATGAGAAAAATGCATGATGTTGTTGGCTTGCCTGAAACTAGTCTTGAAATCAAGACCTCAGTGTTTGTAGTCAAACGCGCTAACCACTCAGCCAACAGCACCCTCAAATTTTATTGTGCTTTTTACACCAAAAAAGTTGGCATAACTGATAATAAAAACACGGATATAAAATGTTAGGCTTCGGGGTCGTCTTGTTATGGAGATATACCACCATCAAGATTTAAAAAGTAAATCTATAGAAGTTGACTTTATTTACATAATTACAAATATCTCAAGAAAAGTTTGAATTACAAAGAACAATAATATATCATTTGAAAGGTACTAAGACCCTCTTCATAATGTTGTAATAACAAATTTTCTCGGACCACATTAAAGATTTAAAAAAATTTATATATCCAAAATTAAAATCGCTATATCTTAAAAAACGTAATTTTTCAAAAATGTATACGTTTTTGTTCACTTTTATAGTTATTTACATAGACCATTTAGACCTAAAGTGTTAAAATTATTATATCCACAGTTATAGATGCAAATTAGAAAAATTAACCGAATTTTCAAAAGTAAAATCGCTATTTCTTTAAAAACGTCAATTTTAAAATTTTCTAAAAAAACATGTTTTGGTTCATTTTCATGTCTAACGAAACTAATTAACCCCAAAGTGGTAAAATTATTATGTAAAAATTTATAGACAAAATTGTAGAAAAAGTTCAAAAAATTACCATAATCTTCAATTACAGTAGTTTGCAATAAAAATTAACATTAAAATAAAAGTGAGTTAACAGCCAATTAAGGAGCACTGAGCCCTGAATTAAAGCTCATTTATTTTTCCTACAAATCGCTTTCGGGATATCCGCGAAAAATTGGACTTTTTTTTCAATTAATGCGGGTTTTCGCGTATTTCTCGAAAACGGTTCATAGGAAAAATAAATTAATTCCAGCTTCGGATTCAGCGATCCATAATTAGCTTAAAAACCGCTTTTTTTAGCTCCATTTGTATTCCAAACTACCGCAATTGAAGATTCTATTCATTTTTCCAACTTTTTCTACATTTTTTGTCTATAACTTTAGATTTAATAATTTTACCACTTTGGGGCTAAGTAGTCTCGGTAGACGTAAAGTGAAGCAATATATATATATATATATATATTTTTTTAATTTTTAAAATTTACGTCTTTTTAAAGATATACTGATTTTAAATTTCGGCAATCTAAAAACTTTTTAAATATATTTTTGCGTTCTGAGAAAATTTAACGTTACATCCTTGTAGACGAGGTTTGATAACCTCTCAAACGGTATGTTACTGAGGTATGTAACTTAAACAATTTTTGAGACATGAACAAAGGATGCATGTGAGTTTTTAGATTTTGCTTTTTCAAAGATAATAACATTGCAACATGTTTCTCTGCTTCGAATCGCTGTTGTTGTAGGAAAGGCATAAGATTAAAAGGTAAGAAAGTTCAATAAATTTAATTAGCTTATTTTAAGGTCTTTCCTTGTTGTATTACACTGTTGGGTTTTCATTTCAGTATACGCTACTATGTATCATAAATTAATTACACTGTGCTACAAAATCCAACTTTTTTCAAAATAACAAGATTCTATAGACTGATTCTTATAGAAGGCAACAAAAAAAAAATTATAAGTGTAGTGGCGTTTTGAAAGTTTACATCTTAGATTCATTTTAGGTAGAGTAAAATTTCCCTTGTCGTTAGCACATAGTTATACTGTTAAGTTTTGAACTCTGCAAATCGTTAAACACTTAAACTTTGTTTAAAGGTTAAAATGTGTTTAAGGGTTACTTATTCGCAATTAGTACTCGAAAAATATGTTTGTGCAAGTTTTTGTCCCTCTAATTATCGTAGTATGCGTCTTTTTGTCCCTTTCTTAAATAAGAGGCGAAAAACAGCCCTTCAGCGACAATATACCGGGCTAGAATGTTCTACATAAATGTTTCTCGTTGTGTTTTACATAAAAAGCCCAGACAAATTCCGGCTTGCAAGATTTTCCATGCCGAGTACTAATTGCTAATAAGTAACCCTTAAACACATTTTAGTCTCTAAAAACATTTTTAGTTTTGAACGATTCCTACGGTTCTAGTTAAGTCTAAAGCTTTGGTATATTTTAAGACCTATAGTAGAACTTTATGTCAAATATTTTTGTAGAACATTTCAGCACGTTATATGACCTTTAAACTGAGGCTGATTGCCCCTCTTTTAAGAAAGAGACAAAAAGACCCATACAACGAAGAGTTAGGCGGTTAGAATGTTCTACAAAAATGTTTCCCGTAGTGTTTTACATAAAACCGTTCAACACGTGTTATACTTTATACGAGAGAAATTAAACAGTCCGTAAAATTAATAACAGATATAAGCTTTCAAAACGCCGATATATGTTCATATTGTTTCTGATTTGTCATTGTCAGAATCAGTCGTTAGAACCATGTATTTTTTGCGTGTATTGTACAGTGTAGTCAGATATAATTCTCATGCGTATTCCTTTATTATTTGAATAATTCATTTAAAAATGTTTTTTAAAAGCTTAAACGTAACTTTTTAATTAATTTAAAACAAAAAAATAAAAAAATAAAAACCAATTAAAAATCTTCAAAAGAAAGTCTTATTTCTTGCCATATATAAAACTTTCTTAAATAAAAATATTAAAGTCCTGTTTCCATCTTTCTTTTTTTTTGTAATTTTTATTTTGAAAAATCCCAACAAGATTTCATAATTACATATTTTTACAACACAACCAAAATTTGAGGCATAACCTTTCAATTAAATTTCTCTTTTCTCACACACACACACACACACACACACACATAAATCAAATTGTATAAATTTCTTTTTAAATATTTTCATTTCTCGAAATTAAACTATAACCTGACAAATTTCTTACAATTTCCATCCAAGATAAAATGTAAAACACAAAAAGGTCTTGTAGTAATTGTCTTTCGTTTTATTCAAGAGTGAACATAAAGAGCAGCAAAAAACTACTTAAAATTAAAATGAAAATTGCATAATTATTCAAGCACTTTAATGGCATAAAAATATTGCAATACCATTGTCTCACTCTTGCTACCCTCTCTCTCTCTCGCTATCTCTTGTGTAATGTCCAGATAGCAACAGTTACTAGAGACTAAAAGTCAAAGCAAAGTATTACATTTGTAAAATACTAGAAAGACTTGAGCTGTGAAAAGGAGCAAGCTGACATTTTAATGCTCAGTATTGTTAAGTATGACATAAGGCAAGGTAATTGCGAAGGCATGTTGTTGGCATGAAAAAAGAATGCATTTGTTATTTTTAACATGAAACTTTAGATTTGGTTACAAAATTTCGAAAGAATTTTTTGCTTATAATGTTTTGTATATTCTTGTTTTAATTTTTCTAATGAAGACTATTAAAATTTAAAACCATTTTAATTAGAAGTTTGCAGTGCGTAACAAGCTGCTTATAGTATGAAATATATAATGGCCACCACATGGAAAATATTATTTGTATTTTAACAATTCTTAAAAGTTGCATACAAAATTAAAGATATTTTGGTGTAATAATGGCTTCCGTATAATATTCAAATCGATACTTTGTGTTAAGGGAGTTGTGCATAAAGATTTTAGTTGTTAATGAAAAAAAATCGCAATATGTACACACAAGTTCCTAAATATTCTCTGCTTTGATCATTGAAGAGCAAAAGTGTACGTATGATATGAGTAATATGATGGCACCATCATCTTACCCATCAGTGATAGAAAATATAGATTTAAAAATTATACTGAACTTCTACTTAAAAAGTATTTTTTTCGCCTTAATGCTACTTTCTTCAACATTTAAAAAAATACTTTAGGTGTTTTAAACTATTATACCAAAAAACCATTCTTGATATATGAATATAATTGTTTTTATTAGTTCCGTGGTTTTAATATTTCCATTTCGAGTGAAAGGTAGTTTCACAGATATACCCACGTAGAATAGGATCAGTAAAGCCAGAGGGCGTTTTTACAATTCCAAAGCATATTTTTTTCTCAAAAGAATAAAGCACAGCAAGAAAAATTCCTATTTTTAAAGCATATGTGCTGTTAGTGATTTGGTCCCCTATTGAGACCTGGATAATAAGAGAAAAAATATAAAACATAGCACCAGCTTTTTTTGATAGATGTCTTAGACGAATACCACGTTAAGGATCTTTGTACTTTAGCAGATCAGCAAAATATAAACACAGTTATCCGCAGACGAAAATATGATTGGATATAGGACACACTCTCCGATAAGAAGAGTCAGAAACTAGCCACCGCTCTTTATCATACAAATCTCAAGGAAGTAGAAAACATAGAAGACATTACAACAACGTAAACGAACTGAAGAAAATTATCAGAAGAAGAGCGATATGGAGGCAACTCGTAAAATATTTAACGCTTAATAAAGAGGCGGCGTGGGATCCATGGTAACCGAGAGGTATATTGAT
The DNA here is from genome assembly GCA_956483635.1 of Panzeria rudis. Lineage (NCBI taxonomy): Eukaryota > Metazoa > Arthropoda > Insecta > Diptera > Tachinidae > Panzeria > Panzeria rudis. The sequence continues at coordinate 4,512,918 of OY101450.1, read as the reverse complement.
TGGTTTCAAGTGAAACACACAACAGGTCCTCTCACTGTATTCGTTTAAAAAAACTAGAAATTTACAATTAAAGTTTAGACAAAACTCTACCAATAAGCCAACTGAACTGCCTTCTATTTGATGTGAGGTCAATTGCCATACTGCAGCTTAAATAGTCTGCAACAAGAATGAGTTTTATATCAGTTAAATAGTTCTCTAATAGCTTGTGTAAGGCTTGAAGCAATTTTTTTGGAACATATATTTTAATACAGTGGATTGAAAGTGAAAAAAATTTAAAAACTTTTATGTGGAGTTTGTAAAAGTATCTAATTTTACTATAATTTTAGTCCTTATTTTTTAATGTTACAGTTTGGAGAAAGTACTTTCTCACGGTGTTCCAAATGTTCACATTCTGAAAGATTACGCCCTTCTCTATGACTTTTACATACATCGTTTTGTAATGGGAACGCAAGTTACAAAGATACAGAGAGATTACCCTTTTTTTCCAATTGGAACCACTGTGCGCCATTCAGAGTCAAAGACCGGTTCCGATTCTGAAACACTGTGCACTCATGATGTAAGTGTGGTTGCGGGTTAAGTATGTTGCGGGTTAAGTATGTCTATACGCCTGCATTTCATTGGCGCTTTACCAAATCATCAGTAGACTTCAACCATACTTTTGAAAAGTTTCAAAAGTATTTCTGAAGTCTACTGATGATTTGCTAAAACACCAATGAACTGCAGGCATATACACATGCTTAAACCGCAACAAATAAATCTTTTTAAAATAAAATTGGAAGAATATCTTTAATAATAAATTTAATAAATTTTTTTAAGTACTTCTCTTAAAAATTTGCTTTCTTAAAAAGAAGATGAAAGATTAGTGAACAAGTTAAATGATTGATTATATTAAAAAAAATATTGTTCACTTCAGCTTTATTTAAAGCAAAACATAACTTTTTTAATTACAGTTTTATAAATTCTTAAACGTGTTAAAAATTCTAAAATAACACAACATTGTTATGCAAATATTTGTCCTAAACGTAATGATGATGTTCATTGACTCGTATAAATTTCAATGGAATTTTTGGCCATTACAAAAAATTTAATTGATGGCAATTAAATGCATGTTAATAGTGCGAACGATAGGCTGTAGAATTAAGTCTTAACAAGCTGGGTAGTTCTTAGAAGGAAGTTGTTAGAAAAATATTTAATTTTTTTTACTTTAAATTTACAAAGCATGACGCTAAATCGTCTACCAGAAATGTTTTTTTTTTTTTTGCATTATTCAAAAATATTGTACATGCAGCTTAAGAAGAATTACAAAAATGCACACAGAGGTATTATGGTGACAAAAAAGCAATTTTCGAAAATTACTTTTCACTAAGAAAAATTAATAATTTATTTTCGTAAAAAGTCACATCTTGTGCAAGAAAAAAAATCTAGCGAAGTTACTCAAATATTGTACAATGAAAATTTATGAGAATTTTCATGTAATTCAGTATGTTGTGCTTTCTTTTTAGTTATTTTCTCTACTAAAATCTTATTAGTGCTTTTATTGAAATACAGTAGCTTTTTTTAATATAAAGAAAATATTAAAATTACATGTGTGGCTTAAAAGGTGCGAACGAATCAAAAGGGTTTTATAAAGTTTAGCATGTTTACTTTTCTTTGAAAAAAAAAACTAGTTATCTCAGTCTAGCTCCGTCTTGTTACTGCAACAAAATAATGGGTGAAAGTCTCTTCTTTAAACTTACCTAAAATTAAATGAGTAACCAATTTATTTAAGTTAAATGGTTTTATTGCAATGAAACAAAATAATGATGCAGATAATGTACTAAAAGCAAATAAATAATTATGTAGTACCAGGTACCAGTAACCACACCACTCTCCTCACCTCTATAGGGCATTGATCAGCAGGGTTGTAGGTTTGTATATAGTTTTTCTTAATATATATTTGTAGTAAATTTGGTTTTATATAATAGATTTTTTAATATAACTTTTTGTGAAATAATCGTGTAAAAATTTAGCAGAAAATCGCCAAATATAGAAATAAAATCGATAAAAACTAGTTCACGTCAATTTATCACATCAAAATTTAACATCCATTAACAACTGTAATTAATAGAAGAAAAATCATCAAAATTAGATTGTTTTAATTTCTTCTAGACAAATTTTTGGTGAGATTTATTTTCGAAAATACCCTTGCAACAAAGTAATTTTCCTGAATTATTAACATGTTTAAGTTCAATTTTGTTGAAAAATAGCCATAAAAATCGCCAAAAAAATTTATTTATCGCCATGTCGCCAAGTCAAAAATTTTTATGCCAAAAAAATAAAAAATCTCCACGTTTGGCGAGAAATCGCCATATCTGACACATCCTGTTGATCAGACTAAAACAAAACTGTGGCGCGTTGTTAGCTATAGATAACAGAAACTCAAGGCGTCTCGCAGTTTTATTTTAGTCTCATCAATGCCCTATATTGGTAAGGAGAGTGGTGTGGTGACTTGTACCTTGTACTACCTAATTATTTTCTTGCTTTTACTACATTTAACTTGAAGATTTATTTTACTCATTTTATTTTAATGTTTTTTAGTTTTTATTTGACTGCTTGTCTAAGCTCTACCTGAGATTTGGACTTCTTTTGTGGTGGTGTACTGCATTCTAGCAGCCAAGCGCTATCATTTAATACCCATATGGATGGGCCTGATTGCTTGCATATAATATCCCCTTTTTGTACTAGACGCCATTTTGTAATTGGAATTTTTTTCATTGCGTACTGTACTCTAGTAGTCAAATCCTTTCACTTGATTTGCATATTGAGATGTTTGTAAAAAAATAACTAATTCGCTATTTTGTGTCGGCCATCTTTGATTTACAATAATACATGGGCGTGGCACTGCCCACTTTTCTTATCACAAAATTGTATTGTTATTAAAAGTGTTTACCAAATTTCAGATCAATCGGTCAATAAGAAGGGGCAAAAGTAACGACTACTCTTTGTGGGTTTGGCAGAGTTCACTTTTTTAATTACAAAATTGTGTAGTCATCGTAAGCAAAGATGTTCCCAAATATTAGATCAATCGGTTAACAGGAAGGAGCTAAAACGATATATTACTTTTTATGGGCGTGGCGCAGCCCTCTGTTCTAATCACAACATTGAATTGTCATCAAAAGTAAAGGCGCTTACAAAATTTCAGATCAATCAGTCACCAGAAAGGGGGTAGATTTTCAATTATTAGCTTTGAACCAAACTCCGCAGACTCCACACACACGGTAAGCTAAATAAACCCTTTTAAAAATGCAGCGGCTTTACCCGATCGCTAAAAAACTTATAAAAAAATTTACAAAAAAATTTATATAAATTTTTGTTTTTAAAAAGTTCGTAAAAAATAAAAAACCACAAAAACTTTATTCTTTATCTATTAACGAATAGGTAAATATGTTCCAAGCAAAACGAGTCATATTTTATTAAAATAGATCAACAACTTTTTATTTTATTCACAATTAAGTGAGAAAGCTCAATTGATAAAACAAAGGTTTTTGCCTAACAGTAACGAATTAAATAAAATTTGGTTCAAACATTGTAAATATTACAAATATCTGAGAGATTTTCTTGAAAATAAAATTATTATTTTAGTAGTTATGCCATTTTTTACTTAAGAATGTATAAGAAGGACACGAATCCTTGAAACAATAACACTTTGTGCCGTTTTACTTGCCCTTATGTGCATTTACGAAAATTTTCACTTTAAATAACCTTTAATCCACACAACAGCATGAAACTGTAAAACGAACTGCTACCTTGAATTTTTTGTTCTATTTTTTCTTCTTTATGTATCAGTAAACAAAAAAATTTTAATATAATCACACCCTTAATTTGTAATTTCTTTCATCTATTGCTAAAACCTAAAATTATCTCAGAAAAAAAGTGGTTGGCATAATAGTATAATTAACTTTTCTACCCACTAACCTTCACTGAATAAATAACATTAACTCACACACACATAAACATTTCTATTAGATTAACAGACAGTAATCGTTTAATAAAAACTAAAAATATACACAAACGCAACTTTTATTCATTACCACAAACAAGTACCTGTTATTATCCAAAGTTCCTTTAAGCATTCCTCTCTTGATTTTGCAATAAGTGCTGATTTACTAATATCCTGCGGTGCTTCCAGCAAAGGAAATATAAATGCTCCCATTATGGTATAAGCTACAACCATTACGACCAGGCCAGGTGTTGAGAATATTAACTTGGCCACGCGGCTTAAACAATTCTGTTGTTTGGCTGTTAAATAGTTGGCGTTTGTGTTAGTTTCCTGTTGAAATGTTGTATGCAGCTGCTGCTGCTGTTGCTGCTGGTGTGGGTGCTGTGATTCGTTATGGCCTGACGATTGTTTTTGTAATAAACTATTCTTTCCGGTTTCGTTTTGCAAATTGTAGTTTTTAATGTTTATTTTATTGAAGGGTGTCGATGATTGCTGTTGTTGTTGTTGTTGCTGTTGTTTTTGTAATAGTTCTTCGTCCTCAACTAAGCCGGATATCGCCTTTTCAACGTCCGACATTTTAAATGGCCAGTGAACGTTAATATTTGAAGCATTGATGGAACATCATCCACTTCAACAACAGACATTTAGCTGAATTTTTTTCTTGATAGTTTTATGTGAAGAAAAAAAAATTAATTGTATTTTGTCGTTTAAATTATTTTTCACTCACTTAACACGTTGTTTTCTTTCTCAACAGCAGGTTTGTGTCATGTTAAGCAATTTGTTAAATGTAAGTGAGTGTTTCTGCTAAAGAAGTATTTGTGTCGTAATTATGCTGTTTTAATTTATTGTTGTAAATTCTTATTTACTCTCATTTACATTTATTTAAACAAATCATTTGCTAGTTGTTATTGTTGTTGCTGCTGTTGTTGTTGTTCTTTCTTAAACGCCTATTGTGTCAAGTTCCTTTTAACTTGATGTTGAACATAATTTTTTATTTATTTATTTATTTTACATTTCGTCTGTATGTTTAAATGTCTGTAGGTTGTAGTTTAAATGGAAATGTTCTTGTTAAAATTTTCATATTGTTGCTGTTTCAGTTGTTGTTGTTTTTGTTGTTGCTTGATGCAACTATTCCATATTTCTGTCGTACTGTTTGTACTGAATTTAGCTGCTGCCCTTCTTGCTGCTGTTTGCTTATGTATTATTGTTGTCATTATTATTGCTGCTGTTGTTGTTGCACTTGCTGTTGTCGTTGTTAAGTTAGTTTATGTGTTGACAGCCCTCCTACAATTGAAGTGGTACAACAAATAAATTAAAAAAATAATTTCAAGTATGTTAAGAAAAATTAGGTTAAATTTGTTTAAAAAGGGATCCTTACGAGAACAAAAACATCACATTAAAATTTAATGTAAATTAATTTGTAGCATACATCTAGGAATCTAGAGTGATGAAATGAACTTAAATTTCAAATGAAACAATTTAATTTTAATATCAAGCATTTTTTGTTTTTGAGGGATTTAATAGGCGAGACCATTTCTTGTGTTGCAGTTTATGTTCATATTATGCAGTCGATTTTGTCAAAACGTATACCATTTTATAAGATGTGCCCAATCTTTGTTTTATTAAAATCGGATCAGTATTTTGGGAGCTATACGAGTTTAAAGTTGCTACTAATACATGCGCACACACCACACATGCACGTATTAGCTTAAAGTTAAAAAAAGTTTTTGCTTTTGCAAAAATAATAACAATACAACATTTTTTCTCTTCTTTGGTGTTGTTGTAGGATATGTACAAGGCTAAAAGGAAAGATAGTTCAATAGATTGAATAAGTTTGTTTGAAGGGATCATGTTCTTGCATTTTAGCGTTGCACTATGGCCCAGACGACCTCTTTCTTTGGCCAAAACTATTACTACAACAAAGTTCTTTATCGATTCTTATGAAACGATGTAGAAACATTTTCTACCTGTGACAGCATAATATTATGACTAGAAAAGTGGACAGTGCCACGCCAATTCAAAGCAAATATCTTTTTTCAACTTCTTTTACTTAACCCGCATTAAGCTCCCTTTAAAATGCAATTTTATGGCTAGAAAAGTGGGCAGTGCCATGCCCATCTTAAGGAACCATTATTTTTTTTATTTGTTTTCAGCTACTTCTACTTAATTGAATCTTACAAAACACAAAGCATACATTAAGCTCCCTTGTAAATGCAATATTATAACTAGCAAAGTGGGCAGTGCCACGCCCATTTAAAGAAAATATTACTTTTCAACTACTTCTATTCAACCCAATCTTATGAAACTTTGAATCTTGTCAAACTTGACATCAAGTTTCTGTGAAAAGGCAATATTATGGCTATAAAAGTGGGCAGTTCCACGCCCATGCAATATTTTTTTAATTTTTTTTAAATTTTTTTTATAATTTAGAGTCTCAAATATCAAATGTGAAAGAGAATTATATAATACAATTTAAAATATTTTATATGAAAAAACCGAGTACAAAATAGGCGTGGCACTGCCCACATTTTTGTTCATCATGTTGTACTTTCACGAAACCTAATTGTGTGTGCGAAGATTCATAAGAATCGGTTAAGTAGAAGTAGTTAAAATTAACATATACTTTTCATGGGCATGACACTGCCCACTTTTATAGCCATAATATTGTATTGTAACGATAGCTTAATATGTATGCAAAGTTTCACAAGAATCGACTTTGGACATGACCCTGCCCAATTTTCAACGGGACCAACCTGGAGGTACATTATTTTAAACAAAAAAAAACTCTGAAATCGGTTTGTAAATAGCGGAGTTTTGAGGTAACATATGTACAATGTACATATGTTACCTCTATGTACATTGTACATAGAGAAAATACATGACGAATTGATAACCTTTCTCATTTTTTTGAAGTTGGTCAAAGTGCCTATAAAGTTTTTTTTTTCGTTATCGAAATCAACTATTTTCCAGCACTCTCGGAAAAACATTTTTTGAAAACTATTTCTTTACCTAGTTTTAAAGTAAAATCTCTTTAAATACTTGTGTTAATTTTAAACTGTTAAAGTTTTTCTACTTCCGCGTTTCCGCGGAAAAAAATTATTAACTTTTTTATAGAACTGGTAAGAGAAAGCGAAAATTTTGCATTTTTTTATTTAAATAAGTGACTGTCTAAAACACATGTTTAAAATGTTAATTATCTTTCAACTTTAAGCATGAATATTAACGTTTTTACAACAATGTTTTTATTAAATGCATACGACACACATACACAAGGAATATAACAAGCATATACACTGCCCAGCAGTTCGTGCCCATTTTGTGGAAAATACTCATTTTAATGAATAAATGATGTGATTGATATACAAATTAAAAAAAAATCTAAAGTTTAAAGAAAATCGGTGAGAGGACTTGCTATCCTCAACATATTCTTAATTTTAAAAATCAAATTATAGTTGCAACTGAAATAAAACACATCAAACATTGATAACTATTTCCGAAATTATATTTTCATGCTTTGTGGTAAACTTCATTTCAATCGATTCAAGGACATGCCAACATCCCATATATCCTTTATTTTATTTAAAATAAAATTTAAAACGGACTTTAGTTTAATGCATTAAACTCTGGCTCCATATAGTCACAGAAACTGCAAAAAAATGTTGTCGGTCCTTAAAAAAAATGCAAAAAGTCCTATCTAACCTTTTAAAAGTTTTACAGAAGAAGCATACAACTTGCAAAAATATATTGACAATTGGTGCAAAATTTTACAATATAAGTAAAAAAAGGACCAAGAAATTTGTATACTTATTGTAAAATTTTGTACTAATTTTTTATATTTCAATTAGACAAGTTTTATGCTTCTCCTGTAAAACTTTTAAAATGTTAGATAGAGCTTTTTGCATTTTCTCCACTGATGTATTTTTATTTAAAGGACCGAAAAAAAAATTTTAGATCAGAGTATGACTAGAATGCAATACAAAAGCAATTTAATTTCGCTTAAGACATTTAACAGAATAAATAGTATGCACATTTTGTGGCCTCTAAGACTTAACATTTGTATACGTCACTTCTTTACATTGTCTGATTTTAGTTTAATTTTTAGAATTTTCATTTATCTCACAACTTTTTGATTCTATATGCGAACTTTTTAAGTTATTTCTGATAAATTACCTGTTGAAGAATTCCTTGCAAGCAAAGGTTACTACCGAGTAGTATTTTAGCCTTTACTTACATATAATAATTCACATCCATTACCACGATCTACAGGGCCATTTGAAGAGTCACAAAAAATTCATTGTTATAAGTTTTATAATATAAAACAAACTTTCATCGTTGAAAAACTCTATATCTCTCTCTTCTGCACACTTACATATTAACTGCTTCTCATTGTATGATAGAATTGTATGTACCAGGGATGGAAAATAGGAATCTAGTTTTGGTTTTTAACGAATAAAGGCAATTTCATTAAAAAGGAAATCTTTAACTTTAGCTCATTTTATTAACTCCTGACCAAAAAAAAGGAGTGTTATAAATTTGTAATGTGTGTCTGTGTATCTGCGTATCTGTGTATATTGGTGTCTGTACTAATCCACGTACAGACCAAACGGCTGGACCGATTTTGAGTTAGTCTAAAAAAGGTATCTATAAGTTGATTATTATTGTAGTGGACTACAGATTTGCTGGTAGGCTTGGAATTCGTGACTCGTCTATTTGTATGTGATAGTTTGCCAGAGCACAGAACTAGGAACGTTATAGCAAAAATTTTAACTATACGAAAATCGGTATACAAAATATAAGCAAGTGCAAGCGACAGAAAAAAGAAATGACTTTCAAAACAACTCATTTTATATATCAATTCTTTGGATTTAATTTAAGGGAGTTGTAAGTAATTGAAGCTATGAGAAATAATATAGAAATCATATCGTCCTAAAATGAGGTAACGAATGACAAAAATATTAAAAGCAAAAAAAAAAACCATAAAATCATATATTACATGCTTCTTTAGGACACTGTTAAGCAATACAATATAAAGACAGACAATTGATGATTCAGTAAATATTTAAATATTTTAAGAAAATAAAGCTAATATATAACTTTTTCCCCCCTTTTTGTATGAATTTTTCTCAAGTACGAAAGATCTAATTTATCATTTCTAATATTATTCGCTTAAAAATAGCGAAAGAAGTCATACAAATATTACTCAACTATCCATGCCTGGTATAAAGTTCTAATTGACTGCATGTATGTGTTTATGTGTGTATATATGCATGACTGCCAAGTGTGAGTGTGTAAAACATATGTATTTCCTATAACGGTAAACATGTAAAACATATTTTAACAGTAAAAGCATAATTTGGTTTTTAGTTATCAACTAACAAGCATCTTTCTTGTGAACTGAATATAAATTATGACTCTCAGCAAAGCAGACATGCTCATCTTCAAGCCAGCAAACAAACAAGCGGCTGGATGAGAAGGAAAATGTAGAAAATTGTTTGTATTTTAATCCCTACAAAATGGTAATTAATTTGAATTAATTAAGACTAGATACTAAGAATACTTTGTGTTTGGAATTTTATTGAGCATTACAGAAACATAAAATTCACAAGGTTTAAAAACATTAAGTGAGAATATTGAGAGACAATATTAGGAGTTAAATTTCAGCATTCTATTAAAAAATCTCTAATTCCATTACAGCTTTGATATATAAAATCCTTAATAAATCTCTATTTACACAACTTCACTTAATTAATCCAATTAAAGTCTTATATTATTTTCAATTTTACGAGCATTACAATTTAATCAAGCTTAAGTAAAGTCTTCAATACTAGCCTGCTTAGATAATTTGTTAACATAGTTAAGTAGATATTACAAATGTAGAAGAATAATACTTAGACATGCAATATTAAACAGCAAATGGCAAACAGTATTTATGAATTCCATTACGAACTACTCTAATATGAAATCCACAGAGTAATGAATAGTAACATACTGTAGCCTACCATTATCTGCAAAACAACTTGAACGTTTATTGCATTTCGAAGTACGTCTGCTACAAAATGTTTGAGTAACATTCAAATCCAAGCAATTAATGATTGTTCATATGGCAAATATAATCTTCAGCATTATTATTATATAGATACCATTCAGTATTCACTTAAATTCAATAAAATGTACAAGTTTACAAGAAAAAAGTCTTCCAATTAATTATTAAACAAATTAGGGTCTATTTACACACATGCGTCATGTATTAGTGCCATTTTAGTTCCTTATCAGTGACAGTGAACATAATCGGTGCCTTAGTTTGCACACATCCGGCACTGTGCCGCTCTTTACCATTACTGATGCTTCAGTGTCCGTTCCGCGATTTCTGTGGTTTTTACTAACCAGATACATCAATTCTGTTGCAAGTAATGTTCGATAGAGATGAAAATTTAATCGAACACCAGGTACAACACAAATGTGTGCGAATTGGTATTAGTGATAGATGCTGCCCAGCCCCAGTAAAAAATTGCTTCAAAAAAAAATTCGAATTTTAATATGAAAGAATAAAAGTTGTGCTTTAAAACCTGCCGATATCGCTGCTGATTTTTGTATGTATGTATGGCGAGTTCCCTGTTTGGTGTACTACATTTTTTATATAATAAGCGCTTCTTGAAGCGCTGAAAATCATCACCATTTTCAGCACTAAAACTGTAAGTATATGGAACTTTATCGCTTAAAAACCTACATTGTGTCAGCAGTGAAATATCTGCTATCTTTGTGTGGTTTCTTTCATATACGTTCACTGCTCGGATATAGGCTCTTTTTTAAAGCCTATTATTATGAAATATATTGCCTTAGTGCTTCAAAAAACATGAAAATTTTTTACTGGGGCGGTAAAACTAAAAAGGCCTTCACAATTCATGTCTTCGTAAAAGCCTACATACACCTTGTTTTAGAAGGCCTTGACTCTCCGTAGCAAAAAGGCCTTCCATTAGAAGGGAGGAAGAAGAAGTATTCTATTTTTAGATTTTTCGCTTTTTTCCATCAAAAATGTACTTTAGAAATAACAAAAATTTTCGAATTCTCTTTTCACAATTAGTTTGCATATAAATCTGAAATCATACATGCTGCTATTATACCGTTTATGTTGCTGCTAATCAACTTATAATTATTCCGACGAAACTATTCATGTCCAATCCGTAACTCGTATGCATAATAAATTACTTTAGATGAAAGGAAATAATTCGAAATAAAAAAATTAATCAAAAATATAGCAGCCGCTATAAAAATACTAAGACTAAAAATATTTACATACATTTGCTTTTTGAATTCTTTTAAATTGCTTTTTTGAAAGTGTTTTGTCAGGCCTTCCAGAAGAAGCGATAGGAACGCCTTCCCCGCAATGACAACGTGTGTAAAAAATATATGAAGATGGAATGAAGCGTAAATTACTTCTTCAAAAGAAGGTGTAAAGTAGCCTTATGCTAGGCCTCCATACTGCTTCCTTTTACCTCTGGGTGATTTTCATTGATACTGAACTGAGACTGATACAGCACGGATACAGCACTGAAGAGTGTAAATGGACTTTTATTGTGCTCTGAGCGATTTCTAGTGCTCATATAAAAATATATGGGTAAAATTCATTTAACATCGTACAAAAAGGAAAAAATTTAATACGAACTTTAGTGTACTATAATTTTTAAAATATGTAATGAATGAGCATTGTGGAAACATGACAATCTCCTAAAAAAAGTTTTATCATTCGTTACCTCACTTTATTATAATATGATTTCTATATTATTTCACATCGTTTTAATTGTTTACAGTTCCTTTGAAGTAAAGCCAAAGAATTAATAAATAAAATAAGTCCTTTTAAGCCCAGTAAACAAAATTGAAAAAAAATTTTAAGGAACTAAATTTTCATTGCTTTCAAAGAATCGATCTTAAATATATCGATTAGTAGAAAAGTAAGTAAAAATTTATTTTAGTTACACAAAAATGTTTAATTCCTTTGTAGATTTAGAAAATACTCAGCATGCTTTTAAAAAAATAAATTTTTTATGAAAATTTATAAACAAATATTCGTTTTCATATACTGAAATTTACATGAAAAAATTATTCTTATAAAAAGAAATACGTTGCGATAAAGAGTAACTTGCTACCATTTTTCTCAGAGAAGAACATTATTATAGGACGCCAAAAAGGATATTTTTCGTAGCATCGCTTGCAATTCGTTGAATAAGAATCGAAAAAGCGAACTTCTTGCAATGACAACCAGCATTAAAAATGATCCAAATTTGGCCTACTTCCGGATCGCAAACTGTACATGTTCATGACTTCATTGAAGTGTCTTTTTTTAATGGGAAGTAATTTCTTTTAATTTTTATTTTACTTTTTGATTATATTCTGCATGCAGCTTTTCGTCTAGTTGCCCCTATTAGATCTCTGCTCTGGTGAATTTAGTTTTCTTGTACTTTATAACTTACAGCAATGACAAAAACATCAAAGATATAAGTCACTGCCACAATAAAATCCATACAAATAGACAAGTCACGAATTACAATTTTGTTACATGTTTATTTTTCTTCACAATAAATTTTTAAGCAAATGTTCTAACATTAAATTATTGACGATTCAAATTACTTCGATGGAAATTTGAAAGAGTATTTATTCTTTTCGAAAAATGTTTGCTTATATTCAAGACTGGCTGAATTTTTAGAATAAAAAATCAATTAACGAATAACGAACTCTTAGCAAATTGATGAAGCTAAATAGTTTTCAATAAACACTTCAATTTCACATGTTTGTAATAACGTTTTTAAATTTCAATTGTTACTCATAGATTTTTAATTATATTATACGTCTCACCATTTTATTGACTTATTTGATAATAGTATTTAATATTTAAAAGAAAAGTCACGAATGATAAACAATTTGTAGAATGAGAAATGAAACTGATATATCTACTTTTATTTGCGATTATTTATTTTTGCGTTTGCAATGCATAAAATCACATCTTGAAGCGGGGACAAAAAAGTTTTATGAAAGGAGAGTGAAGTGTCATTTTTTAGAAGGAAAAAAAACAAACGTAAGGATGATGTATTTTATTCAATACTGTTGAAGAAATAATATTAAAAACTGATAAGACAAAAAAAAAATATCAATACATAAATAAATATTTTAGAAAAAGTTTGAAGCATTTATAAAAAATACTTACAAAAAAGGTATATACATAAATATAAAGAAGTTGTCTGCATGAAATTTCATCGACATTACTTTCGACAGGAAAGGAAAGTGTCAATCCCAGCTTCACAACTCACTATATCTATAAAAGCTTATATTTATAAATTGTATTATATAATGTGATATATTATCTTTATAATTATAAGTTCATCTTTTTGTTATAACATAAAAAAACGTTATGCAACATATTTAAAACCCAAGTAAAATTTAAAAAACCGGAGACCTTTTGTACACTTGACTCAACGTTTATAGACCGTAAAAGATATTATAATGCATGTCATAATCAGCATGTGTGCGTGTGTGTATTCTGCAGAATTTGCTTTGCACACACATTCAAACATTATTTAATATGTGCATCATGTATCTTTCAGAGGTCTTTGTGGCAAAATGCTCATCGTTACATGTTTAGGGGAATGCTGCCTTTTATTAATTCCTGCTTGGAATGAGTTTAAGAATTCTATAATGCCATATAATGTTTGCTTATTATCCTGTATTCAATTAAATCTCAAGTTTCATTTAATTTTAGCAGACCACTAAATATTTTTCATAAAAGTGATTTCTTTAAAAATATATATAAATAGTCTTGGAATGAAGCTTGTTTCGTTTTATATTTAACCAAATATTTACGACTGGAAGGTAATTTGAGTAACCGACTACATTAAGGAATTTGAAAATATGTGGAAGAGTGTATGTTTATCTTTCATATAAATAACAATGACAACCATCTGGAAGTGTATTGCTTCCAATTAATAATAAAAAAACATTTTCTAATAATCAAACGGAATTGTCAGAGGAAATTTAACAAGTGGATAAAAAAAGCATTTTAATGTATGGGCGTGGCACTGTGCCCTTTGTTATCATTGAATTATATTAACACATCAACACTAAGTGTGTGTAAAGTGTCACAACAGTCGATTATTACTTTAAAATATAGATCTAACTAGTATGAGCGTGGCACTGCCTACTTTTCAAGTCATAAGATTTTATTGCCACGGGAGCTTAATGTGCGAAATTTCGCAAGAATCGGCCAAGTATATGTAGCTCATAAAGAGCTCTTACTATGTATGGGCGTCCAATTTTCAAACCACAGAGCTGTGCTGTAAGAAGAACACAATGCGCTTGTAAAATTTCATAATGCCCACAGAAGCTCATTATGAGCGAAAAATGTTATAAGAATTACTAGTTTAGTTCTTTAGTTATACTATAGTTTAATAATTACTTTTCATGGGCGAGGCACTGCCCTCATTTTAAACGATTTTGTATTGCTGCAGTTTGTAATTTTCATAAGAACTGGCCAAGTAGAAGTCATTTGAAATGGTACTTCTACATTTGAAAAAAAAGATTCACTTATCAGGGCGTGGCAATATCCTTTCATATAAAAATAATTTCTCAAATCTGCTAATAATGAATAACTGGGATAGGTGGTCACACTTATAGATGGACAGACGGACATGGATTTCTTAATAAAAAAAATTACACAACGGGACTTATCTGAAAGTATACCTTTTCATATGCAATAAAAATCTAAATTATAACTCGCAAAATAAATGGCAATGCTTTCAATGAACAAATATCAAACAAAAGTATAAACGAATTGATAACTTTCTGCCTCTTTTTTGAAATTGGCTAGCAATGAATTATACTCTTCTTAGATTAATTTATAATGAATCACAAGTGCGGTAATTATAGTCTTCCTTCAAGCACAAAACTTTTTCAGAATGAAAATCTTTTTAAATTTTTACCATCAAACAAATTTAAGAACAAAAATGTTTAAGAAAATCTTCCATCAATTTTTGTCATCTTTAAAACAATTTAAAGTTTTCATTAAAAGATTGCATACGCATAAATGGAATGAAGCCATCAAGGAATATTTCGTATCCTTCTTATACTCCTATTAAGTTGTTGTATGTTGTTTTTTTTCTTACTCAATGAAAGATTTTATGAATCTTTTTTTTATTTTTCTGTGCTGAGTTCTCCTATTATGTTTTGAAAGCTCTGTATGTTCTGTTTAGATGCGTATGTATGTGTGTATATGCATGTGTATGTATGAATGTTTAAGTAAGAATACTGTCCATGACACACTTAGAAACTGACTGCATTTATATATTTTCTATTACATCTCTAAAATGCCATTCAACATACTTATACATACATAAACTCAAAAGCACACAATCGCAGACATGCATACATAAATAGATAATCAAACATACTGCATTTGGTAAGGTTTAAAACAAATACATACAAACACATACACACACACACACACACACAAATGCACACCTTTGTAGTAAATATTCATACAAATAAGCTGCCTCCAAAAAACGATGGGAAAAAATCAATTACTCATAGACGAGGTAGTGTTCATTTTATTAATAAACGTTTGTTTGTGTATGCATTTGTGTGTATGTGTGTGCGTGTGGGTGTGTGTGACGGTTTTTATATGTATAGAGATACTGGCATGTGTATAAAATAACCTTTTGTAAATGACTTCACCTACAACAATAACACACTTTAATATTGACATACCAGTAGTTGCATTTGCATTGAGGTCAGTCTGCAGTTTATTATAAATCTCGTCTTTAAATACCGACACTCAAACAAACACATACATACATACATACATACATGATTAGTATAATATTATACAATTTATCAGGGCAAACTTAAAATTATCTTTAAACAAAGGCAGTAGACTAAAATAATGTTAAAGAAAAATGAGGAAATATTTTGGTAAAGTTTGCATCCTTATGAGGCGCTGCACAGTGTCTTTTCACCATATAAAAACGGCTAACTTTGAGCAGTTATTTAACATAATTAAAAGGCTGGCGTTAATATTAATACATTTTGAAGAAAAATTTTAGCTTTTTAAAAAAATAGTAGCAAGGACATGCTTGCGTCCCATATATCCTTAATGTTTAGAAAGAAATTTTAGCCACAATTATGCTTATAATGAAGTGGAAACAAGTATGTATATGATTTTAAGCTCTGTGATGAATTTAATTACAATTAGTGCAAAGACATGCTTGGCTTCCATACATCCTGTATATTAAAAGCAAAATTTTTGTAGCAATTATGATTAGAATCGAGCGAAAATTGGTAACTATTTATAATAATATGTGATAAAACTCTGTAGCCGATCTAATTATAATTGCTCAATTCACAAGCTCAGTCTTATGTCTTATCGTTTAAAAAAAGACGACACTTGTTTATGTGCTTGTGAACAGACAAATTTGTTGTATCGTTATTTTGTCGTATCTTAAATGTCAATTTAATTAATACCAAGGCAAGGCGAATTAATACCAGGTGGCCTCGAGATATCAGGTGACTAAGAAAATCTTTCTATATTTGAACTATCAACAGTGTTAATATATCAGCTTTTTGACATTCCAAATATAAATTCGCCGTGCAGAATTTATATTTGGACTATCAAAAAAGCCGATACATTAACACAGTTTGCAGTTCAAATATGGTAAACAATTCGTAGTCACCTGATCCCTCGAGGCCACCTGGTATTAATTAACCTTGATTTGATACCATGAAATGAGACCAGGCATGGGAATTTTAATTTGACGCGAAATAGAATAACTTTTTTCGCGACAAGCAATTTTGATTAAAATAGTTTGAAAATTAAATTGAAATGAATCAATTATATATTTATCATTAAGAAGAATGTATTTTCTAGTGTTACTTATCATATATATATATATAATATTTTTACAAATTAATCTAACAAATAGAATATTCCCAGACCTGGCCTCAATACAACTATTTGAAGAACATATAAAATTCAATCGTATAATTATAACACACTTTTGTATGAAAATTACCAACAACAAAAATACAATATTGTATAATTAGACGATTACACAACACATACGACGTTAATACGAGCTTGTGAATTGAACAAATATGTTCTGAATTGCGCTTTCTTCCCATATATCCTTTATATTAAAAACTAAATTTAAGTAACAATTATGAACAGAATGTAGTGAAAATGTATAAATATTTGTAATATTAAGCTTTTAAGCTTCGTAATAATATTTTTTAATCTCTAAAAGGACTTGCTTGTTCTTCATATATTCTTTATATTAGAAATTCAAATTATCGTCAGAATGCATTGAAAATTAATTACTATTAGTAATATTACGTTATTAGGCTGTGTGATAAATTTTAGTGCAATCAGTGAGAGGACATGCATGCCTTTTATACGTCCTTTATATTAATAATTAAATTTTAAATAAAACTATGATCAGAATATAGCGAAAATTGCTAACTATTTGTAATATTACACTAATATTCGCTGTGATAAATTTTTTTTGGCATCAGTGGAAGGACATATCTGCCTCCCATATATCCTTTAAAATAAAGACTAAGCTTTAACTAAAACTATGATCAGAATGCAGAATTAGTAACTGTTTGTAATATTATTCTATTAAGCTCTGTAATAAAATTCTGATCTGAGTGTACCAAAAATTGCTATATATTTACATATTACGCTATTAGGCTTTGTGGCAAAATTTCTTCATAGTTAATGAAGGAATATGCCTGCTTTCCATATATCCTTTGTAACAAAATTTTAGTTTTAGCTAAAATTACTACCACAATATAACGGAAAGTTGTACCTATTTGTAATATTATACAATTGGTTTCTGTAATAAATTTCTTTGCAATCGGTGTAAGAACATGCCTGCCTCCCGTATGTCCTTTAATTAAAATTTTTTTTTCTTCAATAATGTTTGGAATGGAACAAAATTTTTAAATAATTTGTAATACAGGGATCTTAAGGTCTGTAGTAAATTTCATATTTATCAGCGTAAGGATATGCCTTCATCCCATATATC
This sequence comes from Panzeria rudis, assembly GCA_956483635.1. NCBI lineage: Eukaryota > Metazoa > Arthropoda > Insecta > Diptera > Tachinidae > Panzeria > Panzeria rudis. The sequence continues at coordinate 4,494,873 of OY101450.1, read as the reverse complement.
CTTTATATAGAAAATTAAGTCTTAGCTATAATTATGAAAATAATGCAGAGGTAATTGGTAACTATTTCTAGAGAAAAAAAAGTTTAACCATTTTATTTATACAGTTTTTAAACAATAAAGATTTCTACTTTTCTAAACAGTTAAAAATTATATTTCGTAAAATGTTTGGTGGATATGTAATGCATTATTGTCATCTTTCACTAATATTTAATTCATCACAGTGTTATTTTTGATAGTAAAAATATTTCCAGTGTATCCTACATCACCTAAATCTGCTTTTCTATGAGAAAATACCTTAAATAAATATTTTAATGCATAAAATTTGTGTGAATGTATGAGTATGAATGTGTAGTGGTTGGTATTTTCATTCCTTTTGTGATCGATATTAGAAAATGCATTTGAAATTAACATAATAATGTTAATGATGTATTTGCGTTTGTCTTATTTGATTGCGGTGTCTATGTATGTTATGTACGTGTGTATCTGTGTGCAATGGTTACTAGATGATTTATTTACCTGAATGTTGTTAAAGCAAATACTTTTTGCTATACATTCATATATGTGAAATAATGGCAGTCCTTCTACAAAAAGGATATTAGAAATATTTTTCAACAACAATTGTTGTTTTGCTATTGAATTTCAGACATGTTTTTATAAATTTACTATTTTCTTAGTTGTTTTTTCTGTTGTTAGTTTTGTTACTGGTCACGTCACAAAAAAAATTCTAATATTTGTTTTGAAGAAATGTTATTTACTTAAATTTAATTACTTTCAAATTTTTTGGCTTTTTTCTTGCTCTAGCAGATGTTTAAATTTGTTGTATATATATATTTATTTTATTAGTTAATTTTGTTGTACAGTGTTATCTGTTTTTTATATGTGAGGCGTTTCAAACAGCTTATTCGGAACTGTAACAACTTTAGGTATTTTAGAATTGCTTCTTCAGTTTTGACAAGAAAATGCTGCCACAAAATATTCACATGCCATAAGGCGCCACTTTAAATTTTGTTAACACCCAGAACTAATAGAGCAAATCTTTACCTCAATATAGAAACGCCCTAACTCATTTTTTTCAAATCCAGTTTTATGCATAATCCTGTATATATCAAAATAAGCAAAAAAAATCCCGAGTTATGGCGTTTCTATATTGAGGTAGCGAAATATTTATTCCTCGCTTCTAAAAGTAAGCACAACATGTTTCTTTAATTTACATATTTTCCAAATATCACTTCCGCTTTGCTATTTCAGTAATTTTTGCAAAATAAATACGAGTATTGAAAGCAAAATTTTGTTAAATCTAGATTTAATATTTAGACATGATGTTTACATACAAAATTATCTACACTGTTATCGTTATTTGCTTTAAAAAATAGAAGCAAGAGAAAAATCAAGTCACGTTTTGACGAAAGCTTTTTTTCCTGTTTTGATGGTGTGTTGATGATGTAGTGACATATTTTCATCACTAAAAACGTTTCAAAACAGCAAAATATACTCAAATACTCTTACAATTTTAAACAAATAGACTGATGCATTTGAACACATGTACACAATAGGTTGGTTAGAAGAAATGCAGATGTTTCAAACTAAGATTAAGATGATTTGAAAAAAAAAACTTCTATTATAGCTTTACATGTTTCACTGATTATTAAAAAATTACTACTTCAAGAAAAATTCTATTACAGAACTCTTTTATTTTTAGCACTACTTACTTGCCTAATGCTATAGTATTAAAATACTTTTTATCATAATCTCAGAATTTTTCTTAAAAGAAAAGAAACATTAGTACAATTTTTCGTGTCAACCTACTATCAACGCATTTATTTAAAAAATCTGCTCACATAAGAAAAACAAAATAAAATCTATTCAAATGCTCAGCTGTATTCTACAAACAAGAACCAGAACATATGTATGTAGTCACACTCTTCTTCATAAAAAATAGAAAAAATAAAAACTTCATTTGAAATACAAAATATCAACGAAAAATTGTCTATTTGCTACATGTTGCATAGGAAAAAAATAAAACTGTTAAGGCGCATTTATAAACTGTTTCCTTTAGCAACAGGAAATGCGCTCTTACTCCCTTTCCCTTACCTTCTCTCTCACACACACACACACACACCACTTACATATTGTTGAAGCTTTTGCATATAAGAGTTTGCTTATATTTCGGTTTTTTTCTCAAAATCCGAATACACAACCAAAGTGTGATTGTTATACCACTCACACAATTTCACAAACAACCTAAACAGATACAAAATCAAACACAAATAAAACAATATACATGTTAATAAGAGTGTGTATATGTTTTGTAAATTCCTTAAACAGAAAAAAAGAACAAAACATATCTCTAACTCTTCATCGTGTGAATACAAATAGTCACTTTCACACTCACACACACACACACACACACAAATACAGACACTAAGGCTGAATCAAAAATGCAGTACCATGCATAGAAAAAGCTTTGTTTTTTGCTAAAAATATTTATCTTACTTGGCCATTGTTAAATTTTTTAGATTTTTTTATCAATTCAAAAATTGTTACTTGTTAATACCATGGCTAGTAAGAATTCTTAGAATAAATAGACACTTTCATAAAAGAGCTTTTTACAGACCATTTACAAAAAGGCACTTTTTACAAGTTAATGTACTTTTAAAAGGGAACTTCTTGAAAACGTATTGAAATATGTAGTACTTTTTTAAAAATCTACTATTTTCAACAAGTTACATACATACTTAAAAAAACTTATTCTACCCTAGAGGGGAGAGGACCTACCACAACACAAGTCATAAGATTGGCTCCCAACTGCTAGCAACTGGTTAGAATTCGAAAACTTTATATGACAGGATCTTTTCTTTTATACATCTCTATGTCATTGGAGAGTGTTAATTGACATAGTTAAGATACTTAGTGATAAGACAAGTATATTTTAGACAATTTTAAAAAAAATTTCACTTATTTTTCAAGAATTACGTAGCTTCGCACATGAACAATATTCTCAGTTTATAAAATAATACTGTACCATCTCGCGTTGTCTGACACGAATCCTTTAGTTAGCAGTATTCGAAAATCATTAGAAAACAATACAACTACATCAAGAGAAAGATACAAGAGATCGGAATCGCTTAAATTAGCTACTAACTTTACTACTAATTTTAATGAAAGATCTCGTCGACACAAAGCATAAATAATTCAATCGCAGTCTTCTACAAAGTTACACATATGGGCTAGATTCAAAATAAATATTTTTGCCTCATCAGTTGCTAATAATAGTTCTCTTACATTAAATTATTAAGACCTTTACTGAAAGCAATATACATACTTTACAATAAATACATCATCTACGAAAGAAAATTTTTTTAACTTACTTTTTTCTTCCTACAAAATGATATCTCACTGACATGTCATGCAAATTTTTTAGTCTCCGCTTTAAGATGTAATAATTGTTCGCATTGCAGAAAGCATATCGCTCATAAATAACCGTAAATAAAAGTAAACATTTCAGTTTTATTTCTTATTCCCACAAAATAGAGCAAACTCAAAGGAAAAAATTTGCTTTGTATTTTAACAGTTTGTCTACATGTTGTTTGTCATTCGTGACTTTTCTTTTTAACATAATTATCAAACAAAAACTCTATTAACAATTATTGCAATGCAATAAAAAATTATTAAAAACATGTAAAATTGAGCTATATACTCAAAAATGTGTAGCATGAGCTTCATCAATATGCTAAGAATTTGTCATTCGTGGCGAAAATTCAGCTGAGTGTTGAATAAAAGCGAAGAATTTTCGAAAAAAAAATTGTGTTTCAATCGTAATAATTTAAGTCGTACATAAACCATTTGCGTAAAATTTAATTGTGAAGAAGAAGAAACATAATAAATAAAAATTGTAATTCGGGACTTGTCTATTTGTATGGATTTTGTTGCGATAGTTTCAACTATCTGATTTCATTGTTTTTGTTACTTTTTTTTCATTAAAACTAAAAAAATTAATTTACTAGAAGACAGATCCAAAAATGTTATGGAGGAAAATTAAAGCAGAAAGACAGTATGCAGAATATAAGCAAAAAGCAAATGTTACCTTTCATTCAGGGAACTACTCTTATAACAATTTATTCTATTTATAAATTATTTGGCTTTTATTTAAAGGAGTTATAAGCAATTAAAATGAGGTAATGCAGAAATCATATCGTCCTAGAGTGGGGTAACGAACTACAAAAAATATTATGGTGGGGTAACGAACTACAAAAATATTTTTTTAGGGAATAATGTTTGCACAATCTACAGACCATTGCTCATTCATTGCATATTTTAAAATTGTATACTAATAAAAACGTTTTTATTTCAATTTATATTTCCTCTGTAATTTTGCTTCAAGGTACGTGTATCCTACCTAAAACATTTTAATATATCTAAAGATGCCGAACCGCTTATTTTCTGTGTCTGATATATATTTTTAATATTGGCTTCGTATCGGCAAAAGGCGTATCGATACATACTTCCTTTTTTTAAAAGGTACTTTTTTAGAAGGCTTTTTCAAAATGCTGTTATTTCTTCTGTATATTTTCTCATCGTCCTTTTTCAATTATTTCATACTGTGCTAGTCTATTACTTAAACACCAAATAAAATTCACATGCTTGTGTTGGTACGAGTGTGAAAATGTCAGGCATTTTCATGTCTATTTGTACGTGTATTTTTTCCATTTTAACACTCTTTCATATGTTGCTTTTACGACCTGAATGTGTGATATATACATATATTTTGGAATTTCAAAAATAAGCAAGCAATAAATATTGGAGAAAAAAAACTAGTAAAATAAAAACATTGAAACCAAATTTTTCCAGTCCTATAAAAATATTTTAAAAACATGTAAAAAATGAAGAGAACAATTAAATAAGCAATAAAAAGAATTTAAAAGCTAAATTTGGATAGTAAAAGCATATATGGAAATGGAAATATTTAAGGCTTTTTAAAAGAATATTTTTCGAAATATATTTAATTGTCAAAGAAAATATCTTTCTTTTAAATAATGGCTTATTTCCAAACTTAAGATTGTTCTTTTAAAAAGTTCAAAGAAAATGGAAAAAAGTTGGTTCTCGTATTATTGCTATCTTTGAAATTTATTCAGCACTTAACTTTTCAAATTTCTGCCACTTTCCTTATTAACTTGACTCTCTTCTGTCTGCACATTATTAAATGCTACTTAATGAAATTTTCTTGGATTATTTCAATATCCTGTGACTTGGTGTTGCATTTCTCTCATCACAATAAACAACGCTTGCATTTTTTTCGCATCCTTTGGCAGTTTAATAAACTTGAAGAGTTTCACATTTAATCAAACTTTTTAATTTGTTTAAATTAACTTTTATAAAGGCATTATCACCCGCATGAAAACTAAAGAAAAAACGGGAAAAAACTATTAACTTAAGAAACTTTATTCTAAAAAAATGCAACGGCTAAACCTAAAAAAGGATTTTAGATACAAAAGAAATAAAAGAAAATTGTTAGACTTGATTTTTTTATTACGAATACTTAGAAACTAAGAAATAGTTATATTTAATTTTCTTAGAGCTAATATAATGATCCCTTAGCGCAAAGTGACAAAACTAAATTTTATAGAAGATGTGTTTTTTTTTGTTATTTTCAAAAATATTTGATATTGTACAAAAAGAGTGAAAATTTAAATATGAACTTTAAAACTTAAAAAATTTTATATATAAAACAATCTCTAGGTTTTTCTAAATATGACAGTCTCCTAAAAACGTGTATTTTATTTTTTTAATTTATTATAATATTTTTATCATTCGTTACCTCACTATAGGGCGATATAATTTCCATGTTATATCAGCTCACTTTAACTGCTTAGAATTCCTTTAAATCAAAGCCAAAAATAAATAAATAAAAAGGCTGTTTTAAGAGTAATTCCCTCTACCTTTCCTTTACTTCTTACTTATATTCTGCATACCATTTTTCGCCTTGTTTTAATTTTTCTCTACAACGTTTTTGATTTTTTTCTAGTTAATTTAGTTTTCTTCTCCTATAAGACCCAAAACAATAACAAAAACACCGACATCAAAAATTAAAAACTACTACAATAAACTCCATACAAATACACAAGTCACGAATTACAATTGTTTAACATGCTTATTTTTCTTCATAATCAAATTTTAAGCAAAAGGTCCAATATAATTGTATAATTTACGTCTCAAATTATTACGATTAAAACGCAATTCGCTCTTTTAGAAAACATTTTTTTTTATTCAACACTCGCCTGAGTTTTCGGAAAAAATACTGAAGTAACGAATGTTACAAATATTTCAATAAGCAATTCAATTTCACATGCTGTAAGTTTTTTTGTTTGGCATTGTATTTATTATTCATAGAGTTTTTATTAATTTATATGACTCATCATTTTCTTGTTTTATTTCTTAATAATATTTAATATTAAAAAGGAAAGTCACGAAAGATAAAAAACTTGTAGACATACTTAAAATAAAAAAACAAAGCCTTTTCTTTTGAATATGCTGTTTAATGGAAGAAGGAGAAAGCAACCTCATATATTCAGTTTTATTTATGGTTATTTATTTTTGAGGAGGTCACTACAGTCCTACGCCAGTCTTCGTATGTTCATGAAATTCTCGTACATCTTGGGTACCCCATAGTATAGTAAATAGTGTGCTAGGCCATTAACCGTGAGGTAGCAGGTTCGATTCCTGCAGAAAATCTAAAAAGAGGCTTAAGCAGTGTGTTTGTTCTCTTTGTCATATTTTGCTACTTATAATATTCAACTTCTTTCGCTATATATTGAAAAAAAATAATGCTGTATAGAAACTTTAGCTTCAAAAAATCATAATAGAAAAATAGCAAACAGCATGCTATTTTCGAAGGTCGCTGCACCAAGTCATCACTAATCAGGTGCCTAAAAAAATTGGCCTGAAAATAATACTCTTATATTGTTCTTGGTCAAATTACTCAAACTTTTCAAACTACTCAAACTATCCAGTGTCCTTTCCTTCACATTGTTAAACCTTTAACCTTAAAAAATTATAACGAAGATAAAAAATATGCAATCAACAGAGAAGAAAATCCCCTAAAGCCATAATAGAAAAAAACAAAAGCATTGGATAACTTTTATCTTTGCTCTAAAAGACTAATATTGAAATTATAATGTGCTCTCAAAAGGCTTAAAAAGTGTTCTTAATAAATGAAAAACTAAAAAAAAAAACTATAAAAACAAAGATTAACAAAAAAAGTTTTTTTTATAATTTAATTTTTTATAATTTAGTCTTTGTTTTGAACATAATAAGGTCGTTTTAGTACATAATTAAGTTCGTTTTTATCATTAAGAAAAAAAAAGAAAGAAAAACTAAAAGAATTTCTTTTAACTCAGAGAACTTAAAAATAATTGGTAATTTTTTTTTTTTTGGGGTTTAAGGCAAAGATTTAATTTAGGTCAGTTAGTTTGTATTCAAAAGAAAATCTCACATATATTAAAAGAAAAACCTCACACTATTTTAATCTTAAACCAAGCAATTTTCTTTTAAGTGTTCTTGGAGATTCTATAACAATAAGCAAATAAAAGCAATAGCATTCATTTTGTTCAAGTTTCATTCTAAAGTGAGAACTAAATTATCATGGTTGTCTTTAAAAATGTGTCTGGCATCATGCTATAGTTAATACAAATGGCTTAATCGTTGATTTCTTTTGTTAACACACACACATACACGCATCTTATTGAAACATATGTACACGTGTATGTATTTGTAAGTATAATAAAATTCCTTCATTGTGTATCTTTCTATAACTGTCTATATATTTAATTAACTTAATCGTCGAGAATTGATGTTTTCTGGCCATAAATAATGACAGTGGTCTCAAACTCAGTAGGCTTACAAGTATGTACAGTGTTTGCTGTTGATGGTGCTGCTGCTGAATATGAAAAACTGCCTATTGTATATATTTATATGAGAGTAAATATAACGAAGACTTTCATGATGATAAAGTTGTTGAGCAAGCTCTCAGTTTCAAACAGTACTGCACAGTTTTCGTTGGTGTACTGTTTAAAATTTAAATAAAAAATTGGATCAGAATAGAGAATAAAATATTTTTGTATGAGCGATTTGCATTTAAATAATTGTATTTAAATATGCATTTAAATAATTGTATTTTCAATCAACTAATATTTATTCAAATACATAATTTATTTATTCAAATAATTTATTTATTCAAATACATAATTTGAATAATTTTATTCGATTAATTTTTATTCGAATAATTTCGCTCAAAATATATTTATAGAAACTTCTATGCAAATAATGTTTATTCTAATACAATTTTGTAAATATTTGTGTACGATTAGTCTTCGTTTGAACAACTTTAATCGATTAATTTTTATTCGTATTATTTCAGTCAAAATTATTTAAGCAAATTTTTAATCAAATAATGTTTATTCAAATATATAGTATTTTGTAAATATTTATATTCGAATAATATTAATTTAATAATAACTTAATTCAATTATTGTTTATTCAAATATTTTGATTCAAAATACTTTTATTAAAATTGTTAATCAAATATTACTGTGAATATTGTTATGATAGTTTTTATGCGAATAATGTCTTTCAAAATAATATTAAGAACATTTTTTCATATAATGCTTATTAAAATACAACTTTGTGATTGTTTTTATACGAATAATTAGCTTTTCAATAATTTTATTTGGTTAATTTTTATTCGAATAAATTGAAATTTCATTCAATATATATTTATGCAAATTTTTAAGCAAACAATGTTTACTCAAATATTACTTTATGACTATTTTTCTATGAATAATATTCATTTGAATAATAGTATTCGATTAAATTTTATTTGTATAATTTCTTTCAACAAGCACTTCCGTGCAATACTTTAGTGTATGGAGTCTGCACTGGCACTTCTTAGCGAATGGGTTGTCACTTGTGGCATTGGTGTATATCCACCTAAAACTGATTCATGCGAATTTTTTATATGAATCATTTTCATGTATTTTAATCAAAAAAATGTTATTCGTATAACTTTTCATCGAATAATATATATTCGAATAATATTTATTCGACTAATTTTTATTCGATTTTCGTCAAATAAAACTTATTTACATATTTGTTCAATTTGCTTTTTTCTATTTTTTACATATTAATCTTCAAAAAAAATCTATTACCTAAAACCACTTTTTGATATAAAGACAAGTTTATTTTAACCGTCAATCCATACTATTATATTCATCTTCCATTATATACATCTTCTCGCAAGGCAATCAAATCTGCTGCCATCGCTGCTTCATCAGGAGTAGCCACTGTAATTGCAGCCTTAGAAAAAATTCTAAAAGTCTAGCTAAGAGCACAAAAGAAAATCAATAAAATCTTTATGAATTTTTTTCACATTTATATTCATTATTCAGCTTTTCTGTAATGTTACTGGCAGAAAGAAAATGACTTTAATACAAATTAAAGGAAAAGTCATACACGGACGTTTGCTTCTCGTATGAATTGAGGCTCTAATATTCTTGCTAACGTCAGTTAATCTAATGATTTCTTTTTTCATAAATATTGAATGGCCGATTTGTGTGTAAAATAATTAATTACAGTTTAGTTGTGTCGTGTGTGTATGTGGCAAAAGATGTTTATTAATATTTAATTGCTTTAGTTAAATTAAATAACTCATACGCCTAAGAAATTTATCCTTTTTAATCTCTGATATAAAAAATTGCTTGATTTCATATGTGAGGAAATTAATATGATATTAAAATTAATTATTGATTTATTAACTTGATGATTCTGTATTGCAATGATTTTTTGTGTTCATTGGAAGTATAGCAATTTATTTTATACTAAAAACGCCTAAATTTGAGCATGAAATCATTTTTAGCGTAATTTTAAATGTTATGAATGAAAATACATATTTTATTTAGTGTAAAAATTTATATCATGTGTTAAAAATATAAAACGAAAATGCTATTAATACTTCTTTCATATAAAATGATCTTAAAATATTGCTTTTATTATTCTACATATCAAATACTTTAGAAAATAGAAGACAATATACATACTTTTTTTAGTAATATCTTGTCCGTAGCTTTGGATACACTCATAAGGCGAGTATAAGCATGTGACTATAAGGTCAAAATTCACAGTATGTAGTTAACTGACGCCAGTGGTTTAACCAATGCTTTTTAATATAAATTATAGATCACTGGTTAAACCATCATCGTTTGTTAACTAAATACTAAGTTTTTTAACTGATTAAATTTTCATTTGTTGGAAAACGTTTCGATCATAGTTTGTAGCCCAAAAATTGTATAGAATGTAACCCATGCTTATTTAAATTACTTGCAAATTTTTTGTTAAAGCTTATCGAAGATTGCCTTTTCCTGCTGCTAATTGAATTTGTATTGAGTCTTTGGCAAAATCTGAAATTTATAGATAATTGTATTGAACGTTACCTTGCAAAAATTCTTAAAATTGATTTTGATTTGATTTTAAGGATGGTAAAAAGACGTTAACATCAGAGGTCAGCAGAAATGGCAAGAAGAGCAGTTATAACTAAATAAATTCTTATGCTTATTTACGAGACTGCCAAAAAGGTCAAAAAGAATCAAAATGACCCGATCTTTCTAACAACGAAAACGAAAAACATTTGAGATATAAGGGTAACATTCAATACACAAAATTAGTTTAATTTTAGTTTTAGCATTAAAAAATCAAAAATTTTAGGATTCTTCAAATGTTAGAAAAACTACAATTTTTATTTAATATTCTCATAGTTTTAATATTTTAATATGTATCAGTAATTTAAAAGAAACATTCAATACGAGAAACATCCAACTATTTTGCGAGCTTACACTGTTTATGCATTTATAAACAGAGTAAATTATTGCATGGTAGGTAGGTAACATACTACTAAATATATTTACTTTATTCAATATTTTTTTACCAATAATTCATTCATTCGTTTAATATTTAATGTAAATATTTGCCTGCCTCAAACAAAAAAAAATATATTCACTAAAAACTCATTAATTTTTTCACTCACAACATTGAATTTTGTCGTAGCTGCTCGAGCGTTCAGTGGAGTGTAAAACTAATTTATTACGAGAGTATTTCCAAGTAAATAAAGCTTAATGTTTCATGCTTTTTTAATATCAAACGTTCAATAGTTAATAACACTTATAAATAATGTTGAACGTTGTCATTATCATCATTATCATTATTACAATATTATCGTAACTATTTATCATTTCTATTTATTTAAATATTGACTTGAATAGTTATTTGTTTTCTGCATAATTATCTTTCTCATTATTTCTTTTATTTGTAAGTTGCCAATCATATTTAAATGACATTTTGTTAGTTTCTTTTATCAAATTATACAATAGAATACTAAAACAGAGCTAAAGTTTTAAGGGACCTTTCACATCCCTCTATAACAGATGTTTGTTTTCACATCACTATTTATTTATTCACTAAGAATGTCCGTAAAAAAACTCAGCACTTTACTTTATTATATTCAATAAAGATAAACATTGAAAACTTTACACTGATACAGTTCTTTAACAGCGACGTTAACATGACTGCTTTTAACGTAAGACTGACTCTCCCTGCTTTGGCACTGATCACTGTATCGCAGGTGATAACTTTTTATATAAAATCTATAACTGATGATAACTTTCTGTATTCAATAGAAACTATATCACTGAATATAATTTTCTCTAGATGATGTATCACTGATGACAATTTTTAAAAGTTAATGTATGAGTGAAGATAAGTTTTTATATAACTTGTATCACTTATGATAATTTTTTATAGAAAATATATCACTGATGATAAATTTCAATAGCAAATGTATCATTAATGATAATTTTCTATAGAAAATATAACAGTGAAGATAAGTTTTTATATAAATTGTATCAATGATGATAGTTTTCTATAAAAACTATATCACTGATGATAGTTTTCTATAGAAAATGTATTACCGATAAAATTTTTGTAGAACAATTAAGTTATGAGTTTAGTCGAACTATATTGGTTTATATCCAAAGAAATTTGAATTATTTTGTCTTGAGTTCGGTTTTAATTTAATTTTTGAATTAAATTATATTTTTATTTAGAGATAAATGTGAAGCATGTAGACAAAGAAAATTTTTGATTGCGCGGAGGGTTGAACCATGAAAAAAATTTAAATATAGCACTTTGGAAAGAATACTAAGTAACTCAAAATATTAAAAAATGGACATCCGCTATTATTATTATTCATATAATCAACATATATAAGAATCATAATATATTTGTAGAGTTTGGTTATTAAAATTTTAGGAGCAAAAACTGGAAGAGTTGAAACAGTTGGCGCGGCACTTCCCACATAAAATATCTATTAATTTTCGTTTAGCTAAAGAATTATAACAGAGATAGGAAAAAATATGTAATTTAAAAAGTGGGCGTGGCACTTTCTGTAAATGGTAAAAATTAGTTATATTAAATCATTAGAAGCTAAAATCTGCATTATTAAGAACTATTTATAACTATAAAAATATACAAGATTAGTTTTGTGGGCGTGGCAGTTAATGCAGTAAGCAGTATTTGTTATGTACTTCGCAAGGAATAATGTCTAGACTTCTCAAGATTTGTGTTGCAATTTTTTTTTGCTAAGATATATGTTGCATCAAAAAATAATTTGGTTCAAAAAAGTGGGGACTGGCATACAAGGCTCAAATACTCATCAGTTTCGTACATCTAAAAGTTTATAAGTTCTATGGTTTTTAAATCTTTAAATTTTATGTCATAAATGGTTTTAGAAAATTATAAAAGAAAAAAGTGTAGAACTGATAAAGTGGGCGGGGTCATACTTATAGTGAAAACTAAGCCAGAAATGAGTTGAAAATTGAAATACATACCTAGAGACTTGAAAGTTTTTGTATGCAACTTTATTAGTAAGATGACCACTTTTAACAAAAAACTTGACAGGTATAAAAAGTGGGTGTGTCCCTTCCTATACAGGCTTGAGGTTGTTCATAAATAAAATAATTTTTAAAAAAACTGGCTTCAAAACTGAACGATGGACAGATGGGCGGACTTCAGGACCAATATAAAAAATTTTATAATGGGACCAATCTGGAATTATGCGCTTTAAAATAACAGAACTTTTTTTCATATGCATTCACAAATTGATAGCTTCTCCTACTGGGAAAGACGGTTAAAAAATATATAAGCAAACTTTTAGTCATTACTATGAAGGCTGCAAAGCACACTGGGTTCTAGCTATTGGTATTTATACTATATATGTTGGAATTAAAAAGAAATCTCATTAGTTTTTATTAAAGAAGGGTCAAAAATAAAACTTTTTATGTTATAAGATTATTGAATTAGTTATAGTCTTTTTGATGGATTCATTAATTTTTTGATATGCCAATACAACTCAACCCAGGTTGACAATAAAAAGCAACATTTCATCAAAAAGGCAAAAGCAAAATAATTACTTAAGGTCAGCTAAATTGATATAAAACCTACTTTTAGCAAGACTATTAAGCAAACCCTTGTAACGCAGTCCTGTAAAAGCTAATAGGTTTTTCTTTTTACTTTTTTCTAAAATATTTTATAACAACTAACAGTCAACTAGAAAATCGAAAACATTATGCTGCTACCATCTGCTTTAATGCTCTTAGTTTTTCCGTACTCCCTTCTCAACCAACATTATTTCAATTAACAATTTAAATAAATGACTTCAAGCCTGCCTTATACATCTGAATTGTTTTGAATTCAAAATAGAGTGCGTGTTTTGAAAACATATTAAGTTCATAAGAAAATGTATTGTTTACAAAATGCTAAAATTTTTCTTCTAACACACCGTGGGTTGTTATATTTTCGAAAAATGTAATAGGTAGGTCGTATTGTAGTACGAATAATTAATTAAAATCGACATAACTGTTAACATTGTCGGTAGATTTTAATTACTCTTATTTGAAAGAAGAGTATAAATGTTTGTAAAGAGTTATTTTAAAAGATAACAATTGTTTATGTTTCCATGTGAACTTAAATCAAAATTCAAAAAGTGTTCATAACTTTTAATTTCGTCCTGCGATTATAATATTTTATTGTTTTTAGAGACTATATGTATAGTGCTTTCTAACACTATACTCACTTTTTGTGGTATATTTTTTTCGCAGAAATCATTCTTAGAACAACCGCGAAATAGCAAATGTAACGCTCAATACACAAGAATTTTCAAAAATCGAAATATTTTATTTTATATCAGGATCCATTGAATAAGGCGAAAATTGTAAAATGAATGTTATCTTCTGATATTTCTATTAGTTACATTGGTAACAAAAAAAAAAAGAACACAAAATGTACAGTATGAATGAGAATCACTCATATATATTTTTTTGTCTACTCTGCCAGAATCAATTGAGAACAAATTTTTATTTAAAAAAATTTTATTTTGTTGTATAGTGTAATTATTGTTATAAAAGTTCCTTAAATTTACTTTATAATTTCATTTAAATAATCATTGGTCAGTCATTTTCATGGCCCCAAAAGCAGCCGTCAATCAAATGCTAAGTGTTTTGAGAGCATCCAATATGTATCATAAGTTCTTTTTTGTATATCTTTCTATTAATCTGTTATAATGTTGGCTTTCATGTCCATTGTCAAAAAGATTTCATCTCCAATGATCCTTTTTCATCGTTTAGGTTCTATATCATTTAGTTTTGTTGTACTATTTTGTGTAAAATATGTGTGTGTGCGTGTGTGAGTGTGTGTATTACTTATACAAAAGTAGAAAAGGATATCATTAATTTTGACAATACTTTAACAACACACATACTACACATCATTCAAACAAATGCTTTATACAATAGTTTAACAGTATGGGTTAATGGTTATAAGTCTTTTTATACTACTTAATACTTTCAAATGATGAGTATGAATAAAAAAGCAATATGTTGGTCCAAGCAGCAAACCATAACATAATCATCATGAATGAATGTTTCATAAATGTTTTGTAACTTAAAGTTATGAGAAAATGTTTATTTAATAATATTGAAAGAGAAAATAGTAGAATTTTATTTGGTAGCTACACTTGGAAGGACTTATTTATATTAAAATTTTCTAACTTATCAAATTTTTTATGAAAAGCTTTTTAATAAGACTTTGTATTTATACGTTACAAATTAGTGAAAACAAATTAATAAAAATTAAATTGTTTAAAAAACCAAAATGATGTTTTGCAAGTTATTTTGGCACTCATCCATTGAATGCCCAAACTTTTGGCTAATTTTAAATGCAATCTAAATGCATTATAGAATTTCAGGTGTCATGTTGTATTGGGCCCATACAACATACTCGTACAATCAAGAGCACACTCATGAAATTTTAAATTCAAACCTCATGCAACATTTTACAACATAAAATGGCCTGTAACCGCTGAGGGAAAATCAAAATGCAAACATAGCTACATACATAGTATGTATGTGTGTCAATATCAAATAAATTTGTCGATTGATTTCAACGTGTAGATAATTGTCTATTAAGCACAAGTGCACAGAGTGCATTACTGCTTACATTTGCATGTTAAAAGTTTCCACTTATTGTTATGTGCTCTCTTACATTTCAATAATAAAAACCAACAACACTAAATAGCGAAAAAGTACTCGTACAATTAATAAAGACTTAGAAAACCTCTATTATACTCGTACTTATAGAAGAGTAAAAACTCTATTATGCTAATTTGTACGAAATGTGTGAAACGTGTCAACATTTCAATTTCCCTCATTTCAAATGTAAAACGGAAATGGAATAGAAAAAAATAGTAAATGGCAAATATAGAGAATTGCACTAATATGCACGCACATAGTTTGAAACACTCTTCAAAACCCAGTTGGCCAGACTTGCACGACAATGTCATCTACGATTCTTGTATGAATTGTCCTCTGACGATTAGGTTTTCTATTCGACAATTTTAGTGAATCGTCGCTCACGACAATCTGAGCGATAAATTCTTGCCTGTTATCGTCTATTTAAAATTTTTAAACGCCAATATGAGCGATAATGTCTTAATTGTTGTTCACAATCCAACTTTGTTGAGGACAATATGAGCGATAATATGAATATGTTGGCCTCTTGTTGTCGACGTTTTGGGTAGTGCAGCAGCAGGATGGTAATCACGAAAACTTATAAACATGCAACATCAGCTCGAATCCCAGCCAAGTCAGTCAATAATTTAAATGAAAAGTACACAAACAAATAAGCAGAAAGTTAGATTTGGGTGTATGTAATCGTTGGCGACAAGTTAAACGACAGTGTAGCCTACATAGTCATTAACGACATAATAGGTGACATTGTCGATTATTTAATCATTGACGACAAGAAATGTGACATTTTCACTTATATAATCATTGACGACAATCTGAGCGACATTGTCGCTCATTCAATCGTACGCGATTTTCGCGACACTTGTTCAAAAACTTCATTGAAGATTTGTTCCGGCTGTCCGAAATTTGTCGTCGAGGAATTAACATGGTCGTGCACTCGTCATTGATGATGTCTTAAAGACGCGGACAACTGGGAATTAACAGTATACACACACACACACACACTTACAGGCATCAATGCTCCCCCGTAGGCCATGTCTTGGAGACATCATCGATGCATTTTCGAAACAAGTATCTACAACTGACGACGAGTTGACGATAGTTCAAGCCAACAACAAAGAGCTCAAATGTCGTTGACGACAACGTTGGTAACATGCTACTAAAGCTGTCGTCAATGAATAATAATAAAATTGTAAGATGTAATAATCGAATCGAACCCACAACCCACCCTTACAAACCTGCTTCCGGCAGACGGATATTTTTGTTGGCAACTTAAACTATTTAATGTACATAAATGGAAGCACGATAACTTCGATGCAGTTGTTTGTTATTCATGTTTTCGTCAATCAAACAAACAATCTACAACTTCGATACAGTTGTTCCTCTTGTTGTCGTCAATGAAACAGTACTGACGACAACTTCAATGCCTCTTAGCATACATTTTCATAATCTTGTCAGAACAAACTCTTTATACACGACAACGTATATCACCTTGTTACCAAACTTATTTCGAAATGTGTTTTATAGGCGACAAATCATTGATGATCTTGCAGACATCATCGATGTATATATCGTCGGTAACAACTTGGACTGCAGGGTCTCTCTCCCGTCGTCTTTTGCACAATTTTGAAATGTATTTTTCCCAAAGATGCATGAGTATGTAAGTGTATGCGTGCGTACATGTGTATTTGAATATGTCTGCCTGTACGATTGTGTACTTAAATAAATGATAATTACATATTTGCCAGCAACAAAAAAAAAATTAGGTAAAGGGTTTTTATACCAAAATAAAAAATAAAATATTTAATAGAAAAAACTTTGATTTCGTTTTATTCTCCCAACAAAAATGTCTGCATATAAAATTTTATTTTATTGAAATGTTTTCAATGTTGTGCGAATATTACGGATGGTGTTGAAAGAAAATCAATGCAGTTGGTAGTATTTGTTCGTTCGTTCGTTATCTTATGTAAGATAGATAAAGTAAAGGGATATCGAGATTAAAAGCAAAAGTTTTTCTTTTATAAAAACTTTCTTTATAAATTTGAGTTTCAAAGTGTAAATAGTTGTTAAAAAAACTGTTTCAATTTGAAATGGCAAATAAACGAGTTTATTGAATATAGTTTTCTTAAACTTAAGATTAAAAGGATTGTTATAAGATAAAAAATAATATGACAGCTTAAATAGTTGGAAGTTTTATTAAGAACTATTTCAGTGTAAGAAAATTGGAAGCCAAAAGGTTGAAATTTCATAATTTAACGAACTTGGGTCTGATTAAAATTCTTTGGAATTGAATGTAATCTTAGAGTTCTGTTGGCTGAGTAGTTAGCGCATTTGACTACAAACCCTGAGGTCTTGAGCTCAAGACTACTTTCTGGCAAGCCAACAACATCATGCATTTTTCTCATGGGCATTGATGTGTTATTGTATTGGTTGCTGTTGGACTGTTAAAGTGATGAAGGCATAGCACTGATCACTTTGGCAGTACTGGCTGCGATTAATACTAACATACCCTAATGCACTTCACAGCACTCTCCTTCATCGGTATTGTAGCAGAACCGTCGGCGAAGTAAAAGAACTAATAAAATGGTTACACAGCTTAAACAACGGGATGCCTCTACTTGACACCAGAGAGGCTTGCAACACTGCTCTACAAAAAACGCGCAATAGCAGGGTTGTAAATGAATTAAGCTTTCTATCCCTCTCCCACTTCACCACCTGTTCTCCCTACACTATCCCTTTCCCAAGGAAGGTAAGACATTAATTAATTAACTGGTAGGCAGTAATTGCCTGATTGTGTTGCTCTTTATAAAAAAATAAAACTAAATAAAATATATTGTTACGTTTTATATTTTCATATTTTTATCGGTTTTGTAAATTGAGTAAAAATAAACATAAATTTCACACACTGATGTTTATTTACCAATTTACCAACACCAAACACTTTGTTTTATTATCTTTACTGTGACAAATATAATGTAACGCTGTGATTTTTAAGATGTTTTCCTGCTTAAGAGCGATGTCAAAGAGACTACGTTTAAAGAAGCACTGAATCACTCTACTTCAACAGCAACGCTTTACTAGCTATTGTAAAGCTCATGCTGTTGAGATTTGTCTTATTACAACTTTCATCATTTGAAGCACTGCTGTTCTTTCTGTTTGCAGATAGTGAAGTTTATTGGAAAGTTCTTCCTTATGGCACGCTATGCACATCATTGCTTTAAACAGCAAAAAGCAATGATTTTGCTGGTAACACAATTGCTAATATGAAACAAAAACATACGTGTAACAAAAACATGAACCATATACATCCCAGCGGCAAACTTTTGTAGACCTTCAATTACAAAACCTTCTGTAAGACCTTCCTAGAACTTTTTTTAGATCTAGTACGCATGCTCGCTTGCCTTCTCAGGAAGGCCTTATGGAAGGCCTACCTGCTCTCTTCTACATAGGTTGTGTTTTATTATGTGTATGTATTAGGGTATTCATTTTAATCGACTTTTCAATTGTTCGATTAATCAATTATTCGAAATTGAGATTTTTAAACTACTCGAGCAATCGAGTAAAACTTTTATTTCGTTCGAGTTATTTGAGTAAGCTTTACTGCTAAAAATTATTCGAGTTAATCGGAAAATGTTTGAATTTAATCGGTTTTTTGTACATTTTTGTGGACAAAAATAAAAGAAAAAAATTTTTTTCGGGTTTTTATATATTTTAATAATAAAAACAAAAGAAAATACAACATTTCTACATAAATTATATCATAAACTGATCCTTTAAAATAGTTTTTTTCACTATTCAAATGTCGCGCTTTGAGAAAATTTTGCGCCAGGAAATATTTAATACCATTCCGACCTGTCCTGTATTCAATGCAGAATAAAAATAATCGGAATTGGCATAACATTATTGTTGTTATAAATATAAATACGGTTACACTTTGGAAATATTTGCCCAAAAAAATGTAACCACTACTTTTGCTCAGAGTTAGTTTGATTTAACTTGTTTTTTATATCAAAAAATAAGTTATGCTGCAAAAAGCTATTTTTATATAATTTTCAATAAATGCGAACCCATATTAAAAAAAAATATTGTAATTAAAGGAAATACAATTTTAACTTGTCTGTGGGTTAGGTTTTTTTCGGCAAATATTTGCCAAGTGTGACCGACCGTACCTTAAGGCTTTTATAATTCCGAACATTACATTCGATATTTTACGAAACATGTAGTTAACTAGTTGCTCTCGAAATATCTTCTTTATTTCAAATAATTTTTATTTAATGTTTATATTTCCGAATTTTTCTAAGAGACATTTAAAATTGGTTTCTTTCTCCCTATTATTCTTACTACACTATTTACTTAATTGTTGATCATGCGGACTATTAGTATGAACCCTGCGGAAAATTTGGTGACAAATGATCCAAAAGTATTCGTCCTATGACTTGAGAAAATGAGACTGATACAAAAAATAAGGAGTAGTGAATGGTGGAAAGAGACATATTGTGTAAATGGTCACATATTAACCAATTTCAGTCAATTTAGTTGGTACTCCAGCTAGTATTGTAGTAAATGGCACTGCACAATATCGATGCACCTGGATCTAACGCCTATCACATAGCATCTATATAATATTAATTGTCTCCCTTCAATGAGACAGCCATGACACTCCGGAACCCGTTCCGTAACTATATTCAGATATTAACTCGAGCTTAACTAGTATTTATAACATTGCAATATTAGTTCCCCTGTGGTGGAGTGGGTAGTGTACTAGCCTGTCATGCCGGAGGTTGTCGGTTCGAATCCTATCAAAGACACCGCTTAAAAATAAAATAAAATTTCTACTTGGATTTGTAACAATAAAAAAATAGATTAATCGATAATTATAGCTGAATTTAGGAATAATATTTATATATAATCTATATTATTCTATACCGATTAGGACTCCATAAGATAGTTCAGAGACAAGCTACAAGCTGCACACAAAGTATCAATTAACCCCATCCTAGGCCCTCCCCATGTAAAAGTGGCTGGTCCGTTTCATAGGAAGTGTTTGAACTTGGACTGGTCCCTACCACCTGGGGACCGGTCACGTGACTTGTTTTGTATCAGTTCCATTTACCGTAGGGAAATAACGTTCGAATTGAATGGCAAATTTCATATAAATTAAAACATTTGTCCACTTTTTATTAAGAAATCTACAAAAATTCATTAAAAAAAGATTTACATAAAATTTTTTAATCGAGTTATTCGATTAATCGACATAAATTACTCGAATAAATTTTTACTCGAAATTGAAATTTTTTGTTTGATCGAACATTATTTGTCTTTCATTATTCGATTAATCGAGCAAACATTATTCGAGTGAATACCGTAGTATGAATGTATGTATACATACATTCATTTTATACACGTACTACGTTTGTAGCAACTAAACTGACAAAACGTTACGAAAAAAAACACATTACAAAGACAAAAAAACCTTAAATAAAAATGCAAAAAGTGAAAAAGAAGACCTTCTACCAGGCCTGTTGGAGAAGGGAACGCAGAAGGCCTTGGCTGGCTAGGACATCGTGTGTAAAAAATGTATGAGTATGGAATGGGTAACAAGGCCTTGTGTCTGCAAAATAAGGGCTTCCAGAAGGCCTGCTTGCTACTTCTTTTCGCCGCTGGGATGTAACGAATACTGGTAACGAATAATAGTAACGAAAATATAACACGAGATGTGTAACTATTTTTGTTATGAGACTTTTTGTTATGTCTTAACTTCAAGTTGAAACTCTAGCAGAAAGGTCGAATTCCGGCTGGTGATCGGTGTTGCCGCTGCAGATTTTCGGGAAGTACTGAGAGTTGAGGTAGGACGAATAAGTGGCAGAAGAAAAAGTTGGCTTCTAGTTTTGGTGCTATAAATGATGGTGGTGATTCCATGATAGAGTTGAAAGGAATTACCGATCACGAACTCTGCGGCCCATATTGCTGTCTTTAGGGCGCGAAATGCTGCTCCAGTAGTGGCCACTATATTTTCCCCGGTGTTTGCTCCGAAACAGGTTCAATCGTAGTCGTTGGTGGCTAAGTGGAAGGGTTTAACCACTACATCTGACGAGATGTAGCAGGACCTCCTAAGATGTACATTTCATGTCCTATCATGTTACGGCATGTCTTATCGTATCATTTCATGTCATGCCATTTCGTGTCGTGCCTTGTCATGTCATGTCGTTTCATGCCATCTCATTTCGTCGCATATCATATCATGTACTGTCTTGTCATATCCTGTCATGTCATGTCATTTGAACATGACACAACATAACATATAGTATTATTTTTTCTTTCTTATTATTTTTTTAAATAAATAAAACGTAAGGAACTTCGTTCCTACTCGGTGTTCTACAACAGCATGTGTACTTTTTTATATTACTTTTACCAAACTTACCAATCTTCTAAAATCTCTTTAAGTCAATATTTGGTTACCACTTTTATATGACATAACTTCTTCATAACGACAAAACTAAATATTTAGCAATTTTCTTAACATTCTAATGAAGCTTAACATTTGCGCTTTACAAAATATACAAACAAAACTCAAAATCATTTTAAATTACCACATAATAAAATACACAAAGTAAACATTCTTAAATACAAAATCTTAAGTGAATGAAATGTTGCTAAATAAGCAAGTAGGTTTTATTGTACACTAAAAGAATTTCGTATCATAAATTCAATGAAACAATTTCTTTAGAGCTTTTTCACAGTTCCACGGAAATATTTCATAATATCTCAGAATATTCACGAATATTGTGAAAAAAATTTCATTGGAATTGCTTTCATAGTTTCGTTAGAAAATTTTATTGTATTTACGGCAGCAACAATTTGTTATCTTATGGATCCCCTTTAAGTTTTGAGTCAAAACTTTTAACAAAATGTTTAAATGAGTACTTACTGCCTGGTTTTGTATATAAAAAAAACTCTTTCTAAAGATATTTATTGTTAGCGATTTTGAATTGGAAACAAAAACAAATTTGCGTTTTTTTTATTATTGTTTGAAATATAAATTCCCTAACAAAATTTTTATTTAATTTACTAGAACCGGCAGTTAAAAAATTTTAAATGTGTACTCCTAAATATTGAAAAATATATCAAAAAATCTAAGTTCTTGAATGTTATCATTTCAATGAAATGAGTTTCATAGTTTTGATGAAAATTTTCATTGCATTTATGAAAGAACGATGAAATAAATGACATTTATATCCTCTTTCACACTTATTTGTTTCAACAGCTGTCAACGAAAAGCCAACAACAATAATAATTTTGTATGATTGTTGTTGTTGTATTCTTTCTTATTATTATACACTTACAGAGCAGAACAATAATTAAATAATTTTATTAAAATAATGAAATAATTTTATTAAAATAATGAGATACTTTCACTAAGATGATGAACTAATCTCGTTAAAATGATGAAATAATTTTATTAATATAATTAAATAATTTCATTAAAATTACGAAATAATTCATTAGTTTAACGAAATGAATACATGGGATCAATTAAAATAGTTCATATATTTGGTGAACTCTTCATTAAGATCATTGCGGGGTAATTTTTTTTTCATTGAAACAACGAAGCGTGACATTGGTTGAGTTTTAGTGAATTTTTTCATTGTATTAATGTCGAAATTCACAGAGTTTATGAAGCGACTTCTTTCAGTGCATATATCATGATTTTTTTGTAGTTATTATAATTCTGCAAATATTAAATCCTTTGCAATAGAGTTACTTGCTTTCCCCAGCACCACTCTAGTGTTGACATAACAACAACACATTGTTGACAAAATACTTAACAACAATCAAATAACAAAAGACAAATTTTTAAATCGAATACACAAGTCAATACATACTCTGGCAATTTGAACACAAACACACATCCTCACACACACACACACCCATAACTCTAAATTCTAAAACACTTGCCAACCAGAACGGGAAGACTAAGAAAATTTTAATATTTTTTAAGCAACAGTGAAGAGGGAAAATGGAATACAAAAGAAATTGAAAGAAAGAAAATTACCATAAAATAAAATCTGCACAAAAAATCAGTTCTTTGGAAAAAGAAACCACATTTTTTTGAAGAAATTTTTTTCTTTTGCTTTTCTTTACTTTTGTGAACTTGTTTGGAGTATTTAAATATTTGTTTGGTTTCTATTGTGTTGACAATAAATGTTGTTATTGCACTTGTGGGGTTACTCTGTCGGTTAGAATTTGTGTTTATTATTTTTTTATGTCATTATGGTTTTGTAGTAAGAAGCAGTGTTGCCAAAATTTATTAAATAAAAAATAAGTATTAAATAACCAAAAAAGCAGACTTGCTGTGTTTTCGCCACAAAAAGGCTAAATTGTCAACACTGTTAGGAGTTGCAGAGAAAAAAATTATTTATGATTTTGCTGCTGCCAACCATACTTTTGGCATTGTCTCCTATTCTCCTTTTTTCAACCAAGAATACTTCTCAAGTTAAGAAAGTTATTGGAGTTTGTTAACTTGTACTCGTTATTTTTTCGGTCTACAAGGCAACAAACGTCATTAGAGCATCAGCGATAAAATCTAACAATATCTAAACATTTATTCATTTTAAAAGCTGTTAAACTCTAACGTTTGAGTATTTTGTTTAGACTGTGTTTTGTGAATGCAAATGCTTTGTATTTTCCATATCAGTAGTACCTGCGTTGTCTGCTGATTTCCCTTTCCCTTTCCCTTTTTTTTTTTTGCTTTAACACTCACTCCTTCTTCTGCACCTCCTGCCAGTAGTTTTTAACTGAATGTGTAAACGGATTTCCTTCATTTCCGTTTTGCTAACAATGTCTTTATTCATTTGCATTTACTTACACATACAAAAGATTAAACTTACTTATGTGTATGTGTATGTGTGTGTGTATGTGTAATTGTATTGTAAACATACTAAGTTTTTAGTTGTTTAGTTAAAGATTTTTTGTTAAGAAACAAAAATGAATTGACGATCAAGTTGTTAAGCCACTTTAAATTCAGTTTTATTACATCAATTGTTGTGTTTCTTTTTTTTATTCCTTATTATTTTGCATTTAATGGTTTAGCTCTTAAATTGTTGGTTTAAAAGTGTTTTTAAGTGTATGTGTGTGCCTGTATTCAGGTGTTTTGCATTAGGTGCTAAGATTTTTTATCTGAACTTCTGTTTTACTTAACTGGAAGTTTTTATTTTCTATTGTTAGTACAAAAGACTGGGGAAAAAAGAACTCACTTGGCAAATTGAATTTTCTTTTGTGAAAAGGGCCGTAAATAGTTTTTCTTTAATATTTTATTCTTGAATGTACAATTTAGGAACAAAAAAACCTGCACTTATATTCATTGATATTCACTTATTCACTTATATTTATTGATATTAATTACTGTTTACACGTCCAAAACTTTTAGCTCGAGTAGAAAATTTATATGAAAAACAATTATTTAGTTTAATGATTTCTATGCAAATGTTCTACTCAAATCGTATTGTTAAAACCATACTTTAGGTGCGCTCGACTTTAGCAAAAAAATGTATTTGCAAAGAACTCAGTTTTCATACAAACTTTCTTCTCAAAACAATCGTTTGAATTATGGAAACCACATTTTAGATTTTTTTATAAGCTGTAACAGAATAGTTATTTATTTAATGCTAATAAAACTTTACAACCAAATGACTTTTTCGAGAAAAAAATATATTATAATAATTCTTGCTACACTTTCCGTATCTTCTATCACTGGCGCTACAATTTAACTTTTCCTGTGAAGATTTACCTTAATGAGCTAAATTTTATTTATGTCTTTGTTTTTGTTTACTTCCGGTTAGAAGAAATAAATGAAAAAAAAGAAAGAAAGCAACAAATAACAACAAACAACAAACAAATATAATGATATTTGTTTAATTCCAGTTGTTGGCACAACATCTTCCTTCCACTTTGTTGACTTTGGGTTTATTTAACTTTATTTTTTTCTTTCTTTAATGTTACTTTTTGCTATTTGCTGGGCAGCTAAGAATAATTTTCATATTTAAATTAAATTTTCATTTTGCATTTACTTATTCCAGTCAAGTGAATTTAGTAGCAAAACATAAAACTTAAAGTATTTTTTTGTCTTCGTTTACTATCGTGTGCATCTTTGCTAAAGTTTCTTACTCTGACTCTTTTTTACAAATAGTTTTAGCATTAACGCAGTCATTTACCTCAACTAATTCACTAAAGAATGGACAGTTCCTGCTTAAGATAAAACAAATAACAGATCTACATTAGGCTACAGCAAATCTTTTCTACCCTTCAGCACTGAAAGAATGATTATGAAAATAAGTTGTTAAAAATACGATTTTGTTATTCCTGTAGTAAGATTTTTTAAACAAATATTATTATGATATACTATAATAACTTCGCGTCGTAAATCCAATAAAATTATTTCTTAAGATTTTTCATAGCTACAATGCAATATTTCACAATATCTGTGAAATTTCACGAATATTGTGAAAGAATTTCAGTAGTATTATTTTATTAGTTCTCTAAATTCGTTGGCAAAGTTCTTAGATTTATGACAATATTTTGTAATTTTATGGAAACCCTTTTAAGTTTTCATAAAATTTTGTAATGGTTACTTAAAAAGCTTGAAATATATTCTCTTGAAAATTGAAAAAGATTTATAATTTGAATTTTTTGAGTGCCATTATTTCAATACAACATAATTCATAGATTTAATGAAAAATTTCATTGAATTTATGAATGACCGATTAAATAAATCTGCTATATATTTTCTTGCATAAAAAAAATCGCGATCTGATATATGTCAATAGTTGTCAACCAGAAGCGAACAACAAAAATTATTTCGTATGATTGTTGCTCTTGTTGTATTCTTATTTATTATTATACTCTCCTAGAGCACATTATTTTGAAGTTGCTGTTGGCCGAGGTAGTTAAGATGTTGCCTATAAAACAAATGATGATAATAAAGAGTCAGAGTGCGATACTGTGGACAGTCATCCACACTACAAATTTTTCTGTCGTACGTATTTGTAGCATGAAACTGTCAAAAATTTAAAATCGTCAATATAATAGTTTAAATTAAAGAGCCTACTTAATAATGTATTAATTTCATTAAAATGATGACATAATCTCATTAAAGTAATATAAAAATTTCAATAAGATCATGAAATATTTTCAATAAAATTATAAAAAATTTTCGTCAAAATAATGAAATATTTTCATTAATATAGCGAAATTAATACACTCGATCAATGAAATTATTACATATAATTGGTGAAATTTTCAATACAATTATTTTAACGAAACTTGTCTTATTAATTCAACGAAGCGTCAGGTTGGTTGAGAATAAAGTTTTTTTATTAGATTGATGTCAAAACTCACAGAAGAAAACTCTTTCACTATACATAAAACTGTTTTTCCCATGAGATATAGAAGTTTTGGATATAGAAGTTTTGGATTGAGTTCGAAATTTTTAAGGACTACAAACAACTGTTTCCACATTTGAACTATTGGCAATTTCTCCTTGATCCAAAGTGGCTCCATTTTTGTTTTACGTTCTGTACGATGTAAAATAATAGCCAAATAAAACCATAACCTGTCGTAAGTTTTTAATATTTTAAATGATTATCAAAGTTTAGTGCTTTTTCACAAAGTAACTAACAACTTGTTTTCTTTAGTGAATAAGAAATAAAAACTTTAGATAAAATATCTTAGTGAGCTCTAGATAAAACAAAAGAGATAAACTTTTGTAATGACTACTATGAGGACAAAAAGGAACTAATTTTAAGTTTAATAAGTTGTTAACTAAAACAACAGCTCCTTTAGCTTCATGTTATAAAGCAAAAAATGCAAAAAGGTAAATTTTTAAGCTTTTCCTAACAACAATTTTAAATAAATATATTTATTAAAAAGTAATTAAATTAGATGAGCTTATAATCTTTGATGTCTATTTTTAATTTTATCCTTTTTTACGATAAAATTATAATTATTACTTTTTACTTATTTTCTAATTTCCGATCTCTTTGGATTAAATCTACAAACAATTTACTTTTATTTATTGTTAATAATTCTTTCTTAATATTTCTTATTTGTTAAACCAAAATCATTAAAGTCATTAACATTTTTCTAAGGAAAATTGCATAAAACTCAAATGTTCACTATATTTTTGTATAGAATTCTTCTTTTTCTTTCTTAAAAAACAATAGAATTGTATATTTTAAGCATTTGAAACTTAAAAAAAGTATTCAAAGCATAATTAAAGTTTTTCTTTTGGGTTTAGTTGGGTTGCCTTTTCTTTTCGATGCTTCGTTGGTCTTGGCTTAGTTTATCTTTTGGCTAATAAATTATAACTGCAATTAGCATTTTCTTAAGAATATAGAAAGAAAATAAAACGAACACAAACACATTAAAAAGGGCTGCTTGCTACAAATGTAATTATGGAAAATTATTCATTTGCTATTTGATCTTTTTTTCTTAAAAAGATGTTATTTTATTCAATTCTTTTTTGTTGAGCAAAAGTTTTATTGATATTGTTATTAGGAAATCTATTTTTGAGTAAATCGTTAGATAAGTAAAACACAACAGATTTATTATTTATATGTACGAATTTCCTTTGAACTTTCAAAGTTATTATTTGGGCTTAAATTCAATACTTGAATCCACAAATAATTTTTTAGGCAAGAACTAGTATAGCTGAATTCTGGCTTTCAACTTGAGTCTGGAGCTTGGTAGTCTTTAGTAGAATTTTATGGCAAATATTTCTTTGAAACATTTCAGTCCGCTATATCGTCGTTGAACGGGGACTCCTTCCGTCTTTTTAAGAAACGAACAAAATGAGCCATGCGTGGAAGCGTTCGAGGTTGGAAATGTTTCAGAAAAGTTTTCCTAGCAGTGTTTTGCATAAAAGTGCTGAGCACATATTTTATCTTAAATGCAAATATTACAAGATTTCCTATTGCGATTCACTATAACAATGTACAAAAGGAGGGGAAATTCAATTGCTCCCAAAATGAGTGCCAAAACGCGAATACAAGTGCATATAATTTTTCCCCTTTACCGGAATCAGTCGTTAGAACCTTATAATCTTACATTGATTTTGTTGTACAGTGTAAATATTCGCAATTTTTCACTTTAATTTATTTAAGGTATACTACGTAATATCATGATCCAGTAATAAAAATTGTTCTTTTTTGTAATTATTTTATTAATTTGATTATTTCGTTCTGAATAACTCTGAAACCTTTAAGCATACAAAAAAACGAATGCTAAAATTTCTTAAATTATATATAGATTTAATTTTTAGTGAAATTGGACGAGTCTTTCTCAAGTTATAATAAAATCTGTAGAGCAAGCAGCCTGTTCTGGTAATAACAATTAAGTTATGAGTTTTCCCATACTCACTGTATGGGCTTGAGTTCAGTTTTAATTAAATTGTTCAATTAAATTATATTTTTACTCGGTATACCCGGTGTGCTTCGGTACCCTATTATTGTGCGGATATAGAAAAATTAATAATATTAAAGCACAATTTGCTCTCAATGCAACCTAGCTCAAACTTAGAATATCGCTATGGTGATTCTCCAGTAGCAGAATTCTGTAACTTTTAACGATCCGATAATCGTAACATTTGTCGACATATTGAGTCGCTTGCAGTAACGATAGTGCGATTGTGTAATTTTATTCGATATCATGTAGCATCTCTGATAAAAAAAAGCGAAAAGCGCAAAGAGGAATGGAAAAAGAACAAATGAATTTATCCATGCCAAACAGTGTACAGACAGTTTTTTCATTCGGGTTGTTAATTTTGAGAAATATGTATATGTTCAATAAATGTTTAAATAATAGAAATATTGTTATTTACACGTAAAAGTGTTTATATGTTTCTATATGGCTGTATATCAATAACTTTTGTTGTTGGCATAAAGTACGTGCTACGGCTGCACAGCTGAATCTTGTCTATCCATTAACACAGAAAAATTATTGTCGTTAGTTAATCGACAGCGAATATCGTTATAAATGTTACTGAATAACAAATTCGATAAATTTTCGTTATATTTACTTTAACGATACGATTATCGTAATAAAAGTTGCAGAATCGAGCTACAGATATAGAATAATTATAAATTATTTTTAGTAAAAAAAACTTATTTGTTTTATTTATTTACTAAATGTTACAAATACAATTACAAATTATATCATAACTTAATTTAAACGAGAATAGTAACAAAGACATTCACTCGTTGTAGTGAAGCAGGCCAGAGTCTATGGTGGGAATGTAAACCACAACCTCCACACTGATAGGCTATCACACTACACACAAGCATACCGAGGCACCCTTAAAAAGTTATTTAGGAGAGAAGAATACAATACAAGTTTTGTTTCTAACTTTATTACTTTAGAAGATGGATAAATGGGTTACAAAAAAAAGTACCAAAATTGTATATTGGGCCTTTTTCGACTCCTAAACTCATTTTAGAGGGCTTCTAAAGGAGAGAAAAATCTAATTTAAATTAAATTTCAATCTCTATTATTTTAGAAGATAAATGGTTTACTAAAAAAGTATAAAAATTAGGTTTTTACCTTTTTTCGCCCCCTAAATGTGAAAATTTAAAAAAAGTACCAAAATGCTGTCCGCTTGATTTTCGATCTAATTGTAATATTTTTCGAATATTACGTCTACCTTAGTTAGATCTGAAGATATAAGGTTACTGAATTTAGCCGTATTTACCCCTTTTTATGCCCTTGGAATTTTATTTTCCACAAATCCCTTTTTAGCGCTTCTATACATATAATTTTTTTCTATTAAAAAATATATATTGAAACGTAGATTACAAATAGTTATGCAGAAAAACGTATCAAAAAGAGCTAAAAATTTTCTTATTTATATATTCGAATTTCCATAAAGTACCAAAACTTTTTTGAACAATTTAAATTTTGTTTCTGTCTTTATTACTTTGGGAGGTAAATGAGTATAGCAAGAAAGTGACAAAATCGCATTTTTTCCATTTTTCGCCTATGAAGGAGAGAAGAATAACTTTTAAATCTCATTGCTATCTTTATTACTTTAGGAGATAAAAAGGCAAGCAAAAAAGTACCAATCTTATATGTTTATTATTTTCGGCCCCTAAATATACAAATTTCAAAAAGTACCAAACACTTGTACTCTTAATTTTTGATCTTTTGAAGTTTTGTGTCTGCCTAAGATCCGGTTACCGAATTGGCCCGTTTTTGCCCCTTTTTGCACACTTAGCATTCGAATTTCAAAAAACCCCTTCTCAGTGGATCCATACATCGAAAGAGAAACATACATAAAAAGTTTTTTTGTAAAAAAAAATATTCATTCAATGTATGTACATAATAAAAAGTTGTACAGGAAAAAGTTCCAAAAAGGCTCTAAAATGTTCGAATTTCAAAAAAGTACCAAAACTCATTCGAGGGCTTCTTAAGGAATGAAGAATACAATTAAAATTTTATTTCTAACTTTATTACTTTAGGAGATATACGTGTTAGCAAGAAAGTACCAAAATTATATGTTTACACTTTTCGGCCACTAAATGTACAAATTTCGAAAAAGTACCAAACACATGTCCGGTAATTTTTTGATTTAATAATGATACTTTTGAATTTTATGTCTATATTGGTTAGATCCGGAGATATAAGGTTGCCGAATTTTCCTGTTTTTACCTTTTTTCGCCCCCTTAGCATTTGGATTTCCAAAAATCGCTTCTTAATTGTTCTATACTTCGGCAGAGGAACTGACGTACCAAATTTCAAGACACTAGTCTTAGTCGTTTGGTCTGGGCCATAATGAATCAGTCAGTCAGAGTCTCAATAACGTTACTCTTTTATATATAGAGATTTAGAGAAAAATGTGAAGAATATAGACCAATGCTGCCCATCGAGAGAAATGAGTTTTTAATTTAGTATTATGCATTAAACACATTCGCCACAGCAGGCTACCGACTACAACCTGTCAAAAATAGAATACATGTGTGTATATGAAAATGATTATTTTCACGACTGCACGGCTTCACGACTGCAGGTTGTTGTCCATGCTACTTCTGTGTTGTAGTCAAATTAAACTAATTTCTATTTTTGTTGGCTACAAAACAAAAACAGTGTTAACAATATATCAAAATATGTAAAGCAAATTAGTGATTAGAAGTATTTTTTATTGTAAAATAAAAAAGAAAATTAAAAAATTTTAATGTTATAATGCATCAAGAATTTTTAAATGAATAAATTTATTTGTTTTGTTGTTATATAGAATATTGACTTAAGTCAGAAATACCAACATTATTGAAAATTAAAAAAAATCAGAGGGTAATAGCCCTTTTTAACCTAAAACTTTTAGTGTAATTTTTTTCGGCGCTCTCTTGATTCCGGAGTTACGGGGATCGAAACTTTAATATATTATTGATCATAAGTCCTACAATAGAGAACGGATATAAACGAGATATACTACGTTTATACGCACAGACTATTTGCAAATAAAACTGTAAATTGTTGCAATATAATTGTTTTATTGCGACTTATTAACTCACGAAAACTATTCACGATTAACGCACTATTTGCAAATTAAATGTTTGGTGCTGCCACGCTTTGTTAATAAAAAACAATAAATAGAAAAACATTAATAGAAGAAAATTATGACAATCAAAACAAATAATTAATTGTTCTTTTATACATTTCAACTTTTTTTTTAATAAGGTCTTCTATAGAAGTGCTAACAAGTTTTTGTATTTTGCTATGCCATATAAACAATGAATTAACTTATTTGCGAATAGTCCTCGTGTAAACGTAGTAATAGTTATCATTTCAAATGCTCTAAAATACCTTTGTACTGGTATATACAATTTCGAAGTCCATTAACCCATTGCGAGCAAAATAGAATTTAAATCATTTTTTATTTGACTTCTCACGTAACACCACCATTATCTTAAAAAATGGCCGTTGCTATGGTACTTAAATATGTATTTAGTTTAATAGAGAACATTTCAAGCTTTCATTTGATGTTTACTTGAAAGCTATCATCGATGAAATTCGTAAGTTATGGCACTTTGAAAACGAGATTTCGTAATTAAACTAATTCATTTACCTCTTAAACTCATCTTTAAAGTACTATAACTTACGTATTTCATAGGTGACAGCTTTCAAGTATACACCAAATAAAAGCATGGCAAGTTCTCTATAAAACTATACACATGCATATGTTCCGTTGTATCGACCAGTTTTTAAGATAACGGAGTTTCTGCGTGAAAAGTCAGATAAAAAAATTTTAAAATTGCATTTCACTCGGAATGGGTTAATTGTTTCAAAAAATTTGTACACTAGTAGAAAGGTATTTTAGAGCAGTTTGAAGTGATATCCATATCGTTATATCCGTTCTATATTCTAGGAGTTATGGCTAATAAAAAATAAAAGTTTTGAACCAACTCAAAACCAACTCCGGAGCCAAAAGAGATTAAAAAAAATTACACTAAAATTATAAGGTTAAAAAAAGCTACTGCCTCATGAGTTTTTTTTTAATTTTCAACGATGCTGGTATTATTGATTTAGGTCAATATTTTATTTTATTAAACAGAAAAAACATCAAAAAATTTAAGTATTAAAAGTGCCATAACAATCAATAGGTTTTAAAGAAATAAATTGACTTGTTTTTACATTTTGCGAGATGTAAAAACATTTTGAATAAGCGATTTTTTATACAAGTAAAACTTTTGAAAGTGGCACCACCGAAATATATACTGCAACAACAAAATGTCAGCTGGTTACGATGTAGCTGCCGTGTTCAAAATAATTAAGTAGCTGACTACACGATGACGATTACTGCCAACAGCATTTGTAGTCGTGTAGCCGTGTAGCCTGCTGTGGCAAATGTGTTCATAGCAATAGTGTTTATGAGCACGTGTTAGTAGTACTCCATTGTGTGCCTATTAAAAAGAAAAACAACAACGTAAAAAACAACAAGCTTTCATACAACTGAATGAAGTTATTGTTTATTTTTTACTCTTTAGTGAGTACGTTGGTTTTGATTCGGCTGAATACATATAGGAGCCGATTAATGTTCGGAACATTGCACAGAAAAAAATAAGTTTCGTTTTTGATAACAAAAATCCCGGTATTCAATAATTTTTTTTTCAAATTTCCTGTGATAAAGAATTCCCCTATATTGATAACAAAATTATTTCAAAATAAAAATATAAATATAAATTAAAAAAATGTTGACATGGCTGGAATACGAACCCGGGCTTTCCGGACGTAAAGCATACACTCTCTCGCTGAGCCATATCCCATTTATTTTTTTATGGGATACAACTTGTTTTAAGTACTTATGTATAAAAAGAAAAGAAATAACCGGCATGGAAAAGATATACTTACAACGAAATATTTTATTATGTTAAAGATAAATGTTATTGAAATTCATATTTTTTTTTAATAACACGGTCTTATTGAATATAATTCTTGTCTATTTTTTTCTGTGTGGTGCCACTATGAACGACTATGATATAGACAAAGAAAAATGTTAACGCACGGAGGTTTGGACTTTCATATTACATGAGTGATATAAGCGGTAAAGAATTCTGATGAGTAGACCGTGAGGTCTCGGAACAGTCCAAAATTTTTTCTTTGTCCACATGCTTCACATTTTTCTGTAAATAAAAATATAATTTAATTGAACAATTAAATTAAAATAGAAATCAAGCCAAAATAATTTAATGTCTTTGGAAATTCAGGTAATTTCACTTTATTGTGAAGGAAATCAATATATAACCATCGATTTTCATGAAATATAGCTTATTTTATTTGTAGTTTATGACCAGCTTAGTCTGTTTATGTGATCAGTTAATAAAAATTTTAAGTTTATGCCCTTTTCGATTTTTTATAAATTTTTAAAAAATAAAAATTTTTAAATTTCACCTAAAATACAGAATTATTTTTCATCATTGCGGCCTGAATAATTTTGCAATTGTTGGGTATATAAAAAAATTATGTTAAACCGGCTTTAAGGCAAATTTTATTTCAAGTTTTTTTGTAATTTTTTTTTTACAAAATTAGAAAAAACAGTTCCCAAGTTATGATGAAATCAGTATAGATAGCATTATCTTATAATATTAAAAATTTTAGAAAGAAAATTAAAAAAAAGTATTTGTGGAATTTACAAATTTAGACTTTTTTGTAGTTAGAGGGAGGGCCACAGCATATCAAAAAAAAATGTGTGGTCATCAAAAATCAAGACAAAAGTTTTATTTTGTTGCATAGTGTCACCAGCCAGAATTTTATCTTCCTGCCCGAGTTTCATCTTTAACTTGAGACATATTTTCATTAGAGTCTCAAAACAAAAACAAGTACCCATTTGGCTTTGTAATTCGTTACCAGTATTTGTTACCAGATTTGTTTACCCATCCAGCATTGATTTGTGCTTTTTAAAGCATTGATGTTCATAGCGAGCCATAAGGAGCTACGTTCCAAAAATGCAAGAACTTTATGAAGTTTTTGAAAAGTTGAAATTTTTCAATATTGTCAAATAAATATTTTTCATTATTGCGGTCTGAGTTATTCCGAAGCTGTTGAGTAGATAAAAAATAATGCTCAATATCCTTAAGGGTAATTTAACTTTAAGTTTTTTAGTGTTTTTTGTAATAAAACTGGAGAACATCTTCTCAAGTTATAATAAAATTGGTGGAGCAGCGGCCTCTTGAAAAACCCAAAATCTTAGAAAAAATTAAAAAACGTATAAATTAACGAAATGGAGTTTGAGAGTTAAGTGAAAGTTTTTTTATATTCATTACAAATTAAATCAATATACAGACACAAAACCAAATAAATATAAACTAAAAAGCCACTAGTCTCTTTAATTTTTAAACCTCTCATATAATTTCTATTATCTCTTGTTTCCAATTTAAAGCTTTTTTTATGTTTTATTTAAAAACTAATTTAAATTTCTTCCCATAACAAATAAATTTTTCTAAAGCCTTTTAACATTATTGATAGCATTTCTTTTGTGGCATATCATCCATTAAAATATTTCGATTTATTTTTACCTTTAACACAAAATTGCTTTTGTTTTACTTGTTAAATTAAATAATCCCCCTAACAAGAAATCCTTTTATAACATTTAAAAGCCTCAACCTAAAATAAATAATAAATAGAAAACTAAAAGGAAACAAATTGGGAAAACTACAACCTCTTTTCAAAGATCATTTATCAATATTAAAATACCTTTAGCAGAAACAGATGTTGCAAATAAACCATTAAAATGAAATTTTCTTATTGCAAACAAACATACAAGTTGTTATTAACAACAACACCTGGACAAACGTCCATACAAAAGTTCTCATTCATGTAAATAGTTACTCAAAACAATTGTGTGTGAAAGAAGTTTTGAAACAAAATAGCAATACAACAAAATGCCTTCCTTCACACCTGAAAGCCACTTTCTGGTAAACTTATTATAATCAGTTTCACTAGACTAAAAACTTCTATTCAAAGTCACCCACAGACACACTTTCATGCAGATTTTCTTATTAAACAGAAACATCTTAAATTATCAACCTGACCAAATAAATACTTTTTTTTTACTTTTGAAGGCCTAATGATTTTTCTGTACATGTCTGTTGGTTGGTTGGCCTTTTGCTACTGAAAACTTAATTATCATTTGGTTTAAAGACTTCCTTCCGTTTTAAACAAGAAATCTCTAGTTCGCCTTTAAGGCAGCTGGCATTACAACAGGAGATTACAAAGTGATTTTAACTGCCAACTTTCTAATATTATAAACAAATGTGAATTTCGGTTGGTTATTCGTGTATAAATGTAAGTTTTGTTTTTATTTACCTTGAACAAAAGATTTGATTTAATTTATTATTTTGTATAAATACCATGAAAAATTGATGATCTTTTTTGAAAATAAACCCACCAACCAACCATCGAATAACAAACTGGCGAAAATAACGAAACGTGGCGTTTTATAGACCAATTTATTACGCAACAAAAAAAGAACAACAATTTTTTCCAGCTCAATTTCATGCAACTCATCAGTGGTCGTAGAGCTTCTTTGTAAATTTATATTTCTGTTATTTTAAAGCCTTAAAACATTTTCCTTTCATAGAAATTATCACGTTGGATTTCAAAATTTTTATTATTATTTTTTTGTATTTTTTCAGTTAACATTTACACGCAGCAGTTAAAAGTTGTGGGAAAATGTTAAGGCCGCCGGGAAAATGTACATGCCCAGCAAACATTTTTGGCAGATTTCGGTCCGAAGTCGCTCAGAAAGTCTACCAAATTCGAATATGAAGTCGGTTAAAAGACGTACCGAAAATCATATGAGTGGTTGGCAAGAAACTGGATCTCTTTCTCTGAGAAAATTCTAAAAACTATCGTGAAATATCTAAGAGAATTCTCTACGAATTCTGACGAATTTTCTAGAAAAATTCTAAAGGAGTTATCGACATGTCTGAACAATGTCGAAAAAATGTCTGACAAAACATCAGATAATGTTCCTATTTATCTGATTTTTACATCATATCGTATTAATAATGGCATAGAAAAGTCAAAGCTAAAATTAGAATTTTATCAGCAATGTTGCTTAAAACTCTACCTTCATTGCTCTGCTGCTTAGGACAGCTTATCAGAAAACATTTATCCATATTTTATAACTTTAAACACTCATATATATATTTGTGTACATACTTTCAAGAGATGAATGAGAATTATTACGAAAACTAAAATCAGACAATGTGCAAAAGTGGCTGCTAAAAGTCATAAGACGTACATCAGAAAATTTGCACACTATTCTGTTAAATGTCTTAAAGGAAATTAAATTGCTTTTGTATAATGTGTGCAGACTATTCTGAACTTAATCGGATAATATTTCAGAAAATGTGCAGAAACGTCGTACGAATTTTAGACAACTCAGTTGATTGTCTGTGGAAGTCTCAGATTTATTCTGACGTTACACATGCTGGCTGAAAATATTTCCTGGGTGGCTTTAGTTTAGTATACAAGTGGTTTTACGTTCATGTTCAAGTTTTATGTTTGTGAGTGAGTGTTTGCGCTTTTAGTGTTACAACCACCAAAAGGCAAATAATAATTAATGCTTTTGTGGTTTCAAATAAAATAAATAAAATAACACTGCGTTTTGAGCTTTTAACAAATCCATAAAATATAGAATGGCCAGCATATAATTTATATGTCTGTTGTAAGTTAAAGCTTTTAAAAAATTTATAAAAATCCAGTATTTTTGCCAAAACCAAACAAAAAAAATTTTAATTTTCATAACTTAAATTTGAAAGAAAAATTGAAATACTTGCGATACATTTCTACATAAAATAGTGTCCCAGGCACTCGATGCTCTGCAACAGATAAAAGGTTCATGCGCTTTTAGAACGTGGATCCTTATGGCTCGCTATAAACATCAAAGCAATCTTCAAAGGTTGAGGGGTAAAAAAGAAATTTCAATATGACACAAACAGGTAACAAATATTGATAACGAAATACAAAGCGAAATGTGTACATGTTTTTGTTTCGTAAATTCTCAAATGGTTTTGGAAAGAAAGTCTGTGCACAAGACAAGAGGTTTGAAACTTTTCAAAAGTATGGTTGAAGTTTACTGACGATTTGGTAAAGCGCCAATTAAATGCATACAGACATTGCTTAGAAATTGGGAGAATATCTAAAATAGAGTGATTCCACGTAAAACGACCCTGTGCAAGGAAAAAATAATTTTCTTATTTATAATAAAAATCTCTCAATTGATGTTTTTTTAGAGCATTACAATTATAGAAAAAAAAACATTATTTTATATATTTTAAGCAATTTGGGCAACTTTTAAATGATCATCCACGAAACATTTTGCTCTCCTCCTTTGTATGTTCAATATTTATTTCAGATTTTCTTTTTTTTCCCCTTTCTCATTATTAATAAAAACCCTTATCTCTGAAACGAATACATTTTTTCGCTTTTTTTTGAATTTCAACAAATACTCAGCTAGAGTATTCTGATGTCTATAATAGAACGGATAGCAAATAATTTAATGTGCTACTATTTTCTTATGATTTATTTTTATACTATTTTTATACAATAAAAAGTTTTATTTCTTCGAATTTTTTAAATTTTCGTATTGGGGTACAGCCGTCGATCACACCCGTCGGTCACACCCGTCGGTCACATCCGTCAGTCACACCCGTCGGTCACACCCGACGGTCACACCCTTCGGTCACACCCGTCACATTTTGAAAATAGTTTTTTGTTAAGAAAACTGATTTTTTTTGTCAAACAGTAAATACGTAATACAGCTAAAAATACTTTGAACAGACAGCTATACCAAAATTTATGTCTACGATATAGTGAAAATTTTAAAGAATTTATGCTGAAAAACATAATTCGTTAAAACTAAGATTTGTAAGGTCACACCCGCCGCAGCTTTCTGGCGATCACTCTGAGTAGGAATCGTGTTCTTTCAGTGTCTACCCGTTATTCAACGACTGTAAGCTGAATGGCATTGCGAGTCACAACCTTTATTTAAGTAAAAAATTTTATATATTTTATTTGGAACAAAAAATATGTGTAAAGTGGTCACACGCGTCTAAAAAGAATTACTCAATAATAAATTTAATAAATTTCCAATTTTGGATAAAATAATAAATTTGTCATCATTTCGGTCTGAATAACACCGAAACCGCTAAGTAAATAAAAAGTAAGCCGTTTTAATGCCTTAAGTGGCCCATCCATTATACAATATTATTGCATATGTTATTGCACATATTATTGTCGTTTTGAACTATACTATGCAATAAATGGCAACAGATTTTCAAAGAAAGTATTCTCGGAATTGAAAAAGTAAACATAACACTGAATAATGTTGCACCACATTCCACAATATTCTTGATTGTACACTAAATGGCAACAGATTTTCAAAGAAAATATTCTCGGAATTGAAAAAGTAAACATAACACTGAATAATGTTGCACCACATTCCACAATATTCTTGATTGTACACAATAAAAATCAAAATTCTTTTGATTTTTTCCAAAATATTGTGCCACTTTCGAATATGACATACACATTGGCGATATTATTTTACAATATGAAAAATTGCAAAATTACATTGCAAGTGGGTGCATGGCTTTAAAAATAATTTTATTTCAAATGTTTTAGTGGTTTTTTTTTTGTAATAAAATTGACCCACCCATTTCCAAGCTATGAATAAATCGCTGGAGTAGCCTCTTAAGAAATGCCAAATTTAAAAAATAATAATATAAAAAATATCCGTATAATTTTAAATTGCAATTGTTTTTGTAGTAAGTGGACCATAACACATCAAAAAAATATAGTGGTGATCACAGGTCATGACAAAAGTTTCATTTTGTTGCATAGTGTTATTATGCAATCAATTGTAGCATGCAAACTGTGACCAACACTTGAACCATTCGAATATGCAACCAAATCGTTTAAATTTTCATTTTGTCATCCATCCGTATCGATAATTTGCAATCCGTAACTGTTGCTAAATTAAGTAGCTTATTAAATTATGCGGGTAAAATCCAATTAAAAATTACAAATTAATTAAATTTACAGATTTTTCCATAAAACAATAACAAAATCGAAAATGAACCATTACAAGAGAATTTTGCATAACGAGAGCATATTAAAACTTGTATATGGCGGTATGTCTTTGTTTTATTGTAAAAGTATTTGAAAAACCTAAATAGTGAGAAAAGGACGAGGAGCTTGCTAAAGAGTTTATTAATAAAATTTATTTTATTTTTCAGATACACACACACATACTCGTGTTTATGTAAATTAATTTATTGACATTTATTTTAAATGCATATATTTGATATCGCATTGGTTAAACGCTTAATTTTCCCAACATTTCAGGTAGTTTATTTCATTGACCAAATCAAAAATGGTTGAAGCAAAAAGGACAAAATGTAAAAAGAAATTTATTTCAAAAATTTTTTTCATTGACCAAATCAAAAATGGTTGAAGCAAAATGAACAAAATGTAAAAAGAAATTTATTTAAAAGATTTTTTGGTTTGTATGATGATGTATGTGTTTTATTTGTATTTGATATACATGCGTGATTCCCACTTCAAATGCCTTTTTCGTGTCCGTTGAAAGTATAGTAAAATATTTCCTTAAATTAACGCATAAATTTTAAAATGAAAACACCTTTAGCACTATTTAATTGATTATAAATAAATGTACATACGTTTTTTGTATACGACTGTCCATTATGTGTTAAAAACGAAGAACAAAAATGGCGTGTCCGTAAAGCATGCATTACGGACACGCCATTTTGTATGAAGAGAGTATAAACAGTATTTTTGTTCTTCGTTTTTAACACATAATGGACAGTCGTATACAAAAATAATTTTCCACATTAAGAAACTATGAATTTTTCCAAAAACGAGATTAAATTTATAACGGTTTTACAATGTTTGCATTTGTTTCTCTTGTTTCACGCATCAAATTTTTTAAAAAAAAATTAGAAACTAAAAATTTTTTTTATTGTTGTTGTACACAGCCTTCTGTTTAATTATCCTTTAACAACACACACTAAAGTGACAACGTAGGTTCGTACTGCTAAATATTTAAAACTTTTGTGAACTTTGTTAAA
Source organism: Panzeria rudis (assembly GCA_956483635.1). Lineage (NCBI taxonomy): Eukaryota > Metazoa > Arthropoda > Insecta > Diptera > Tachinidae > Panzeria > Panzeria rudis. Next base: position 4,453,613 of record OY101450.1, on the reverse strand, counting down.
TAGTGTTATATTGCAAAGCGTGTCATCAATCAATCATGTTTAGTATCAACAAAAAAAAATGTATTGAGTGTTATCCATATACATATTTTTAATTTAATGAAACTTTTTAGTGAATAACTAAGGACCTTATATTAAAATACATCGAAGATTATACATCTGAATTGCATTGAGTTCAAAATATAGTGTGTGTTCTAAAAACGTTTAACAAAAATGTATTGAGCGTTACATTAAAAAAAATTTTAATATAATTTACCTAAAAATTTTATGACGTCCAAAAAAGCTAGCAGCTGAAGGGTAAAAACGATATAGAGACCATTATCAGTTTCCAAATTTCTAATTTGCTTTAACAAAAAAGAGTGCTTCTTTTGTACAGTATTTATGTTTTCGAAGAATGTTTTAGGTAGGACGTATTTTGGTACGAATTATTATTCGAAATTGCCATAACTTTTAACATTGTCGGTCGATTGTATTAAAATTAGTCTTATTTGAAAGAGGAGTTAATCTACTTTTTGTTTATTTATAAATGTTTGTAAAGAGTTATTTTAAAAGATAATTTTTTTTCATAACTTTTAATTTCGTCCTGCGATTATTATAATTTTTTGTTTTTAGAGAGTAGATGTATAGTGCTTTCAAATCCTATACCCATTTTTTGTGGAGTATTTCTTCCCAAAAATCATTCCCAAAACAACAGAGAAAGCAAATATATCGCTTAAATACATGCAAGTGTTAAAAAATCGGAAACAAATAATTTTAATTCAGGATGCACTGAATGAGTCGAATTAATAATACGAATTCTAATTTCTCATATTTCTATTAGTTACATTGGCGAACACAAAAAAAACCTAATATATACGTTTAGAATGAGAATCGCCCACTCAAATGTTTTCTTTAGTTTTATTGCATATTTTTCACAGCGTTGGCGGTATTTGCTTATAATATAAAAAAGGTAAGGGAAAAAGTATATTCTTATCGTTTATGGCAGCAGAGATTTAAGTTAAACGTATTTTACTGTTTAACTCCAAAAAATTTCAGTATATTTCGTCTGTACAGACAAAATATTACTTTTCAACTTCATTTACTCAACGTATTTTTATTAAACTTTACAAACTTCCCACAATAATACAAAATTATGATTGCGATAAGTGGGCAGTGCCAGTCCCATACAAAGTGACCATTATATATAAACTTATTCTACTAGTTTGAATACACCCAAGCCAAGCACTTAAAAGCTACTTTCGGCAATAAATTTATTCTTTGTTTAAAAAAATTACGAACGAACGAAACTTTTAAGTAACTGGCTGTATTCACTAAAATCCTAATAAAATATACATTTATCCATCGATTTTCATGAGATATGGCTTATTTTGTTCGTAATACATCTATCCTTAAGAAAATTGGTTAAAATATGAAGTATTTGTAGTTTGAAATTTATTGTAAGCTTTGAGAAAGAGTTTTCTTTTAATTTTGCATAAGCATCCAAGAAATTTTTGAATTGAATCTTTAAAATATTCTCACTTAATTCTTTAATTGTATCCCTAAAAGTAATTCAATTAATTGTTTTACTTAGTGTAAAAATTGTGTTGTTAGAAAATTCGTTAAAGTTTTTCAATTAAAATTGGCGAGTTAAGAAAAAATATTTAATGATCGGTTGAAAGCTAATTAAATTTTAAATTTAATTAATGGCTTTTGTAATTGAGTATCCTGTTTAATTTTTCCGGTATATCTCCGCATGTCTGTACACGAAATATTTTTCTTTTAATTTATATGGTACCGTAATCGATGTAGAAGAGAGAACAGCAACTTTTTGAATTTTGGTCCGTCTGTCTGTCTGCCCATTTGTTTATCTGTCTGCCTGGTATAAAAGTATTTTACTAATTCGATTAATATACAGGAACACGATTACTAAAAACAATTATTTTTAATATTCCTCATATAATTACTTTGAAACATGAAGTAAATTTGCAAAAATCTTGAACTTTTTTCTACCTGCTAACATTTACGGATTCATAAATGATTTTTACATATGTTTTCATGATATTTTATTAATTGTTGACTTTAGCCACACAGACACAGACGACACTCCTGATATAACATGTATAGTAGTTATATTTATTTAAGGAAAAAATCATATATTTTCCCTCTCTTTTTAAACAGCGTTTGGTGATAAACATAAAATATTTTGAACTTCCGCTTTAATGATTAACATTTCAATTAAACACAAAAATCCACCGGCAGATATACACATATGGGCACTTACTTCCCAGGAAACATTTTTTGCCGACATGTCTAATGTCTGGGTCAAAAAAAACCTGATATTTCAACAGAGTTGTCAACCGAGTTATCTTAAATTCCCTCAGACATTCGGCAGAGTAATTGGCAGTTTTCTGGTACGACGTTTCTGCACATGCTCTGAAATATTACCCAATTAATATCAAAATAGTCTGCACATTATCTAAAGGGAATTTAATTTCCTGTAAGACATTTAATATTATTCACATTTTCTGATCTTAGTTTTCGTAATAATTCTCATTTATCTGTTGAGAGTATGTGCATAAAGATTTGAATTTTTAAACTTATAAATTATGGTTAAATGTTTTCTGATAAACTGTCATAAGCAGGAGAGGAAAGAATGGAGAATTTTAAACGATATTTCCAATATATATCTCAGTTAAATCGGAAATTTTTTTGATGTTTTGTGAGACGTTTTTACGACATTGTTCAGACATGTCGAAAATTCATTTAGAATTTGAATTTGTCAAATTTGTTTTGTAAACAAGAAAAACACAACACTCATTTAGAATTTCCCTATAAAATACGTCAGACTTCGTATAGAATTCTCTAAGACATTTCAGCATAGTTTTCAGAATTTCCTCAGACAAAGAGGTCCGGTTTCTTGTCAACCACACATCAAATATTATCGCAAAAATATTTTTAAACAAAAGTTTGTCTAAAATTAAATTTAATTTTCAATAAATGTTCTTTACTAAACCAGTGAATTTTTTGTTTGATTTTGATTTGAAAAACAACAACAAGAGCCGGTTTTCTGTGTCGTAAAAATATAACCCTCATGACGGCATACACATAAATAATAATAACACCAACAACAACAATGATAGGAAAAGCAATGCGACGTCGGGATTCATACAATTATTATCAAACATAAATTGTAACAAGTTTGTTTACTAAAGATTTCTGAGTGAATCAATTTGTTAATGTTGTTGCATTAATTCTCGTTCACTTTTTTAGAGTCTTTAGATAGGCATACTGAGTTGAACGCATTTAACAAAGTGAAACTCCATAATTGCTTATTGGATAATGATGTTATTACTTAAAACTTGGAAATATTTGAAAAAAAATTTTACTGGCTCAGACAAAAATTTTGTTTGATGTATAACAAAAAATCCGTTAAAAATTATTATCTGATTCAGTAAACAGTTTTGTTTGGAACTAGTAAGTATTTTTAGACAAATTGTTTTATAAATTCAGACAACATTATTGTTTGATATATTACAGAAAATCCAGGAAATATTTTTGTTTGATTCAGTAAATTATATTTTTTGGAATTTGTATATATTTTTAGACAAATTGTTTTATAGATTTAGACAAATTGTTTACTTAAAAAACCGGGGTTTTTTCAATGAAATTATTGAAATATTTTTATCTGTGTTTATAAATTTATTTGTAGGACCGTTTCTAGACAAAATATTTACTAATTGATTGAATTTCTCTACAGAAAATGAAATTTAGAACTCTTGTGATTTTCGGTACGAATTCAGCATCTTGTGCAGAATTTCTGACCGACTTCGGATGGAACTCGGCACAAAATGTTTGCTGTGTTGTTTTTGGTTCATGTGGAGATTTACCAACATTTTTACTTTGCCCACATTTATGTTCAAATACACTCCTATAAATAGACGAATGTTTTTGTTATATTTTGTAAAAATATTATTATTATTATTATTTCTTTCTGACTCAGGCCATATTATGAGGTTAATTAATTATATAAAAATAACTGAAAGCTGTATATGGAATAATCAGATTGACGGCCTCTGAAATATTTACACAATAGAGAAAAGAGAGAATTGTTGCAAGCAAAAAACAAAAAATTTATGATTTATTGATTTTGTTTAAATCTCTGGATAATTTTAACATAAAATCAAGCACTCAATCACACCTACAACAACTATTTATGAATAGACTTTTATGCTGGTGTATTGTTTTCTCATCCCAGTTACCCAGGCTCGATAACCTGATGTCATTGTTGTTCTTGTATTTTATGGCTGTTTATATGTTGGCATCAGCAGCAGAACAAATATCATAGAATCACTTCACTTTAACAACATCGTTTTATTCCCCAAACACTGATAATATCTACTTCATCCTTCTTCGCACATTTTCTATTGACTGTTTAAGTGAACAAACGACAACTACTTATGAAGCACTGCCAGTCATTTTTAAGTACATAAAGAGCAAAACAATGAAGGAATATCGAATTCCCAGCATGATTTCTTTTGTAAAACTTTTGTGTGTTGTTGCTTTAAAGTCACTTGAATTTGTATAGAGAAGAGGATATCCGCTTACAAGACATTGTTGCGATTTTTTTTTTTATTTATTTAGTTTTTTTATTCCAATTATATTTCTAAAATAAAGTTTTGCTCTTAAACAAGGAAGATTTTTCTTTTTGTTGCACAAAAAAAAAGGAAGACACCTGCCAGGTGTTTGTCATCTTTAGGCTGTTTTCAACGTTTTTGTTTTGTAGTTTTTATTTCTGACATTTATTTTGTTTAACATTAACAGCCACAACAATACAAACGAGTAAAATAAAAATTGAACAATTGAAGGAAAAACTTTGAGGAAATCTTTTTGTTGTTCTTTTGTATCATAAGGTTACATATTGTTATCATTCTTTAGTAATCACTTTTTAACAGGATCATGTTGTTGTCATCGCTTTAGATTTAGAAGCTGCTTTTGGCTTTTGTATTAAGTTTGAAATTAGAACAGTGAATGTTTAATGATACAGAAACCAAAGCTGTCACAATCCATATTGGATGTAGCAGTCAATTAACATTTTTTTCTCTTTTTTTTTTTCTTTCATAAACAGAAGGAAATAGCGGAAGTTTTTCTTGCTTTGGAATTTTTTTTTGCTTGGATTCCTCATCGCATTAAGATATAATCAAGGGAAGTTTCTAGTCCTTCTTTAAAATCTTCAGATAGAATAAAATTCTTGAATTTTTTCTGCTACTAAATAGCAATACAGGATAGTAGTGCCTTTAAGCTAGTTACACTATGCAACAAAATGAAACTTTTGTCATGACTTTTGATGGCAACTATATTTTTTGATGTCTTATGGTCTCCTAACGACAAAAACAGTCGGTATTTAAAATTCAATGGATACATTTTTTTATTTTTCTCTAATATTTGAATTTTTCAAGAGGCTGCTCCACCGATTTCATCTTAACAAGGGAATGTTTAATTTTATTGCAAGAACCCTTTAAAAAAAAATTAAAATAAAATTACCTTTAAGCCATTTTAATATTACTACGATCCCGTCCGGTGGTCGAAATTCGACCACTTGATCCGTAACCAGGTTTGCTTGTAACCAGTTTTGCAACCGGTTTCTTAGGCAAAGAAAAGTACCTTTTAAAATACATAAGTTTAGTCAATATTGGTGGACAATAAGATAAAAGTGCATGCCAAATTATTCTGTGAACTATTTATATATAAAGATTTTATTTGCAATTAAGTGAAGGAACTCAATTGATAAAAATCACAATTTTCAGAGGAGACTGAAACCTTTCGAATCCGATGACGCGTTCTAAAGTTATTCAATCTTTAGTATGACGAACTTTTCTCAAAAATGGTCGAGATGCCCAAGTTTAGAGGCGTATGAAATAGAAACCTTTAAAAGGTATTGAAATAATTATTCGCAATCTGACGCGCACACAGGAGTAAAAGATATGCGTCGATTTTCATTTTAATCGGAGAGGTGAAAAATCCAAATCCTTATTTTCATATCGAAATTTTTCGTTTTTATCCTTGATATTTAAATGCAATCACTAGAATTTTTCAATCAGTTTGAAAAGAAATTTATTAATTTATTTATTTATTCAATTCTTTAATAATAATTAATTTTGCAATATAAATAAAAAGCAGGGAACTAATTTTGATTTTCTCTTAAACACACACACGCACATTAACATTGTATCAAACACATACTTATAAAATTGTAATAAATTAATTTAAAAAAAAAACGTAGTGTTTTATTTAAATAATTTTCACTTTAACTGTGCAACATTCAATAATCTATAGAAAATTGAAAAAGACTCTCACACACATACAGACAAATAAACACACACACACATATATATAATATACAGCCAATGAAATTGTTATTGAAATTATACTTAATATAAGAGTAATTTGCTGTTAAAACCTCATTATTAAATCACTTTTATTTTGCATTAAAAAACACTCACACACACATACACTCACTCACAGATCCAAATTAAAAAATACATTCATGCCTGAATAAATGAATGGTTGCACAAATAAATAATTACATGCGTTGTTAATGAAATGAAAGAGATTCTTTAATAAAATGCTGCTGTTTTTAATGAGGAAAAACATTTTTTAAATTTTATTGCTAATTTTATAGCGTAAAACACTCTCGGCGACATCATCGGTTGCAGGTAATAAAAATTATTTTAAAAAGGCGAAAATTAATAATTCAAACTTTTACTTTGTAAGCAAATATTTAACAAAAATTAATATTTGCTTTATTTATTTATTTATTTCTCAAACCTTTTAAATTTTTGTTATCCAGTTAAAGTTAATTTGATTTAAAAGCACTTCAGCAATTCGTATTAAATTTTATGGATTATTTTTATGACCTTTAAATTTATCCCTTTGTGAATCATAAAAATCTCTGGATTGTTTACAAATACCATAAAATTTTTAATATATTAAAACAAATTCTGTTACATGAAAATAGATGATATACGTTTAAGAAAAAAACAGGTGTTTTCAATAAATAAAAAATTCCCCTAAAAATATATTTGATTTTATTATATTTCTTACAGCTTAAAATGATTGCCTGACTTTTTACTTACTTTTTTTTTTCTTTGGACATAAAATTAAAAATTATTATTTTTATTTTCCTTTTTTAAGCTTTTAAATAATGACTTTAAGTACTTCGTTTTCTTTTTTGCTTGATTTTCTTTTCTTATGACCGTCAATGACCACAAAAATACCATCATTAATGGCGGATAATTTTTCCTGGTTTTTCTTCTTGTTTTTTCGGAAAAAATGGTTTTCATTATCACGCCAAAATGTACAAAAAGACAATAAAGAGAATCGTAAATTCAGTTCCTTTCAATTAAAGAAAATCTCTAAAGAAAACAGAACTTCAAATTCTTAAAAAAAATTGTTAATTTGTTATGAAAATAATTCTGTAGGTAATTTTTTTCTTTAAAATAAATTTAAGACTGTTTAACTAGAAGTTTTTAAGAGTATAAATATTTGTTTCTTTCCCTTATAAGTATCTGCGTCGGACTCAATATAAAAGAGATCACCACATACTCATAGTAAGGACATAGTTGAGTCAGTTATATCCTATTTACGACTGAGGCTTTAAAAGGGAGGTAAATAGTGGTTTGTATATGCAATAAATGTAAATAGTTCTCAAAATATATTAATTATGGTTGCGGCAAACAAACTGTAGTTACTTTACAAAAATTTCAAACATTTTATGATCATTTGGAATAATATTAGGACTATTATTTATTTATTTGATTCTTATAGTTATAGTGTAAGCCATGATTATTAGATTAGATTGAATAGGTTTGGTTTAATAATATAATTTAACTGTGACCATATAAAACAATCACAATATGTTGCTCATAAATTATGGCCAATAGAAGCATGTTCTCCTAAAAAATCACTTAACAGCTTAAAACTATGAGAAAATAAAGTAAATATAGTTTTTTCGGGCTTTTACGTTAAACTTTAAAAGAAGCGAATTTTGTGTATTGAACGTTACTATTATTGTTCTTAGGTACTCTGCGTTTACTTTGACAAACTCTATGCTTCCCTCTTTCAGATATTAGACATACTACTTTCTTTTTAAATGAACATCTTTTCAATATAATAATATTTAATACAATTTTTCCCAATTAAAATAAGTAATGAAAGCAAGACAGAGTTACGTTCAGTACAGAAAACTAAGAACGACGCTGGATATTACCATCCTTCTACCATTCTTAAGCTTGAAGACAAATCTAAAATCAGAACCTTTTCAAAGTAACGTTCAATACGCTTATGTATGAATTTCATATTTTTTTAAGCAAACACTATAAACTAACTACCATTGAGATGGATATTTTTTGATGAGTTTTCAGAGCAACAGAAATTACTCTAAAAATAATCGGTAACGCTCAATACATTTTTCAGAATAAAAATCATTATCGATTAATGGAACATCTTCCAACATAATAATAGCTGATGAAATTTGTTAATGTAACTTGATCAATTTAAATTACTAATGATACTAGGATAGAGTAACGTTCAGTACACAAAATAACGAAGAGCAACAACTCTCTCTACACCATTTCTGCTTAGTATCTGCTACCAACATCTTTCTACTTGAGCTCGAAACCAATTCATATTACAGAAGGTTTTTAAAGTAACGTTCAATACACTAATGTATATATTTCCTTTATATTTTGATAAGCAAACACTATAAACAAAATGAACAACCATAGAACAATTGGATGAATTTTTAAAAGAACAATATTTAATTTAAAAAGAAAACTATGGGTAACGTTCAATACATAATTTAGGATGCAAACCATGATCAATAAATATTCAGCTATGAATTTAGTGAAAACTGCATGGTTTGTATCCAAAGTTATTTAATTAGTTTGGCTTAAGATCGTTTTCAATTTAATTTTGCGATTATTCTACTTTTATTTTAGAAAGAAATTCTAAAGCATGTTAATATTAAACATTCAAAGAAAAATTTGCTGTACGTAAGGTGGAACTGACATAAGATAAAGCGAGACCACCACAGACTTCTCATCAGAGTTCTTTTCGATTTAGACGATACCGCCAGCGAAAGCAGCAGCAACAACCAACGAGCAAAAATTCTATTTGTTTTTTTTTTGTACCAATTAACAGATGAGTCGCCATCTCGTGGCGATCATCGGAAACAAAGTTTCGGAGCTTCACTATGTTTTTCATATCATTTTCAACTTTTTTTTAAGCTTTAATATGTGATAAAACCTTGGTCAGTACGATTTCAGCAATTAAAATTAGTAATGAAATTAAGAAACAGTAACATTCAAGACACCAAACTACTGATAACAGCAAAATTTCCTATATCGTTTCGTGCTACCAACTTTCTACAATCCATAGACTCGGAGCCAAATCATATTTAAGAACATTTTCAAAGTTCAATTCACTAACGCATGATTTTTAAATGTTTTGCAAGCAAACACTATAAATTGAATTAACTACAATTTAGATGAGTTTTAAATATAATAACAATTAATTAGAAAAACTATGGGTAACATTCAATACATTTGCCAAGATACAGATTAGTGAAACATGCTCTATATATTTAACAACATATGATACAAAAAAAAATTTTATGAAATTGCTGCAATCAAAATGAGTAATAAAAGTTAGAAGAGTAACAATCAATACAAAACATACAGACAACAGATAATGATTGGAAAAATAACACTCTAAATTATTTTTCAAAATATTTGGTATGCATAATAATATAGGCAAATACTAATAAATATACATATATTTTGAAACCGTTAAAAAATTATACTGGTTTTTTGATAAACGGAATCGAAAAAAACATTGCAAATTAAAAATTCCCATATACTTTATTGTAAATAATATTAGCTTAATTAAATAATTTAATTTTCTGATATAAATTTAAGAAATCCTGAATTTATTATCTTTGAACATAATAAAACTAATAAAAATAGAATCTTATTATCTAAAGCACTAAAAATTGTTTGTAGCCAAAATTTTCATTCTTAGCCACAACATTTGATGCCCTTGACCACCAAAAATGTCAACCATTGCTTTTTTCATCTCTCCCTCTCTGTTGTCCTTGTGTTTATTTTCTCAATGACTTTAAGTCTTAACGTTTATTGTTTATATTCCCATAAAAATTGATGCTGCTGACATTGTCCTTTTTCCAGCAGATTCTTCACCCACTTTGTAACTTTTTCTTTTTCAGCTGATGATGAGGCTTAAATGCCATCAGGCGAAATGACAGGCAGAAAACAAACAAACAGACAACATCAAATTCGTGTGACTCTTAAGATACTAAACATATTTTAAAGGTTTATTAGGTTAATGACAATGAGTTTTCTAAATGTTTCCTTCTTGTTGGCTGTTTTAAACAAGCTTTCGAAGTGTGAGTTAATATAACAACAATAATTACCAGAAGTAAAAATAAATATAATAAAAACCCATTTATAAAATTTTATATATAATGGAAACTTGTAGAAAATAACAATATTAAGGCAAATGTTTTTGGAACTAAATCGCTGTGACTTTGTTGTGACAGGCTTTAAGGCCACAGAAAAAAAGATTTTAAATAGGCAAAAATACAAACATCTAACAAAATATTTTTTAATTAAAATTTGTTAAGGAAAAAACTTTGTGAATAAAATTAACGGAGGGGTTGGTGTTAGTGTGTAAAATATAGTGTTACCCCAGAGAGCGTATTTAAATACAAATTGCTTTAATGAATATGTTATTAAAGTGTCAATTATTGCGGCATAAGAGCTTAAAACTTAAATTATATGTTTACAATATATAAAGCCACGTTGTACAAGAGTGTACTGTAATTAGAGGTAAAGAGAAAATTTTATAATTGACTCTTTCATGGTATTTAGGCTGTTATTAAATTTATTGTTTCTACTATAAGTTTAAATTCAGACCACAAGAATAAGATAAACTCTAAGCAATTAAGTTATTTAATTAAATTTTTTAATAAATAACTTAATGAACTTCGTGGCCTCTATCAAAAAATATTGAGTTCATTCGAAAATGTATTGAACGTTACTTTTCAAAAATTCCGAAATATTATATTGCTTCAAATTTTAGAATAGTAAAAAAAGTTAACACCAGCGCAGAGGCAACAGACAAAACAAATTTCTGTTTTAAAAAAGTTGAGTTTTTTTCATCAAATTTCTCAGCTTATTTATAGAAAACTAAGAAAATTGAAAAGAAATAAAATGCGTTGATGAATGATAATATCACTGTACAACGCAACTACGGATTGCAACAAATTTATCTATACGATTTTCCTGAAGGTACTGCGGTTACCATCCTTTTATCTTCTCTAAGCTCGAAGACCAATTGTATTTAAGAATTTTGTTAGAGTAACGGTCAATGCACTCACGTTTTACAAGCAAATACTACAAAATGTATAAAAAACCATCTACAAATATGAATAGTCTTAGATGACTTTTTAGAACAACAGCAACTAATTTTAAGAACTGTCGATAACGTTCAATACATTTTTTAAGGGGGACCTGGTTTGTCGACTAGAAAACCCTTTTTCAAAATAACAATATTTGATATTTTTCCCCCTTAGGCATTGCTATTATCATATTTCAACTACATACCACGAAAATCGAAGACAAATTATATTTAATAATTCTTCTAAGTAACGTTCAATACACATTATATTTTGGATAGAAACACTATATATTGAATTAAAAACTATCTGGATAATTTTTTATGACTTTGCAGACAAACAACAACAAATGTTAAGAACAGTAAGTAACATTCAATACATTCAGTTTCGTTCAATACAAACCAGGATCGTTTAGTAAAATCTTTTTCAATATAATAATATGCGAGCTGGGACTCATTTTACGGAAAGCTAAATTTCCCCTGCCCTTAGCATATTTTTACATTGAATCGGCATAGGAAGGAAATCTTATAATCCTTATGTTTAAGGTACAAGTTTATTCAGCAGTTTTATATAAGACACTTCATGAAACATTTTTGTGCAACATGTTAGCCCTCTAACTCTTCGTATTGTGGGTCTATTTGTGTTTTTTGAAAAAAAAACTACTTACTCACCTTCAATGAAAATGTAGCAGGCTGAAATGTCCAATAAAAATATTGGCTATTCAATTTTACTATAAGTCTTCAAAGAGACCAAAGCTCTGAACTCATTTTGAACGCCCGAAATTACTCAAACTTAAAATGTGTTAAAGGATTAATTTCTTATTTCCCAATTTTTTACCAAAATATTCCACAAAACTGTGACTGATAGTGAAATTTTAAATAAGACAAATTTTTGATAAAAAGTAGCTTCATAAAATCCTGTTTTATGTGATATTTTAATACTAATTGTGAAAAAGTATAAAATTAACTTTAAGTTGCGTTTGGAGGTTTGACGTCTTTGAGGGCACACAGTAGAATTTTATGGCAAATATTTTTGTAGAACATTTTAGCCTGCTATATCATCGTTAAAGGGGAATTTTTGTCCCTTCTTTAAGAAAGGCCCAAAAATACCCATGAAGTGAATCGTTAGAAGGATAAATTTTTGTGATGCTCTACGTAAAACGGCTAAGCACATCTTAAGTATTCAACATAAGGATTATGGAAATCACACATATGTACATATCGTCACATGAAACGCTAGACGTCCTAACTAATATTTTCATAATTTTACAGGAGAAGCAATATATATGCCAAATTATGTAAGAGATTTTCTTAATTATATCGCTGTTTTTGTTCGATGAAGTCTGATTTTTATAGTTGTTATGGATGTTGGTGAAATACATCAGAATTTATTAAAAAGCCGATTAGAATTGTTTTGATAGTTAAGGCTTTTTGCATTGTACTTAACAACATGTATGTATACGCTATGCATTCAGCTGAAATTGTGCCCTTTAACACTTTAACAAAACTTCAAATATGTAAACAGAAACTTTAAGAATATAAATTCTCTTAAAATAAATATTAATTGCACTATAAATTTGTTCAAAATGTTGCTCGAAAAGACATTACAAAATCTTTGAAATTATCATAAACCTTAACCCTATTAACCATTAACTTGAAATTTATTATGCACCTTTTTTGCCTTTACATAAATTTCCGAAAATTTATTATACATTTTATGGCTTCGGTGGCAACAATTATCATGACACAAACATAAATAACACAAATAAATAAATAAAAAACATGAAAATAATTTAATGAACAAATATCTGATTATACAAAATAATATTTCAATCGTACGTACTTGAAAGGTACCTTCACTTGAAGACACACACACACACATACACATGCACATAAACACACATTTTGTTTGAAAAAGTACGACTCGTATACATACAAACGATATATATTTATGTATTTTTAACAATTTTCCCATCTTCGGGATGTGGTGTCGTATGATTAATATTTCTAATATTGAGTTTTCCTTCATACACTCATACGCTCCATCGTACAACGAATTACCAAAAACACATCCACAAACAAGCAAGCGATAACGTGTGCTCAATATTTGTATGTATGTCGTGCCATTTTCCTTACTTCGTTCTTTTGTTAAGGCTGTTTTGTTGCAGCAGTTACTCTGCTTACATTTTCAACCAAAATGTCAAATTTGTTGTCATGACATTTTGATTTATTACATTTCGAAATATGTATAAGCAAATATATTTTATGTTTTATTTTATAGTGAAAGAAAACAAATAAATTTATGCAAAATGAAAACTTTATAATAACAATTGCAATAAGGAACAAAAAGCTATTTGAAGAAACGTAATAAATTTAACATTTTTATAGTTTTCTTTGTTGAAATAAAAGAAACTAAAATAAGTACTCTGGAACTCTTGCTAGAGTGAAAAGATAATAAAACTTATAAAAGTTATCAATACAAGTAAAACAGATTGCTCAATCTATGAATTTTTAAACATAAATATGTATTTTTATGTTAAAATTAAATAATTTACATACATATCTTTACCCTCAGATAAAAAAAGCCTAACTCATTTATTTCAAATCGAGTTATTTTCATCTTTCGATAGATGAACCTTTAATATATCGAAATAGGTAAAAAAAACTCGATTCTAATAAAAAGTCAAGCGGTGGATGGACCTCACTATCTTCAATTTGGATAAAACTTCATGTGGAACTTTTTCAGTATATTACAGTTATGGATATCAAGTTTTGGATTTCTATCTCTTTTAGTTGTGAAGATATGACTTCACAAAAATTAAAAAATATACTATCTATAAAAGTTGAGTTTACTTAAAAAATTTTCAATATCTCCAAAAGTTCTTAAGCTACAGACCTCAGCAATATACCGTTTGTAAAGTTATATATGCATGACAAATCCTGTAACCATTACGTTTAAGGTATGATGAGTTTACCATTTTTATTTAAAATATCATGAGAAGCAATTTTGTAAAACATTTTAACCCTCTAAATATTCGTTGAATGGGTTGTTTGTCTCTTTCTTAAAAAAAAAGGAACGATATAGCGGGCTAAAATGTTCTAAAAAAATATTTACCATAAAATTATTCTTGAGGTCTTTAAAGAGTCCTGAGCCCCAGACTCAACTTGAACGCCAGAAATTATTCAAAACCTAAAATGAGTTTAAAGGTTAATTTCGTACTTATTCACAAATAGTACTCGGCATAGAAAATCTGGTAAGTCTTGCATTTAAAGTATACTATGTGTTTAGCTTTGCTATGTAAAAAGCCATATTCTTGAAGAATATAACCCTCTAACTCTTCGTTGTGTTAGGCTTCTTGTCCCTTTTTTAATATCGAGTACTCTTTGTGAATAAGTACGAAATTAACCCTTAAATAGATATTAAGTTTTTAATGATTTCTAAAGATCAAATTGAGTCTGGAGCTTAAGTGTTTTAAAAAAATTGCAGTAAAATTTCTTGGCAAATATTTTTGTAGAAAATTTCAGCCTCCTATATAACCGCTGAATGGGAGTCCTTTTTTAAGAAAAGGACAAAAAAACCCATACAACGAAGAGTTAGAGATTTTAAATGTTTCATGAAAATATTTATCGTGGTATTTTTCATAAAAATTATAAATACTTATTGTACCTTAAACTTAAGACTTACAAGATTTCACTAATTGTGACTAAGAAGAAAATGAACCCTTAAACTCATTTTAAGTTTTGAATAATTTCTGTTGTTTAAACTGAGTCTGGAGCTTGGTTTTTGTTGGAGACATATTTTAATAGAATTTTTTGGGAAATATTTTTGTAGATCATTGGGAGGGGAGTTGTTTTTTCCGATTTTTAAGAATGGAACAAAAAGATACATACACCAAAAAGTTAGAAGTTTAAAATATTGCACAAAAATATTTCTCGTGGTGTTCTACATAAAAGTGCTGAGAACATTTTATACCTTAAACGTAAGACTTACAAGATTTCCCTAATTGTGAGTAAGAAGGAAATTAACCTTTAAACTCATTTTAAGTTTCGAATAATTTCTGGCGTTCCCGTTCAGTTTGGAGTAGAATTGTGTTGGAGCTCTTTGCCCCTTTTTTAAGAAAGAAACAAAAAGACCCACACAGCGAAAAGTTAGAGTGTTCAAATATTCCATAAAAATATTTCTCGTGGTGTTTTTCATAAAAATTCTGAACACATCTTTTACCTTAAACGTAAGTAAGCCTTACAAAATTTCCTATGCCGAGTCATTATAACTATATGCAAAAGGGGGTAATTGTAACTCCCACTAAAATTAATCTCACATGTAAAGTATTCAAACACAGATACGCTCATACATATATATATATATAAATATTTTTTTTTTGGTCCCTTCTACAAAAATCTCTCGGTAGAGCCATGTTATTTTTGTTGTACAGTGTAATTTGCATTTACATAAATTCAAATATTGAACTTAAGCTGATATAATAACTTTGAAATGCAACCGCTGCCCAGCAAAGAGAAAACTAAACAAGTGTGTTGGTGTTTATTTATTTTGTTTATAGTTGCAATGCACTGTTGTGCTGAGTTGTATAAGTTGTTGTTGTTTTGTTGTTGTTAATTATGATGTTCACAATTATGATGATGCAAAAATTACCTGCTGCTAATTTAAACCTATACAGAAAAAGAATATTATGCATAAGTGTTAAAAAAAACTTTGAAAAAGCACCTTTCATTTTAAGTACATGATGCTTTAAAAAATTTGCCTTAAGCAATATTTCCTTTCAATACAAAAATTCTCTTACCATTCACCCATTATAAATTAAATTTAATGGTTTCTTGATATGTGGCTGCTGACTGTTTTGTATTGTTGTGCTTAAAGTGGTTGCCCCAAAATTTGTGGTTTTCACAAACAATCACATTCTTGAATGAACACAACAGTATGAGTAGAATATCAAAAGAATTTATTTTTATACTCGTATTTAGTTATTGCTTCTGTCAATGTTGTCGTTAGATATCGTTATTATTGTCAATCATGTCGTTACCCTAATACTCAAATGCGTTATTATAATGTAGATATTAAGTAGTATTAAGTATTGTAGGTTTGTTTGTTTGTTTTGTTTAGCTGGTTGGTTCGTTGGTTTTATTGTGAACCAACAACAACTACAATAAAAGCAATAATATTTTACATACCAAAATTCTTAAACACTCACACACCCACGCACACTTACTGGGTAATCTTTGATAACATGAACAGGAACTTCCGTCATTTCTACCCTTGTACAAACAAGAGAGTGAGCTATAGAGCGATAGTGGGGGTATGAGTGTGTTTTATTACAAAAGAGTTCAAGTAATGCTCGTGGCCTTTAAAGTTTCCTAAATGGAAATTGAATTTCTTATAAGTTATCATACAACAAGCAAACCAGCAACAATAAAATATTACACACAGGTGAAGGTGTTGGAAATCTAAATGTAAATATAATATGTGCACAAAAACAAACAAACATCAACAGCCATAAACTTATAAGAGGGAAGAGTAAATAAAATACTGGATATTTGTGGAAAATATTTAAGAAACGTTGCTTAAACGTTTAACATGTAAGAAATTAAAAAAAAAATAAGTTAAATTCTTATTACAAATAAATTGCACTATGCAACAAGCGAAATTCCAAGGAGTAGCACTATATATTGTTTTGTGTGTTATGGTTTCCTAACAACATAAACAGTCGAAATTTTAAATTTAATGGAAATTTTTTTTTAATTTGTTTCTAAAATTTTGGATTTTATCATAACTTAAGAAGCCTTTGTCCAATTTTTTACTAAAACCACTTAAAAACATAACATAAAATTAGCTTTAAGTCGTTTTGATACTATTTTTTTATATACTCAATAGTTTCGGAATTATTCGGACCGCAATGTTGAGGAATATTTTTTTATGCAAAATTTTAACTTTTTTTTTATTTATAAAAATCGAAAATAACGAAAACTTACCATTTTTATTAATTAAAATACGCTTTATTTCATGAAAATCGATGGATAAATATTGATTTTGTCTACAATAAAGTGAAATTACCTGATTTTTGCAATAAATTGAGATTTGAAGAGGCTGCTTTGGTCTACCGAATTTATTATAACTTGAAAAAAACTCGTCCAATTTTGTTAAAAATTAAATTAGATAATTTGAATTTTAGTCATCTCTAATATATTTAAACATAACTTTTTTATTTGCTTAAAGGTTTCAGAGTTATTCATAAAAAAAATAATAAAAAAATGTTTCTTTGTAAATTTCGAAATGTTTTAGTTATTAAAAATTCATTAAAAAAAACATAAAATAGCAAACGAATTACGGCACCATGAAATAAGTCCCCAAAATTAAATATGAAATAAGTTCCAAAAAAATGTACAGAAAGCAAGAATAACATTTTTTGTGGACTTATTTCCTTTTTTGGGCTTATTTGATTTTGATATTTGGGTTTTATTTCATATGAAATAATGAAAATAAATCCATAAAAAAAATTAACTCTTAAATTTTTCATTTTTAAATTATTTTAAAAATCGCCCAGAATTTTAGGTGATTAATAACGATTTTCCACCTAGACAGCCTTTGGCCGGGCTTAAGAATTTTCTCCTCTGTGTATGTCGAATAGCGGCTTCGCTGAATAAAGATTTTTCATGTAGACGGCTTTCGGCAAGGCTTAAGGTCTTTCAAACAACTTTTAAATATTTAGAAGTACAAACCTACGCTGTTTTTTAGTGTATGTGCATTGAGCCGTACTAAAAGACCGTAACGCTCAATACACAAGACAGCGGACAAAAACAATTTTAAAAAAATTTAATAATAGTTTTTAATATTTTTTAAAAAATTTTATGTGTAAAGAGAAGCAACTGAAAATATTCTAAGACCGTTATAAATTTAAGCTCGTTTTTGGAAAAATTCCTGGTTGCGTAATATGGAAAATCAAGAGCATGCATTGCGGACACGCCATTTTGTATGAAGAGAGTAAAAACAGTTTTTTCGGTTTTTCCTTTTAACTCATAATGGACAGTCTAGCACACAAAAACAATCATACAAAATTATGTTTTCTGTTTGCTTTTAGTTGACAAATGTTGAAATAAAAAAAGTACTTTTTATAAAAGAAAATATATATGGATTTTTTTTCATCGGTCTTTCATAAATTTATTTATAATCTATTAAATTGTGCTAAAGAAGTTTTCATTTTAAAATTTATGCGCTTATTATATAAAATATTTTATTACACTTTCAACGGACACGAAAAATGCATTTGAAATGAGAATCAGCCAATTAGATATAAGTAAATAAGATTTATTTGGGAAATATGTACATATGTCAGTACATAAATTAAAACGTTTACTTCTAACAATACATTGACCCCTTATTGACCCTTATTTTATTACATAAACTGTCTACTTTTTTTAATGGTTCAATACAAAAACCGGCAGGCACATTCATGCAAAGACACAGTACTCAAATATCTGTTGGAAGTGTTTGTTTTCTTTTTTTCGTTTTACATCTTGTTTTTATATTTATAGTTTTTTCAATATTAAACATTTATTATGTATTGTCTGGATTATTGTTTAACAAGAGAGCAGCAATAAAATATGGAGAAAAAAATAATAAAAACTAAGGATATTTATGAAAACTTATGTTACATATCATTGTAGTTACCATTACAATTGACTATCTGCTGTTGACAGTAAAATATATGTGTGATTCCCAAAAGAAAAAAAAAACTATTTTGCCTCTGGAAAACTATAAAAAATATTATTCTGCCAAAACTCCTTCTGATGGGTCTGTTCTTCAATAGTAGTAAATAAGGAGGAGAGGAAAAATTATGAAATTGAAAATAAATGCAATCAGGACAATATAAAAATAAAAATACAATACAATGATACAACAATAAAAGTAATAAATAAAAGAAAACAGCAAAGAGAAAAACATAATACAAGACATCCATCGATATAACAACTATTGTCTATACAAACATATTTATTTATTTAGTTCAAAGCAAAAACAAAAATTATGTAAAAATCAACAAAAATACACAAAATTACAGAAATACATATTTACCCATTTTTCAAACGTAGTATGTGGCACTAACAATTTAAACCTTAAAAAAAGAAGGGAAATGTGTAAAAAAATTCAAACGAGTTTTTGCTTGCCAAGACAACCGAGAAATACACAAAAATATGGAAAATGGAAAAAAATAAATATTTTAACAGAAACCCCAAAAAAATACTTAAATACAAAAAGAGCCCATTGTAACTAAAAGTTAAGGAGACAAATAATAGACTTGGCATGTACTCTACATAAGTCGAAAAACAAATTAAGAATGAAAAGATAAAAACATGTAGTGTTTAAATATTTAATACCAAAAGTCATAAAAGTAAACCCAAAGAAAAATGAGAAATTTAACAACTAAAGAAGAAGAGCCGCTTGAAAACTTGACAAAAAATATTATGAATTTCGGGTAAACTCTTTACAAATGATTTTATTAAATTTTGTTCACAATTTGAATTACAATTTATGTAAAATTTTACGAATATTGTGAAATAAATTCATTGGAATTGCTTCATAAACTTTCATAGCTAAATTCTACCGCAAGAGTCAAAAATTTTCAGATGTTCGAAAAATTTTTAATTTATTCGAACATGCTCCAAACGTGTGTTTAAATCACAGAATACTGGTAATTTCCCAAATGAAACACCAAAATCTCATAATATTCAAAGTTGAACCGAAAAAACGAAAATTTTCGAATTTTATACATACATATATAAAAAATTTTCGAACGTGCACTTAATGTGTTTTTAATTCACAGAATACATATAATTATTCTAAAGAAAGATAAAAATTTGAAGAAAAAAAATTATGTTGAGCCGAAAGAATCTAAAATTTTCGAACTTTAATTTTTTTTATAAATATTTTCGAAAATGCACCAAATGTGTTTTTAACTCACAGAATACTTATAGTTTCACGAAATAAAAACAAATATCTCAAAAAAGTCAAAGTTGAACCAAGAAAAATCGAAAATTTTAGTGTATTCGAAATGTATAAAATATTTTCGAACATGCATAAAATCTGTTTTTAATCAACAGAATGATTATAATTTCACTAAGGGCAGACAAAAATCTCAAAAAAATGTTAATTGAACCGAAAAACTCTAAAATTTTTTAATTTGCGAAAAATTTGTTACATGTTTTTTTTTTGGATTTTTGTCTTTTCATCTTTAATTTACAGAATACATAACTATAATTTCTTTAAGAACTGACAAAAATCTCGAAAAATTCGAAAAATGGAAAAGAAAAAAAATCTAAATTTTTCTAATATTCGAACATGCAGAGTGCTTAATTCAAATAGTATGAACTTGAAATTTTACCATAGAGAGAGAGAGAGAGAGAAAAATCTCAAAAAACTCGAAGTTGAAACGAAAAAGTCTAATACATATCGACGTTTTTGCGCAACAGCGTCGATATTTTCGAATGTTCGAAAAAAGGTTTAAATACATTTTTAGATTTTTCGTCTTTTCGTTTTTATGTTTCATAATACCTAAAGAGAGACAACAATCTAAAAAAAATTGAGGGCTTAAACATTGAAACGATTTCGTTAATTTTTTTCTCAATTCCAATGAATTTTTTTGTAACAAATACAACCCGAGGAGCGATTTAGCCTGTCTGCGGCAAGCAACTGTAGTCTATGGCAGTATTCAAACCTACGAATATTGTGCCAGAATTTCATTGCAATTGCTTCATAAGCTTTCATACCTTTGTTAGAAAATTTAATTGGATTTATGACATTTTGTCATTTTATCGAAATCCGTTTAAGTTTTGCCAGATGCTTTTAATGGATACTTAAAAAGCTTGAAATCTGTACTCTTAAAAACTAAAATAGATTAAAAAATTTTGAGTTTTTAATGTCATGATTTCATTGAAATTTAATTCATGGCTTTAATGAAAAATTTCATTGAACTTATGAAAGACCGATGAAAGAAATCCATATATATTTTCTTTTATCATTTTTTTATTGTCAACTAAAAGCGAACAGAAACCATAATTTTGTATGATTGTTGTTGTTGCACTCCTTCTTATTATTTTACGATCACACAGCACATTCTTTTGAGAGTGCTATTGGCTAAGGTATTTCAGAAATTTTTCATAACGCAAATGATGCTGATGCTGGTGATGAGTTTGATACGCTGATAAACATTAAAAAATTGCCAGTTGAGCGTTAGTGTCTGTCGTACGTATTTGTCTGTCAGTCCAAGGGTCATGGGATCAATTCCAACCATAGACCCTAGGTGTTTTCCGCAGACAAGTTATTCGCTTCGCGAGTTGAGTTTGTTTATTAAAAAAATTAATAAAAAAATATATTAAAAAAAAATTTTTTTTAATTTTAAACTCATCAATATAATTACATACATAAATTCATTAAAGTTATGAAATAATTTCATTAATATAAGGAAATAATTTCATTAACATAATAAATAATAACGGAAAAATTTCATTAAAATAATAAATTACTTTCTTTAAAATAATCTTTTTAAAATATTTATGTATATAGTTTTGTTAAAATTTCACTAAACTATTTTCATTAGTTTAGTGAAACTGTTACATTGGATCAATGAAATTATTTCATAAATTTAGTGAAACTTTCTTTAAAATAATTTTAGCAAAACTCATTTCATTAGTGAAGTTTTTCAATCTATTTATGTCGAAATTCATCGAAATTGTTAAGAAATTGTTTTCAGTGTAAAAAAAAACTAAAAAAAAAACTAAAAAACTACAAGTAATAAAATCAACTTGAACAACTCAATAAACATGTTTATCCTTAAAAAAAAACAATGACTTAAGAATTTTGTTATCATTTTATGGTTATGAACATGATATAATGAGAAAATTTGTTATGACAACAATATAAACGCTGAAAAATCGATTTGAGTGAGCAGATTTAATAAAAAGCAAAATATACTGAACTGAAATTTAACAAGTCATTGATTTTTGAGAAGCAACAAAATAATCCAACAATCCTTGCTAAAGCTAAAGCTTTTAAAAGGGTTTTAAAGAAAAGGGACTTTCAAAAATAAATATAAAAATATATAAAAAAAAGAACTCGTTAAATGTTTTATGTCAGTAGTTATTAAGGATGTCATTGTTAAAAGTCACCATATTGATCTTTAGTAACTTTGCAAGCCTTTTTAAAAGGAAAATTTAAATTTGCTACGTTGTTAAAAACTAAATGGATGATGCCTGAAGCTAAGAGAAAAGGATTTTTGAAAAAAGTGATTTACTGCAGCTTATTTTCATACAAAATTTACCAATAAAAGTTATTTATTCCATAAAAGGCTAATTAGTATTTATACGCCATATGACTTCAATTCTATAAATGTGACCTTTAGCAACTTGTTTTTTTTATTCAAGCCAAATAAATATTTTAAAACATTCTAGTTCTACAAAACATTTACTACATATTTCTCTCTAAATTAAATATCAGCAAAGCTTAAACCATTTTCAATACACCCAACATAATTATAAGCTAAACTTAACTTTACCCTAAACTTTATACAAATAATGGCAAATACATGCAATAAATAATATAATAAATTGTTTAACCGTTGAATTTTAGATAAAATTTTTCAATAAAAGCAAATTTTTGAAAATATGCTGAAAGCAGTTGTTTCATAATTACATTAAATAAATAACTTTGGATTTTTATAGGAAACACTCTTGTATTTTAACAACCACTTTAAACATAATTTTAATTGTAAAATAAATTTTTTCCAATTAACTTTTTTCAAAACAAACAGTCAGCTCAATTTATGTGTGCATATATGAAAATTTTTGGGGCAAAATCTGCATAAATAAATAATTACACGCTTGAGTTAAAATCAACTGAAAAGAGTGGGGGGGGGGGGGTATGAGCAAAATTAAAATAGAAGATGAACATCTAAACGTATGAGTATTATAAATTAAATTTAAACCACCTGGGGCGTATGAGTGATGTGAATAAAACAGATTAGCTTAAAAGTATGTAATTTCCGCTAAATACAAATTTAACGAAAAACTCCTTTCGCTTTCTGAATTTCTGTCTAAAATTGTTTTGACTACTGTTTTAACCTAAAATTGTATGTGGTTGCATTTCGATTTCTGCTAGAAACTCACAAAAGCAATGTGTTGCTAACTTGTCACTACTTTATATATTTGCAACAACATTCTAGAGATAAAAGCTTTGTTGTGTTTGTGTGGGTGACTGTATGTGTGTGCGTGTTGTAGCATAAAATTTTTGCAATAAGAACTATTGCAAATACCTTTAGTCGTTCTACGAAAAAGAATAGAAGTAGTAAAACGTGACTTGAAAATTTTTTAAAGAGGAAATATTTTAGCAAAACTAAAAATAGAATCAATATATTACTTACGGAGATGGGAGGTAAATTACACCAAGTCACATATTTTTAAAAATACGTTTTTTATACTGTTGGAATTGTCTTTTTTTTTCTCTATCGATGAGTAAATTCCAGTCCTTCAGTTCTATGATTCAAGGCATGTCTTTACTGCTCAAAACCAACTGGGAGACAAAGAACAGCAATTCCTTCTTAATAATTAACAGTAATATTATGTGACGTAATTTTATTACGGATGAAAAAATAATATTAGAGTTTTATAAAATATTCAATGTAAGTGAATTGTTAATATGTTCTTGCGATATCCTGTAAAATACTTAAAATGTGACTTGGTGTAGTTTACCTACCACCTACAGATTTAATATATAAAATGAACTCTTTTTTGTTTTACTTCTTTAAGGCTTAAAGTAAGAAAAAGAAATTTGAGGTTCAAGTCTAGATAAAATTGCAGTGTACCACTACATCAAATTTTTCCCATAATGCCATGGTTCTTACAACTTATTCTGATGGAGGGCACCAAAAAAACATATAACTTTACACCTGCAATTCATTTTCTATTAAAAGCATAGCACCGTAAAAATTCGGCACCTGTATAGCTGGTTTTTATTTTTTTATGAATTTCTTTACTGGGCAATTTTTGAGATTTAAATCTTTTTAATTAAATTTAATTCACATATTTTTCTTAAACAAACATATCAATACTCTAGGCTTTTTCCAATTAATTGTTATTCAATCTAATTTATTTCACATGTAAATAACAAACTAAACATTGATTATTTATGGTCCCCAAGGATATTCTTATAAATCATAAATTTATTTATATTTTTCATTTTTCATTTAGTCTTGAATGAAAAAAATACTATTTTATATTTATGTTTTTATTAAAACTAACAAATAACAAAAGATATATTTTTATTACCTTGAGTAAGAATCTGTTATTTTGATCTATATAAATATTGTTCTCATTTTTGTTGTATTGTTTTTGTAATAAACATTAATGAATTGTTGATTTAGTTTCATATTTTTAGTATTATTCATTTGTTATTATTTATTTCAAATGTCCTTATGAATGTCACTATGACATTTACATATTAATAACTTTAGTTTTTATGGATTTAACTGTAACTCAACCAATAAAAGTTGGCTTTAATAAATTTAATTTTATTTTTCATTTTACTTCAAATTATTTTCCTTATAATTCAATTTTATTGGTAATCTATTACAAAAACCAAAGAAATAACATTTCTTTCTTTGAAACTGGAATTTAGTCGAGAAACAAAAATTGGTAGTAACGGCTGATTGTGATGATACTACGGCCACTAGTGATTGCAGCCAAAAGAAATATAAAAAAGAATAAATTAAATGCTCAAGTTTATGGCAATAATCCTTTTTTTTTTTTTTTGTAACAACTGGAGAGCATCAGCCAAACAATTCACACAGTCAAATAAAATTTATGTGAAAAAAAGCGTGAAAGGAAACATCTTGTGGCAAGACCCAACCAACAACACTAAATAAACTCTTAAATTAATATATAAAATTTTGATGGGAAGTAAGTAAGTCAACGAAAGACAGCTTAAAGGAACGAAGAAAAAATGAATATCATAAAAAACCAGTAGTTGCAAATAAAAATGACGAGTTAATGATGATTTTATATTTGTTTTTCTTTTGCTGTTAATTTTACATTTAAATATAATTTAAAGAAACTACTAAAGTGCTAGATTGGGTTGGCAGCGAATCTTGTTTACACTTCCGCTATAAAGATAGCAGCTTTTGGAGGTTTAATGCCTTTGGAATTTTATGAAAAATATGTTTGTAAGAAAATTCCGAACGCTACATCGTCGATGAAGTAGTGTTTTTCGCACAAAGTGTTAAAGGGATAACATGTTCCACAAAAATATTCCCTGTACTGTTTTATATAAAAGATATAAAAGTGCTAAGCACAACTTAAAACCTAAACGTAAGGCTTGCAAGATTTCCTAACGACCGATTCAAGCAGAGGTATTCAAATAAATATATATGAGTGATTCTCATTCTAAACGAACATTTTTTTACTAATGTAACTAAATGAAATATGAAAAGGTAGGATTCATATTGTAGTTTTTGCCTCATTCAATGGATCCTGAAATAAAATTATATATTTAGATTTTTTTAAATTTGTTTGTATTGAGCGTAACATTTGGTTTCGCGGTTATCTTGCAAATGATTTTTGCGAAAAAAATACACCACAAAATATGAGTACAGGGTTTGAAAGCACTATACATCTTCTCTCTAAAAACAAAAAATTATAATAATCACAAAACGAAATTAAAAGTTATAACCACTTTTTCAATTTTGACCTGGCTTCACATTAAAAACAAAAATATTTTTATCTTTTAAAGTAATTCTTCACAAATATTTATGCATTAGCAAAAAGTAGGCAAACTCTTCCTTCAACTAAGATTAATTTTAATAAGATAGACCGACAATGTTAAAAGTTTTGTCAATTTCAAATAATAATTCGTAGCAAAATAAGAGTACATTCTTCCAAAATATAAAAACCCACAGCGCGGTCGGTAGAAGCAAAATTTTTTCAGCGAAAATCCGAAATTTTTAAACAGATAATTCTTTATAACGTTTTCACCCTTCAGATGCTGTTAACTTTTTTAACCTCCTAAAATTTATAGATAAATTATATTTAAAATATTTTTTTACGTAACGCTCAATACATTTTTATACGAAATCAATATTTTTTTAGAACACACACTATATTTTGAATTTAAAAGAATTAAGATGAAAAATCTTCGTGGCATTTTAACACAAACACCTTGTGTGTTCACTAAAAAATTGTAATTATATTAAAAAAATATGGATAACACTCAATACATATTTTTGGATACAAACGATGATTGATTGATGAAATATTGTTCACACTATTTATTGTAGTGTATGTTGTTAATGCAATTTTACTAATTAAACTGAGTCATGAAGCGTACTAAAAAAGCGTAACGCTCAATACACAAGACTGCGGACAACAACAATTTAAAAAAATATCATAATCTAATATTTTTAAAAAATTGTATCTGTGAAATAAGAGAAGCAAAGGCCAATATTCTAAAACTGTTATAAATTTAATCTCGTTTAAAAAAATTAATAATTTCTTAATGTAGAAAACCAACAAACAGCATGCATTACGGACACGCCATTTTTAATGAAGAGATTATAAACAGTATTTTTGTTCTTCGTTTTTAGCACATAATGGAGAGTCTTACACAAAAAAACTTACAATCTATTAAATCATATTAAAGCAGTTTTCATTTTAAAATTTATGCGTTTAATATATGAAATATTTTACTATACTTTCAAGGCAGACCAAAAAAACATTTTGCAATAAGAATCAGTCATATATTTGTTTGTGCTTTCTACTAGAATCAGTGCTATCAAACTTTGCCTGGTGATTTTTTTTTAAATTTAATATTTTTGTTGGGTTGCTAAGATCCTTTAACAGTTGTTCTCAAAATGAAAAAAAGATTGTTAATTTATTTATACTATACTGTTGAATGAGTGAATGAACAGTTGCTTGTTGCAGCTGAGGCTGGTTTCTATTTAATTTACTGGCTTTAATTTTATTTCCCACTCGCAATAATTAAACTGACAATGAGCTTTTTATTGTCTGTTTTTATAAAGAAACAAATGGAAAATTTAATTATGTGAAAAAAATTAAAGGCTTTAATTAAATCTTAAAGTTTGAATAGCAGTAATTTTTGTTAGACTTTAAAGACAAATTGAATTATAGCAATAAGGACATCATAACTTTTAACTCATTTGCCTATAAGGCGGCAGAAAACTTTTAATTTTTAAACTCCTAAACAAATTTTCTTCGTATATAAAATTAAATGCCCGCAAGGTATGATGTTACTTTCTTGTCTTAGATTCATAAATTTATTTATATTCTATTTGTGTTTTCTTATGCTTTTCATATGATTCTCCTCTCTTAAAATTTCCTTTAGTTTTTTAATGATTTATGATAGACCTTTTTCTCCTCAATGCTTACAACTATGTATTCGCAAAGTTTTCACAAAAGTTTTCAACAATAAAATTAAAACGATTTAATTGTTAGCTTTTCTTTAAAGATCCAATAGGAGCACGTGTCTGGAAAGATTTGTTTTTAGGCAAATAATAATATTATTCGCACAATGCTTTGAATATTAAGAGAGTAATCTTCATAAATCAAATAAATTTTCTAAATTTATGAGCAAAAAATATTGAATGTATGCATAGAAAAAAATCATAAGACTCGCTTGGCTGAAACATAAATTTTCGAATTCGCACTAGCTGGTGCTAGTTTTATAGAACCTATAAATATATTCTAAAGGACATACAAAATATTGTATGCCATTGTGAGTTCAATCAACTTAAAACTTAATTACTAAGCTACTTGTTAAATTTTATACATAACGGAGAGTACTTATATCCCTTATGGAAACTTTTACAGAAAGGATACATGGCACCTAACCGTGTCCATGCAAGAATTGAAATTAAATTTTTAACACAGCTTATATTTCGCTGTATTGTAGTCAAAAATTTAATTTTTGAAATAAAGGATATATGGCAGGTAGACATGTCCTTGCACCGATTGCAATGAAATTTATTATAGAACCTAATGGAAAGATTTCTGTTACATTCTGATCATAATTTTAGTTTAAATTTGCAGATTTTCAAAAAGTATATATCGGATGTAGATATGTCCTTGCACAAATTACAATGAAATTCATGGTATAGCCTAATAGAGAATTTCGGCTGTATTCTGATCATAACTTCAGCTAAAATTTACTGTTTTAAAAAAGGGTCTCTTAGGCGCAGGCATGTTCTTGTTCCGATAGCAATGAAATTCATTATAGAACCTAATGGAAAGATTTCCGTTACATTCTGATCATAATTTCAGCTTAAACTTACTGATGTTTAAAAATGATATATCGGAGGCAGGTATGCCCTTGCACCATTTACCATAATTTTCATAATAGAATCTAATAGCAAGATTTTTGTGGCATTCTGATCATAATGAGTTTTATTATAGAATCTAATGGCAAGATTTCTGTTGCCTTCTGATCATTATTTCAGCTAAGAATTTATGGTTTTTTTAAAAGGATACATGAAATGAAATTCATTGTAGAGCGTAATAAAAAGGTTTCCGTTCCATTTTGATCATAATATTAGCTAAAATTAAATTTTTTTAAGCATATGTGGGAGATGGCTACGCCATTGCACCATTAGAAGTAAAATTCATTTTAAAGTCTAATAGAGAGATTTTCGTTGCATTCTGATTGTAATTTTTACTTAAATTTACTGTTTCTTAAAAGGGATATATAGGAGATAACCAAGTCCTTACACCGATGGCGATGAAACTCATCGTAGAATCTAATGACTAGATATCTGTTTTATTCTTATTATATTTCTGCTAAAAGTTATGGCTTTTTTTCAAAAGTATTTTTGAAAGGGAGGCATGTCCTTACATCGATTGTATTAAAAAAAATTGAATAGCCTAATAAGATAATTTTCACTACATTATGGTCATTATTACAGATAAAATTTAATTTTTAAAACAAAGGATATATAGGATGTCGGATGTCGCTACATCAATTGCAATATACTTCATTATAAATTCTAACAGCATAAGTTTCATAACATTCTGATAATAAATTTAACATAAACTTAATTTTAAAACTTAAGGATATATGGAAGGTAGTAATGTCCTTACACCGATTTCAATAAAATTTATAGCAGAGCCTTATAGCATGATTTTCTACAAACTCTCTTCATATTTGTAGCCAAAATTTAGTTTTAAACATTAAGGATATATGGAAGGTAGCAGCATCCTTCCAATTATTACAATAGAACTCTTTGTAGATCTTAATACCGCGAATTTCTCTGCACTGCGATCATAATTTTGAGCTTAAAATAAATGTTGAAATAAAGGATATGTGCGAGGCAGACATGTCCTTGGACCGATGTCAATGAAATTTATACATCAGCTTATTGCCATTATCTTCGCTTTATTCTGATCATAATTCTTGCTAAAACTTACTTTTTAAAATAAAGGATATGTGGAACGTAGCGATGTCCCTGCAAAAATGAAATTTAGTTCATGGTATAGCTTAATAACGTGTTTTTCATTACACTCTGATGATAATATTTATAAAACTTAATTTTGTAAGTAAAGGATATGTAGGAGTTATGAGTATCCTTGCACGATTTAAATAAAATTTTTCATAAAAGTTAATAACATGATTTTTCATGTACTCTGACAATAACTTTTGCTAAAACTTTATTTTTTTAAATTAAGGATATGTATGGAATATCCTTGCACCTACTGCAATAAAATTTACAGCAGAGCTTAATAACGTGAAAAATGGTGCAATCTGACCATAATTTTAATTCAAATAAAGTTTTGAGGATATATACATACATGTATTCATGACAGGTTAGTATGTCCTGGCATTGATTAAAATAAAATTTAATTGAAGTACAAAAAATTTTTAAAAAATTTTTATTTTATCTTATTCACATAAATTTCTTTTTTAACAAAAAGTGCTTTTCCACAAAAATCATTTCTTTTCCAAAGGTTTTTAATTGTTTTGGCTCAAGTTGGTTTAATTTAATTTTTCGACTAAATTATTTTTATTTAGAAAGAAATTCTAAAGTATTTAACAATTGAAAAGACAAAGAAATTTTTTGCTGCGCGCAAGATTAAACTGACACCGTGATGTTTTGAGACCAACCACGATCTTATCATCAGAATTCTTGTCGGCTTACACCTCACTACCAGTCATAGCAGCTGCAGCAAAGTAGTCTAATATCCTTTTTTAATAAAAAAAGTATATTTAGGAAAAATTAAAATCCTATTTTATTTCATTCAAAGATATCTTTTTGGCAAAAACTTTTGGCTAGGCCAGACATATTCCACTATAAAAACAGCAATTTATATTGAAAATAAAATACTTAAATAATTCATAAAAATTTAAGTAAAAAGGAAAAAAGTAGATAAAAAACATTTTTTATTTCCTTCATTTGTTTTTCAAACATTATTGCAATCATTTTGTTAGTTGAAAAGCGTATGAAATATTCAAAATTTTAATGCTAACAAAAAGTATATTCTTGTTGTTCGTATTGCTGTTAACATTATTGGTGTTGCTGTTGTTGTTACTTAAATAAATTTCCATTTAGAATATTGCTGTGTATATTGAAGTTCCTGTCCTGTTGTCAAATATTGCAAACAAACATAACACTTTCTATTTTATATAAACATTGCACTCATATACTGACAAATATTTAAATATGCATAAGTACTTACTTAGATCTATATTGATTAAATATGTAATAATGTGTGTATGTGTGTTCATGTGTTGTAAACTTATACACTTTCATGTGTGAGTGTGTTTGTTAACTCATCTACATACGAAATTATGCATTTATATGTCTGTTCAGTAGGAGTAGTTTATGAATATGTATTTGCATTGTTTGGTAAATTTGGTATATGCATATAAACAATATACGAGGCCTGTCATAAAAGTGTGCTGAAATAGAACATGAGATCATTTGTACAAATATCAACTTTGGCACTTGACAAACCAATTTTATTAAACAAGGACAAAAAAACTCACCTTCAGCGGCGATATCGTGTCATAAATGCTCCCCGTAGTATGCTACATAAAAGCGCTGAACACATCTTATATTCTAAACGTAAGTCTTACAAGATTTCCTATGTGGGGTACTAATTGTGAATAAGCACGAAATTAACCCTTAAACACTTTTTAATATTGAATGATTTCTGTCGTTCACGTTGAGTCTAGAGATTCGGAATATTTAATGACTTATACTAGAGTTTTGTGGCAAATATTTTTGTAAAACATTACAGCCCCCTATATTGGCGCTTAGGGGAGTTTTTTGCCCTATTTTAAGAAGGGGAGAAAAAGACGCATATTCCGAAGAGGGTAAAAAAGTGTGCAGCACTTTCGTATAAAACATCAAGGGAAATATTTTTGTACAACAGTTTAACCCTCTAACGTTTGCTTGTTTGGCTCTAATTGACTCTTTCTTAAAAAAAAGTCAAAAAACTTCCCTTTAGCGACCATATAGCAGCGGCTTAAATTGGTCTACAAAAATACTCGTCATAAAATTCTACTACAGGCGCTCAAATACATGCATGTTTCAGACTCAAATTGAATGTCAAAAATCATTCGAAGCTCAATATGTGTTTAAAGGTTAACTTTGTACATACATATGTATAATTTATAATTTGCACTCGGCATAGGAAATCATATAACCCTTACGTTTCAGGCTACAAATGCGTTCAGCATTTTCAGCAAAACTCCATGAGCAACATTTTTATAGATAATTTTAGCCCTCTAACTTTTTGCGCTGTGGATCTTTTTGACCCTTTCTTCAATAAAGATCAAAAAATTCCCTTTCAACGGCGATATAGTGGGATAAAATATTCTACATAAATGTTCCCCGTTGTATTATACATTAAAGCGCTGAACACATCTAATACCCTAAACGTAAGGCTTACCAGATTTTCTATGTCGACTACCAATTGTGAACAGGTACGAAATTAACCCTTAAACCCTTTTTGAGTATTTAATCATTTCTGTCGTTCAAGTTGAGTTTACAGCTGCAGAATATTTTAAGACTTATACTAGAATTTTATGGCAAATATTTTTGTAAAACATTACAGCCCGCTATATCGGCGCTTATGGGGAGTTTTTTGCTTTTTTTTAACAAAGGGACAAAAACACCGATACACCTAAGAGTTAGAAGGCTAAAATGTTCTACAATAATGTTTCCTATGGTGTTTTACATAAAAGTACTGAATACATCTTATACCTTAAGCATAAGGCGAGTCAGTATAACTATGTGCAAAAGGGGTTGGATCTTTAATTCCTCCTAAAATTAATACCAGATGTAAGCCTTAAAACCGCTGATATGCGTATATTTTTTTGTGTCCTCTGCCACAATCAGTCGTTAGAGCCATGTAATTTTCTGTGTTCTACAGTGTAATTTATTTACAACAAAGAACGGAAAGTTACTTTTCATCCTGCCTTTATATATTTATACCAAAGTTTAAGTACATAGCAGTAACTAGTGTTTTATTTTAAAGCTGTTAATGTTAAATAAATTTTTCTCCACACAATTGCCGCCTTGTTCCCTCCCTCTTTTAACACAAACATGTTAGTAATTATTTGATTTTAATAAAAAAAATTCTGTTTTGAATCTAGTAACAAGTGTACGAGAATGTAAACATGTAAGAAAATTTACGCAAAAGCCTTGATAAAGATATTTTATTTTATCTCTAGTAATTTGATGGCTCACGTCTAAGTGTCTGTCATGTATTCAGAACTCTAAAACATTTCAAAATGACTTGAAGCTATAATTCTAGATAGAAAAATGAAAAAACAAAGGAAGTTTGTGAATGGTAAAAATAAAACATATAAAAATGTAAGTAGTTTTTTTCTTCTTATTCATATTTATAGTCATTTTATTTTTCTTCCATTTATTTATATTAAAAACCATAAAAACATGACCTCAAACTTAGTTTTCCCTTTCACAAGGCGCACATCTATCCATCCTTTCATTTAAATACAAGTCTAAATAACAACTATAACTATAAAAACTCTATTAAACCAAAGGCAGAATAGAAATAATAATAATAATATTTCTATGTTTTTTATTTTTATTTTTTTTTTTGCTGCTTTCTTCTAACCCTTTTGAATTTTATACAACCAATTACTTAGAAAGAAGAGCTGTAGTTTTTCTTCTTTGTAAATATTTGTATTCTTTTATTCATATGCGTATGAATACAATTTAATGTACGCACACTTGCATACATACACACACATATTATGTGCGTTCTTAAGAGAATTTTTAAATAAAACAGCAACTGTAAGTCTTTTCAAAAGGATCATTTTAAAGTCTACTTGTAGAAGAGTGTGTTAGAGGACGAAACTTCGTACATATACCCGTACAGTGGTTACGAAGACAGCCTTTAAAGAGCCATATATACACTTTTACTTTCACTGTGATATATTTTCATAACATATGCAACTTAAAAGCTTTAAGTCTAAACACGATGACCCATAAATCTTGTAAGACAAAGAACATTTTGCGAGACCTATTTCCTTTAAAAAATATGTATTAGTAAGATTGATATTAAAGATGAATTTTGTAACTAAAGTTTGAAACAATAAATTGAGCACAGTGCGACTTTTTCGTTTTGGCTTTTATTCCTTCTTGCGTTTTTTCGTTTTTCACGTTTTTTTTCGTTTTCACGATTTTTTCATTTTTTTAAAGATTTTTTCCGTTTTTGTGCTTTTTTCGTTTTAGCGTTTTCCCCTACTTAGCGATTTTTTCGTTTTGGAGAATTTTTTATTTATTTATTATAATTTTTTTGTTTGTGTGTTTTTTAGGTATTTTCGTTTGAACTGATTAGGTTTAATTTGAAAGTTGTTATTTCGGCTTAAATTTGTTATATTTTTAGCTTTTGCTATTTTTTAGTTTTGGCGCTTTTTTTCTTTTTGGCGTTTTTTTCACTCTATATATCAAATGTCTTTAGATTACATCAGGATAAATTATTTTATTAAGAAAAGGAATACCGGAAACCCCAATCAGCTCTAAGAATAAAAGCCAAACGTAACAGCATACTTCTTTCGAAGGACACAATACACTCTTATCAGCATTTATGTTGTTGTTGTTTTCATTACTCTTTTCAAGTGGCTGCCAGTGGTTAGACGTATCATCAAAAAAAGCAACAATCAAAACAACATTGCTGAAGCATGTAAATGACATTGAATTTGTTATAATAACAGCAACAACAATAATGAAGTACTTAAAAGCTTTAGAAAGCAACACAATTAACTCACATACATAACTACACGCTTACTGCACATTAACTACTGGAACAAAGAACTACAAACAAAAAACACATAAAAAGCAAAACAATTGTACAAATACACGCATAGCTTGAGGGTGTGAGTATATTAGGAGATAAAATGAGAGCCTGGTTAGAAAAACATGTGTCTCATATAATATTTTTGAGATAATAATACCAAAACAAACGTAATAACAACAGCATTTACTAACTAAATAAAAGATTAGAAAACTTATTCGTTTTTTAAACAGACCAGGAGGAAGAAGGGAGATGGAGTTTGGTAAGAATAACAATAGCAATAATACATTTTCAATTCAATACATGAATGCTGGCTAAAGTTCATCACTATGAAGACAAGGTGTTATACTTTCGTTCCTTACTTGTTTGGTCTGTGCATGTACTGTAAGGACATTCCTACCTTTGATATATCTTTAACTTCAAAGATGAAATTTTACCTGAAATTATGATCAAAATAGAGGATAAATTACGATCATACTTTCTACAATAAATGTTATTGCAGTCGATGCAAGGACATGGCAGGCCTCTATATATATTCTTATATTAAAAATTCAATTTTGTTTAAAATTTTGTTTAAAATTAAAAAGTAAAAATTACTTTTTCATGCTATATAACAATCAGTGGTGTAAGGACATGTCTAGCTGTCATATATCCTTAATTCTAAAAATAAAATTTTAGAAAAAATTATAATCAGAATGCAAGATAAAGCACGCTGTCAGTCTCTTTGATAAATTTTATCGTGGTCTCTGCAAGGACATTCTTAACTTCCATATATCCTGAATTTTAAAAGCAACATTTTTCTTTGCAATCGCTGCTAGGACTTTCATGTACATACATATATTAAAAAATTAAATTTTACCCACAATTTCAACTAGAATGCAGCAACAATCACGATTTAAGTTTGTACTATAAATTTAATTATAATCTGCACGGGGATAAGTCTACCTCGGATGTATCATTCATATAAAATTTTTTTGCTACAATTTTGATTAAAATGCGATAAACGTCATGCTATACTATAAAACTTATTGTAATCGATGGAAGGACATCCCTAACTCTCACATATCCTTTATATAAAAAATTAAGTTTAAACTAAATTTATGATAAGAATATGGAATAAAATTAGTGTTGTAATCTCTACGATAAATTTTATTCAATCGGCACAAGGACATGCCTACCTCCCATATATCCTTAATATATATCGTCAGCTTATTATTGGTTTGGCGCACCGACCATTTTTAAAAAAATTGAGTTAGGTACGCGATATATATATATTTCAGATGTCCTCTTTCTGAATCCAAAATCTGTTTCACGAAATCGGCTATGGTTTTTGAAATATCGAGCATTGACTTTGGCTCATATCCACAAGTTTAACGTCTACTGAGTATTGGTTTGCTTTACAAGCCACTATTTAAGTTATGCAGCATATTTTTCATACAAAATGCAAAGAAAATTATTTAAGTTTTGTTTTGCACTATTTACATAACAATGAACGTAGGTTAAAACAAAATTGAAATTAAATGGGAATGTAATTGGCACAGCCAGATAAACAAGCCATAATAAAAATTCTACAACGGCGTTGAACCGAAAAATCATCAGGTGACTATGAGCCGCCAATTAAATAAAATAAAGTAAAATTGTTCAAGATTGAACTGTTGTATATAAAACAAAATAAAGCGGTTTTATTTAACTGTCAAGTTGTTTTATTGCATGCATTATTAAAAATAAAGTCCGTAGACTTGGCTGTTTTTTGCCAAAATAAGGCTACAAATCTATGACTGAAAACATTATACCGGCGGCTCCTAACCGGTTTTAAATCGATTAACTTCATACTTTGGATGAAAACATAAACATTACCACGCAGCTTTATTATACAAAACAAATATTATCCTTATTATGAAACGAAACACATTTAATGTGTTTCGTTTCATAATAAGGATAATATTTTAACAACAAGCGAAAAACTCATTTATGAAAAACACAAGGCAGAAAAGGAAGCATTAAAATTAGATCGTGATAACGACAGGCAAAATGTGCACTCTAGCAAATGCATCATTTGCTATGATCTACAAAGCGTGTTTAGTCTTCCCAAGGGAAATGCTTCCATGTTTTATTATAAGCGAAAATTGAGTATGTTCAATCTAACTGCTACTATAATTATGCCAAACATACCAACTTTCACATATTGTGCGCTATGGACGGAAGCTCAAAGTGGCAGAAGCGGAAACGATATTGCTAGTGCCTTAATCAAGATTTTAAAACAGTTAGTGAAAGATTATCCAGCTCTTAAAACGCTGACACTATGGAGCGATTCCTGTGTTCCACAGAATAAAAATCGGATAAATTCAACAGCAATAAAAATATTTCTCAAACAGCACAATATTACCACCATAATACACAAATTTTCGGAACCGGGGCACTCTTTAATTCAGGAAGTCGATTGTGTTCACGGAGTCATTGATCGCTATTTAAAAAAGAATGTTGAAATACACAGTCCCCTCCATTTAATGCAATTACTTAGAAATATGCCTGCGAACAAAAACAAAATTAAAGGTTATAGAAATGCTTCCAGAGGATTTTCACTCTTATTCAGTGTTGGCAAATAAAATGGATTTTAGAAAAGTTCCATTTGCTAAAATTAAAGTAATGCTGTATAAAAAGAATGAAGAGTACCATTTACGGTATAAAACGTCTGCCAAAGATAAAGAATTTCAAAACGCAATTTTACTTAAATCAGCATCAAGAAATTGTCTGGAAACTCCACAGAATTTGTTACAGCAAACATTAAAAATTTCGACCCCTTCAACGATTCCAAATGACAAAAAAAAGGATTTAAAAGACTTATTTATATTTCTTCCAAATAATGATAGGATTTATTTTGAAAATTTACTTAAAATGTAATTTTTAAGTTTGAAATTTGAAGTCTTGATAATATTTATTTAAAAACTAACTGGCAGTTTTTGTAAATGAAATAAAAATGTTCATTAGGGTCTTTGAATTGAAAACAAAAACAAATTTGAGTTTTTTTATTATTGTTTCAATATAAATTCCCTGTCGAAAATTTTTATTTTAATTACAAAAACATACAGTAAAAATACTGTTTTGTACCTTCTATTTATTTCATTTTAATTTTGAAATACCACTTTGTATCTTTCAAATATATGTACATGTATTAATATATTTCAAACATGCAAATAACTCATAACAGTAGGACTGTTTTTTATGTTTTTATAAAATAAATTAAAACAAAATACCAAATTTACGGTTTTAAGCTTTTAAAATACTACTTTGTACCTTTTAAATGTACATTAATATATTTTAAATAAGAAATTAACTCATAATAGTAGAACTATTTTTTACGTTTTTACGTTTTTATCAAATAAATGAAAATAAAATACCAAATTTCCTCACCTAGATGTTTTATTTCATTATTAATATCTTCTCCATTGATATACACATACGATCGTTCTTCGTTTCCACAAAAATTCAAAAATGGCACATCTGTTTCTGTGGATATGCAGCAAAAAAAAATAAACTTTTGAAAAAAAGTTTGATATGCAGCACAAAACAAGATTTTTCATTTTCAGAAACAGGGTACTAACTTTTGATTAAATGCATGAAAGTTCATAAAAATTCACATTTTTGATCAGAACATATGCCGGTAGCAGTGGTGAAAATATAAAAAAATTCTATCGGGTACATTTTGAGAAAACTTTATCTAAACTTTCTTTGCCGTTTTTCTCCATTCAGAGTTTGTGGCATATGCGCCAAACCAATAATAAGCTGACGATATATCAACGCAGCAAAGATCATATTTTAAGTATATATTTTAAATTTAATTGTGATTGGTGCAAGGATATGGGTGCCTTTACTTAAAAAATTGAACTTTAGCTAAAATTATTATGATAATATAGAAAGAAATGTTTCTTGTAATCTCTACGATAAATTTTATTGTGGTCGGTCCAAGGACATCTATACCTCTCATATATCCTTTATTAAAAAAAATAAATTTTTGCTAAAATTATAATCACAATCATCATGATTTTACTCCATACAATAAATCGTATTGTAATTGGTGCAAGGATATCCTTTATTTAAAAAATTAAGTTATATCTGAAATTATGATGAGAATATTAAAAGAAATCAATCTTGTAGTAACTACGACAAATTTCGTTGCAATCGGTGAAAGGATATGCCTACCACCCATATATCCTTTATATAAAAAATTATATTTTAGCTACAATTATGGTCAGATTTAAAAAAAATTGTGCTCTTAGTCAACATTAGTGCTTTTGCTGAAATGATTATGAGAATATAAAAGAAATCACTTCTGCAGTCACTACGACAAGTGCCATTGCAATCTGTGCAAGGACGCACCCACCTTCCATATATCCTTTAACCAAAAATATTAGTTTTTGCTACAGTTATGATCTCAATGCAGCAAACATCATGCTATTAGTCAATATTATAAATATTATTGCAATCGGTGCAAGGATATGCTAACCTCTAACACATCCTTATTTAAAAAACTAGGTTTTAGCTGAAATTATGATGAGAATATAAAAAAAATCACTCTTGTAGTAACTACAAAAAATTTCAATGCAATCGGTGCAAGGATATGCTTACCTGCCATATATCCTTTATATAAAAAAAAATTTATTTTAGCTGCAATTATAGTCAGATTTAAAAAAAATGATACTTTTAGTCAACACTATAAATTTTATTGCAATCGGTGTAAGGATATGATAAACTCTCATATATACTTTATATACTTTATTTAAAAAATTAAGAGTTGGCTGAAAATATAAAAAGCAATCACTCTTATAGTTACTACGACAAATTTCATTGCAATCGGTTCAAGGATATACCTACCTCCCATAAACGCTTAATTCAAAAATTTTAGTTTTTGCTACAATTATGATCACAATACTGCAAACATTATGCTCTAAAATTTATAGCAATCGGTGCAAGGATATGCTGCCTCTCATTTATTATGCTCTAAAATTTATAGCAATCGGTGCAAGGATATGCTGCCTCTCATTTATCCTTTATTTTAAAAATTAACTTATAACTGAAATTAAGATGAGCATATAAAAAGAAATCACTTTTGTAGTAATTACGACAAATTTCAATGCAATCGGTGCAAGGATATGTTTGCCTCCCATATATCCTTTAACTCCAAATATTAGTTTTAGCTATAGTTATGATGAGATTGTAAAAATAAAGAGCTCTAGTAATGTCTAAGATAAATTTCATTGCAATCAGTGCAAGAACATTCCAATATCTCATATATCCGTAATTTTGTATATGAAGCTTTAGCCGTAATTCTGACTAGAGTGCAGCAAAAACTACTATAACAAATTTTAGAATTTTATTTAAAACCTTGGAAGGACAAGGCCTAACTAACACTGTCTATTCTTTTAGTTAAAGTTTCTTTAAGAACTCTAAATATTGCACGATAATAAAAAACTGGTATCTTAGTAAAGGCCGTGCAAATTTGTGTTGTCAAATTTATTAAAGTCACATTGTTAATATTTTTGTTTTTTAAAACTTTTCTTTTGAATATATTTATAAGCTCTTCAAATGTGATTCGAAAGATTTTTAAATTATAGCGATTTTGAATAACGTATTCAGCACATCGAGGGAGAGGTGTATATCGCTTGACATAAATAAAACTGTACAACATTTTTACTACTCTACATAAATTTAGTTTAATAAAGTTTATTGAACTCATCATATTGTTTTTAGTAACAGTATGATTTATTGAAGGAAATAAACTACTTAAATATCCATTTATTTTATATAAATCTATTATAAATATGCTTTTCACTTCATATTATTTTACTCTAATTCTTTGGCTTCCGTTTTATTTTTGATAGCTAAAATAAAAAGGTACCATAAATTGTTATACGCACTAATTAAATATGACACAGCAACATGAGCAAGCAGCACACGATATTTTACTTATAAATCGAGTAAATATTTATTTACGCCACGGAAATACTCTAACGGAAATACTCTAACTCACACTACTGGCATACATGCAACCACAAACAAACGTAAATACTGATACAACAAAATAACCAACATCACGTTTCACAGATCACTATTATTCATCATTAAAATTGTGAAAACAAGAAAAATTTTGTATGTGAGAGGGGGAAATGAAATACAACTGAAGAAATGCTTTAAAATTACTGGCAAAATAGTTATTTATATTTAATGTAAACTAAACATTTTAAATAATAAGGTTTAATATTAAAACCTTAAAAAACAGATAATTTTTAATTCCTTCTATAGGCAAAACAATTGTATATTATACAATTATAAAAAGCATTATTATTCCTTTATAAGCTCAACTGATACGTGTCTTTCTTAAAATATTATTGCATTGTAACAAAATATCAACTAAAGTGCTATTAAGCGTTTTGTTTTTAATTATTAAAATTATTTATTTGAAAAAACATTAATCATGATTAAAACATTCCTGCAATCATGAAGGATAAGCAGTGGCAGAGATAATTATATTTATAGAACTTTTAAGTTTCTTGCCCAATTTGGTTGAAACATATAGTAGATCACAGTAGAGGAGCCAGGCTTTTTGATTGTTGTTTTTAGAGATATCCTTTTTTAATCAAATAACACTGTACAACAAAATAAAAGTTTTTAAATAACAAAGTTCTAAATACGAAGATTGTAACGACTTACTCTGATAGAGGGCAGCAAAAAAATTATACGTGCACCGGAATTTTGAAAGCTAACATCTGGGATTCATTTTAGGGGAATTTAATGTAAAATCTATAGTGTTGGTGTTCTAGAAACTTAAAGAAATAAACCGTGATAACTTTTTCGAAAATCAGATTATTTTAAAGCTGATTGTACTCAACGACGACGAACCTGAATATGACCTTAACTCGATTTTGACTTAACTCAACTTAGGATGTTATGATAAGCCGACACATTTCTAATAATTTGTTTTAATATTAAAATCATCATAAAACCTTAAAGGTAAAATCACTTTGATTTAAGGAATTTTTTCTTTACATTTTAACACATTTTTCATATAAGAAATGTTCAAGTTCTGAGAGGTTTTCTATTTTAAACGCATTTTTGTATGCAACGTTTTTCCATTTTTGCAAAGAAAAAAAGTGAAAAGAGACATTTATTTTTAAAATACTGCTACTAAATTACCTTAACAGTTGGAAGTTGTTTTCTCTCGTTTTTTTTAAGAAGACGCAAGAAAAGCACTTATAAAAATTTATTGCAGGATTGAGCAAATAGAATATTATATAATAAATAGAAGTGCATGAAAAGTAATCATATAAAAATGACTTTGATTTGATTTAAGTTAAAATAGAAAAAAAGAAGATTGTTAAAAGAGAAAAAATGCCGAAGATTACAAATTTACAGGAAACATTTGCAAATACATATAATTATTTATTATAAAACAAGTTAAACAATTGTTGTAAAGATTCTAAAGCAAAGAATGGTAAATCGACAGAATTACAGGAGCTCTCAGGCTAATGCAAAATATATAAACTAAAAACTTATTTGTAGTTTGACAAAATCCTTTTGAGGACATGCCTAAAGCTATTACGCTCTGCGAAAAATTTTATTGCATAAAAGTACATGCCTAACTCCAATATATACATAATTTTGTGTACATAATTTTAGTTGCAATTGTGATCAGAATGCTGCGAAAATAGTGTTATTTAAATATAGGACAAATTTCATTGAAATAAGTGCAAGGACATGCTTGCCTTCTTTCAAATCCTTATATTTAAAAACTTCATTTTCACTAAAAATTGTAATCAGAATGCAGGAAATATCAATCCTTAATCTTTACGATGATTTTTATTGTAGTCGCTGCAAGGACATTCTAAACTTCTACATATATATCTTTAATTTTTTAAATTAAATTTTAGTAAAAACTATAATAAGAAAAACAAAGCTTTTAGCCTCCACAATAAATTTTGTAGCAATAGGTACAAGGACATTCCTACCCTCCATATATCCTTAAAATAATCACAAAACTTTAGCCGCAGCAATGATCAGAATGAAGCAAAAATTGTGCTATTAAGCTATACGTTAAATTTAATATATACGTATGCCATATATCCTTAATTTTAAAATCTACATTTTAGATAAAATTATGAACATATGAACATAAATCATACCGCTAGTCTTTGCGAAGATTTTAGTGCAAGGATATCCCTCTCTTCTATATATCCTTATATTACAAAATATATTTTAGCTTAAATTATGATCAGAATGTAGGGAAAATCACATTTTTACGCTCTACGATAAATTTCATAATAATCACTGCAAGGATATGCCTACTTGGCTAATATCCTTAATTTAAGAAAACTAAATTTTAGCAAGATTTATAATTAGAATTAAGCATAGATCACAGTCTGTGGCTCTATGAAAAATTTTATCGCAATCGGTGTAAGGACATGTCTACCTTTCATATGTCCTTAATTTTATTAGGCAAATTATAGCTAAAATTATGATCAGAATGCGGGATAAATCAAGCTTTTATACTCCACGATAAATTTGATTGCAATCGATGCAAGGACATTACTATCTTCCGCTTATCCATAATTTTAAAGATATCATTTTAATCGAAATTATGAGCAGAATATAGCGAAAATCATGTTTTTAAGCTCTTCCGTAAATTTCATAGTAATCAGTGCAAGGACATTCTCACATGCCATATATCCTTGATTTTAAAAACTTTATTTTGGCAAAAACCATGATCCCAATACAAAAAACAAACATACTCTTAGTCTCTTCCATAAATGTTATTGCAATCGGTGCAAGGGCATTCCTACCTTTCATATATCCTTTTGTACAAACTTAGTTTCTATAATAAATTTTATTGCAAATAGTGATCAGATTTTAGTGAAAATTATGTTATTAAGTTCTACAACACATTTTATGGTAATCCATGTAAGGACATGCCTATCTGCCACATATCCTTAATTTTAAAATCTACCTTTCAGCTAAAATTAGAATCAGAATGCAGTATAAATAACGCTCGTAGTATTACTGCTGTCAATCCAAGAACTTACGTACACTACATACATATATCCTTAATTTTAAAAACTAAATTTTAATTGAAGTTTCTTTTCTTTTTAGTTTTTTATGTCATTTTCCATTTTTCATTTATTACGCAAAGTTTTTAATTCATTTAATGCCTTAAGCTGCTTGAAATATAAAAGATTAAATATACTATAAATATATTATATAGATATTTTTTTCTTAAATGTTAAAGGGGAGAGAATTAGAGAAAAAAAAACTTTTGTAACTCATTTCGTTTTGATGATTTTACCGAGGCTGCAGACAAATTCGCTTGGCTGCTACATATACAAGGAAATTAAGATTTATGAAGACAATTTTACAGCTTTAAATTAAGACACTTTATCATTTTATCAGCTCACCATCTTATAAAGCGGCAGCAGCAGCAGCAGAAAAAGAAGAGTTAATTTGAGGAAAAGTAAAGCAGAAAAGTATAATGAAGTTTTTAAGTGGTTGGTGGCTAAAGGGTTATTATTATTTATATTAAATAGAAACTGATATTTTACTAAAGCCCAAAGTTTTGTCTTTAATGTCTCTAAGAGAATTTTAAAATGATTTCATTTTGATTATTTAAGTTTTAGGAATTTCTTGAACTGGCACTTAATATCCTTGTTACTATATGACGTTGGTGCCAAAGCCAAATGTGATGATCTCATATTTTTTAAGTTTTCATTTCTTAAGTTTTCTTGAAGAATATTTACTTGTTATTAAAATTAGCTTTAAAGATTGATTCTAATTCATATTGACCATTTATAAGTTTTTACTAATAAAAATTTTGTGAAAAAAATATTAATAAAATTTGTTTGATTTAAAAGCACAAAAACAGCAGTCAAATATGTTCGTCCTTTCTTTTATATTTGGCGAGCTTCTTAATAAATTTTCATACCCGGTGTATGAGTGTTAATAAATATTTAATATTAATCATACGTT
Source organism: Panzeria rudis (assembly GCA_956483635.1). NCBI lineage: Eukaryota > Metazoa > Arthropoda > Insecta > Diptera > Tachinidae > Panzeria > Panzeria rudis. The sequence goes on along the minus strand of OY101450.1, from coordinate 4,408,832 downwards.
CCCGACAACAATAATATACAGCCATGTCACAGAAAACCATTCCGATCAAAAGCGGTTTCAATCCCGTAAGTTATTTTTTCAGAAAACAATAAACAAAAAATTGTTTCGTAATCAAACCACTTTTAAATTTCAAAATGGAATTGACAAATACTTTTCTACTAACTTCGTTTGCAGTAAGTATATGCTAAAAACCTTGCATAGTTTTAGGAGCGTCAAATAAATGTTAGGCCGTAAGATATCCATGTTAATAAAAAGCTTAATGTGAGCTTTGGTTGTAAAAACCAGAGTAAACAAATGCCACTAAGCTTTATCATTGTAAAATAAAAATACAAAATAAACGGAGTCTGAAGACTGCAGAGCAAAAACGATCGGAATAAAAGTACGGAATTAAAATCATTCCGATCGGAATGTGCGACATTCCCGATAGTAAAACAGTAGTCCTATTCAAAATCGTGTGCAATTGCTATGATGCACGACGATTTGCACAAGATTGCGAATAGCGCTAATTTATTTGAAATTTGGGTTCCTACATTACACTAAGCAACAAAACGAAACATTTGTCATGACCTTTGATCACCACTATATTTTTTGGTGTGCTATGGTCCCCTAACTAAAAAGCAGTCAAAATTAAAAATTCTATTTTAATTTTTTTTTTCTACAATTTGGGATTTTTGAAAAGGCTTTTATAACTTACGATGTAAATTTTCAAAAAGCCGATACATGTTTATATATTTTTGGTTCCCTCTAAGTAAGCTTTTGCCATTATTAATTTCTAATAATTTTTTTTAAAAATACAAGTTTTTCCAATTTTTCCTAACAAAAACATATTTTTCATCCTCGGAATAATTCCGAAACTGTTGAGTATATAAAAAATATTACCAAAACTACTTAAAGGTAATTTTATTTTAAATTTCTCCTTCTTAAGTTATGATGAAATCGGTGGATCAGCCTTCTGAAAAATCTCAAATTTTAGAAAAAATTTATAAAAAAATTTAAAAAATGTATCCGTAGAATTTTAAATTTTCGACTGTTTTTGTCATCAAAGTTCATGGCAGAGTTTAATTTTCTTGCATAGTGTAATAAAACAATATAAAAACATTTTAAGAAAACGGAAAGCTATAAAGTTTATATAAAATTCGGATTTCTCTATTATTTAAATAAAAATTTATTTCCCTTAAAAAAAAGCTTAAGGATCTTTCCCTTTTGATTTCCTTTTTTTGCCTTTTTAAATAACATTAATATATAAAAATTATCATTAAATCAAAATGTAATAAAGTAGAATTCAAGTACTCTATTATAGATATTATCATTTTCAAAGGATATTTTTCTTTTCTTATGATGTTGTGTTTTTTTCTGTAACACATTTTTTGTTTTGTTTTTCTGAAAACTTTTATGTATCACGAGCCAAGCAAGGCCTTTAAGTCATTTACTGTTTGTATTGTAATGTATATATTTGTCACGCTTGGCAAATAATCTTTACGAGTGTGTTTTATGCTTGAATTTTTTTGTTTTATTTCATTTTTTTTCTTCTTATATTTAGCAGACAAATATAATCAACACAATCGTCATCGTCATCAACATCATCATCATCACTATCAGCAAGCAGCATATAGAAATAAAATAAGAATAACATAAAAATAAAAAGAACCCCACATTTCCTTCAAAGAAAATTTTACAAAAAATGTGATTTTTAGTTTACATGAGCTTTTTCTTTATGTTTAAGTACAACATAATGAACAACAACAACAACAACAACAAAATATATATATATAAAATAAAAATAAAAAAACAGAATTAGTTTCCTTAAACATTTCCTATGCGAGACAAACTTAATATGCGTTAAGAAAAGGGAGAAGTGCTTTTGTTAAATTTAAACTTAACCACTTTAACTAAAGCTACGCTGACAATTGGCAAATATTTGACAAAAACAACAAACGAACAAAATTTTTTTTTCCTTTAACTCCAATATTTTTTTAAATATTGGTTCGCATTTAAAACCAAGTTAAACAACACTAACCCTGAGCAAAAGTAGTGGTTACGCTTATTTTGACAAATATTCTGCTTTAACACATACACACACAGTGTGGAAGGAGAATTTATTGTTATTGTTGTAATAACTCCACTGTAAGTGGCAAAAAAAAATACTCATATATATCTCTCTTTATCTTGAAATTTTTACTAGTGTAAAATTTAAATTTTTAAAGAATTGGGTTGCTGCTGTTTATGTCGCTGAAAATGAAGACAAATAACGATGCAGCAGAAAACTTGTGGGTTTGTATCATATATTTTGATAACTGCTCTACCCTTTTAGGTAGAAGAGATATTGAAGAAGTGGTCGAAAAGTGGTCACTTGAATACTACACAATTTTTTCTCATTTAGTATTTCACAAAAACCATCAAGAAGCCACCCGCAATTTGCTAGATTATATACCCCAGTTGGAACAATGGTTAAAACAATGGCGGATAAAAATTAACGAACAAAAATGTCTACACATCACTTTTACATTGTGCAAAGAAACCTGCCCACCTACACAAATAAATAACCAAACTATACCTCAACACACGGAAGTAAAATATCCCGGTGTTCATCTTGATCATCGTCTAACATGGAAGTCACACATAAATGCAAAGGTGACCCAAATGAAATTAAAAGCAGCTCAAATGAATTGGCTCATTGGAAGAAACTCTACTCTAAGCCTAGATTGTAAACTTCTTCTATACAACTCCATTCTAAAACCAATATGGTCCTACGGAACCCAGTTATTGGGCACTGCCTCGGCATCAAATGTAGAAAAAATTCAAAGGCAACAAAATAAAATACTTCGTACGATTACAGCAGCCCCATGGTATGTCAGAAACAAGCGAATTCATAAAGACCTGGATGTGCCGCTGGTTAAGATAGTGTTTTCTAAACACGTGACAAGCTACATAAAAAGACCTGAGTTGCACCCAAATCCCCTAGCCCGAAACATCATTAACTTTAGAGGCCACACTCGGCTGAGAAGGAGGGACACTCTTGCTCTCAGCCTAATACGAGAGACGTAAACAACCAAACAACCAACCGCTGAAACAAATATTTTTGTCTGGCACTGGCTGGACTTAAAAATTAAAATGTTAGAGCTAAGATTTGATTACTTATTTTTAGTTCAATTTTATTGAAGATACAATAAATAAATACATATAACCGAAAAAAAAATTTTGTATTTCGTTATTATGATCAAGTAGTTCCGTTTTGATATTTTTACTCGTTTACGAAATATGATTTTTTTTAAATCGTAAAAGATACGGACCTGATATTTTCTCAGAATATGTATAACCTAAGGCTGCTACAACAACAAATATATGACAGTAAAAAAATTAAAGTGTGCTCTAAAGCGGGCAACGAAATATGTTGAAATCCTAATATATTATACACACACTTATATGTATTTACCTTGTAAATTTTTTTCTGTTGTACGGTGTAATAAAATTTTTTGATATTTTTCTTAAAATTACAACTAAACTGCAAAGAATACATTTGATTATTAGGCTAAGGTTCGTAACGTTATATTCAGAAAGAATTGGGTATGATTAATATTCCAAGGAACAAGAGTGATTTAATTCTCGTATTCAATTTTCACGAAAAACTTGTATATATAAGAATTAAAATTACATTCAACAGAGCCACCTGACAAGTGGTGATAGCAAATACACGTGAGCAGTGACGATGGAAGTGTAGCGGCTTCCGAAAGTGGCGCTACTCTGTTCTGCTGTGTACGTTGAAAAAATCAAGTTGATGTTAATTTTTCCCTTGTTCCTTGGAATATTAATCATGCCCAATTCTTTCTGAATATAACGTTACGAATCTTAGCCTAATAATCAATTTGGATTCACAAAGCAAATACGTTCGAAATAATCATATTAATAATAATACATGTTTTATTTTTCTCGTGCAACATTTCATCAAAAACTTTAAAAAAGATTCTGAATGAAAGCAATTGCAATTAACTAGTGAAATATATAAAGAAAAGGAAACTGTTTTTGAAAGATGGAAAAATGAAATTTAACACAAAGCAATGCCCTCAAAACAGAAAATTGCACACGCAAAAAAAAGAATGTAAAGTTCTAAACAAAAGTTAACGAACATTGCACAAGCACACAAACAAATACACAATTTTTTAAATTTATTTAACCACTTCTACATGCATACGTATGTAGAAGTGCTTACTGTGTGTGTATGTGTGTGTGTGTGTGTGTGTGTGTGTGTGTGTGTGTGTGCGTAACTGTGCCTTTAGGGAGTCAGATAAAAAATGTTAAATAAATATTTATAAACTTTAATTATTCAATATAATAAAACTTACCTTAATATGAATGAACAGCGAGCGAACAGCAAAGGAAAAGGAAACAGTTTAAATCGTTGTTCTAACGTTACACACACAGGATACAGACAGGAGGCGAACTACATACAAACCAGTAATTGTTCAAGAAAGAAAAATTGTCTGTTGTTTTTACCAGCTCAGAGTGAAGGAAGACAAATCTTTTATGCTTGAGTTTTCTCTTTTTTTTGTTGGCTTTTTTACAGTGAAACAATTAAATATGAAATTACAATCACTTTGTTGTTATAGTCAACGTCTGTACAGCAAGCATAAACATCATGACTGTTTAGTTTGTGCATGTGTTAGCTGTCAGAGGAGGGTATCATTGTGATGTTTAAATAATAAAAGCACTTTTTTCGTTTTAGTTTAGTTTAGTTGAGTTTTATTTAATTTTTTTTTCTTATTTGTTTTTATATTTTTTGTTCTGCTGTTGTTTTCTATATTACATTGTTTTATAACTAATTAAAAATTTAATAACATCAAATGTAAATTTCAATTAACTTAATTACAAACTTCTATACATTAAAATTGTAGTTTGTTTGCCATGACTTTTTTTTCTTTGCTATTTTATTTTATTTTTTTTCAATTTTATTTCTTTTTTATATCAAAAATGTTTTTAACACAGCCACATTAAAATTCACATCAATACACACCCACACACATTCATTTACTTTATTTACACTTGTTTGTTTTGTTGCAGTTGTTTTGTTTCATTTAAATGAATGACATTTATTTGTCAACCTCAGAGCTCAATTTCAATAAAAAAAATATAAAAAAAAGAATTGTGTTTGTAGTGGTATTGGTAAAGCACTCAGACATATAAAGTTCATACTTACATATGTACAAGCTCTTTAACGCAGTTTGTGGCAAATCAGCAGCAACAACAACCAACACCAAACATTAGTTGTTTTAAACAGCAGCCAACAAAAAAAATTCACAACATTAACAAAAATTATAAATAATTAAATTTTCGTTTTTATTTATTTTGTTTTGTTCATTTTTGATGAGTCTTAATGGATTAAAGCTTTGAGTGCTTAAACGCAGGAATTTTAAATTCTTGCTTTAATATTTATCGTATATATAAATATTTTATTAAATTTGTAAATTAAGAATTTAATGGATCTTTTTATTTTTCTACTCGTACATCAAAAGTAAACATTAAAAGCTCATTAATTAAACAGGCAACATATTGTTTTGAAAATCCCAAAAAAGTTTGTTTAAACACCCAAATATGTGAAACACTAAACTGGAAAGTTAGTTGTCTTTAAAAAAAGTTTCCAAAACTCTGTTTTTAGATTATTTTAGTTTGAATAATACACAAACAAAAACATCTTTTTTATAAATTTTCCCTCAAAATGCTTTCTGTTTAATACAACTTTATTTTCTATCAACTCATTTGCAATTTTCTTTCATTCATTCAATGTGTGCACTTTTATTTGAGCCTCATCATTCTATTCATTTTACTTAAACAAGCGAATAATCAGCGTTTTTTCACACAACTTTTCAAATGGATTTTTTCCTTTATGAAACTATATTTTTGCTTCCATTCACAATTATATTTATTTAATTTGTTTTTTCTCAATTAATCCGTTTTCGTTAAGAGGACATCATGTGTCTTCGCAAACCGTTACTAAACTGAATAGTTCGTTGTTTAAGCACTTCGTTTTTGTTTGCATTTAAAAATAAACTTTAACATTTAACTGTCGCTAACATTTTAATGTTATATTGGATTGTAAGTTAACAGTGAAGACAGCAAGCAACAGTTATTAGTTTGAGAAGACAAGTAGCACGTGCGAGTAGCATGTAAGTGTAAAGGTAAACAGAGAGTTAATATGATAAAAAGATATTGCGCAGCATAATTTTGAAATTGCAGCAATAACACTGGTCTGCAGAAAAAATCGCCTTTAGAATAAAAAATGTATAAGATACAAAGCTTAATGTGTAATTTGAGCTTGTGTAAAATGGTAGCAAAGTACTGAGGGAAAAAAAGGTTAATAGATCTGTACCTTTGAAACTTGCGTTCCGATTACAAAATGATGTATATGAAAATCATAGAGGAGGATCTATGCTTTCAGAATGTTGACATATAGACCACCATCCTGTTGAAATATTCTTTCAACTACAGGGTGTCAAATTTGACTACCTCGGGCATGAAAAACTTTGTTGACTTTGAGACTTGCTGAGACGACTTTTACATAAGTTTTTCTAACTACGACCCTTCTTCAAATATTCCTACTTGTTTGATATATGATTATGTTGTAATTTGCTTCCGAATCAAGTAGTCGTTTTTAATGTTTTGAAATTCAATACATATTAATTTTTAATATATTTTCAATTTTTAAAATTTGTCGCATATAACAAGATATAGTGCCCACTGTGTTAAAAATAGCCGCCTAATTTTTTACAGATCTTAAAGCCCAGCAAAAATATCCGTCTAGAGGAAGCAGGTTTGTAAGGGTGAGATTTCTGTACTCTACCTTTCCAACCTGCTTCGGGATTACATGATTTTTTATGGGATGTACCACTTGGTAGGTCTCGAGATATGAGCTTCTTTCTACGCATCCTAGATGCATTAACCTCATGGCTTTTTTTATATCTACGTAAGCGAGAGAGGATGAACTACAAAAAGGTTTGAGCTGAATAAAAAGCTTCATGTTTAAAAAACATGAAAAAAATTATTAGCCGACAAAATTCGTCGTGTTTGCGGTAAATTTTTCAACTCGCTTACGTTATTGCATCCTCGTAAGGCGTAGGGGATGCACTGTGTGCTTTTGCACATCTCCGAAGCCCCTCTAGTTAATCTTATGGCTTCCTTGTACTAAATTTGTTTTTGCTGCGAGCCTACATCCTTGCCCATGATTTTTGTGGTTCAGACTATTAATTTGGAAGACTGGGTTTTTCGATGACTAAGGAGTTTTATCGGTAAAATTGGTATTATATAACAACATATAGCGCCCACTGTGCTAAAAATATCTGCCTCTCTTATCAAAGACCTTATAGTAATATTTACGTAAATTTTTATTTCTGAAAATTTTATTATTTCTAGTTCAATTTTTTAATTAATATTTTTGAATTAATGTAAATTCAAATTATTTTTATTAGGAGTGGAGTGTTGGAATATTCAAATCAGATGAGCAGAATGGATCAGTACTACTGATTTCGACAGGCCGCTACACCATCTCATCAGCGTTCTTGCTCACTTTTACCGCCTATGAAGGTGGATGCTTTTTACAAGGAAACATCAGCTATTTAACTAATTTTTGCCAGCAAATAGAATACCAGAATTTTATTTAAGCTCGTGCCATGCATTCTCTTTATTGTGACTCAATTTTAGTCTTTGCCGAAATTTCCCTATCTGATTAATATTCCAACACTCACAAACTTGTTTTTTTTTGTCTCGCTCTGATGGGTATTTTTTCAATACCTACAATCAAAGCTACAAATACTCCACACTCTTAATAAAAATAATTTGAATTTACATTAATTCAAAAATATTGCACTAGAAAGCCGAAATAATAAAATTTTCAGACTTATAATCTACATCCTTGCTTATTATTTATCCTTTATTTTTAGTGTTACGCCTTAACATTTTGCTTGTAGCATAGTGTACTTGGAAATAATGTTTAGGCTTTTTCTAAAAAACCCCATTTTTCTGAAAAGCTTACTTACTTTCTTCTAAATGATACTTTTTCTGAAAATAGTACGTTTTCTGAAAAACGCACTTTTCCTGAAAATGGTACATTTTGTAAAAATGGTACTTTCGCTAAAAATTATACTTTTTCTGAAAATTGTACATTTTCTGATCATAGTACTTTTTCTGAAAGTAGTACTTTTTCTGAAAATAGTACTTTTTCTGAAAATTTTATTTTTTCTGAAAATAGTACTTTTAGTCAAAATGGTACTTTTTCTGAAAATGGTACTCTTACCTGAAAATGGTATTTTTTCGGAAAACGTTTACTTTTTCTGAAAATGGTACTTTTTCTGAAAATTTCAATTTTTTCTGAAAATGGCACTTTTATTGAAAATATTACCTTTTCTGAAAATAGAGCTTTTTCTGGAACTGGTACTCTTTATGAAAATGGTACTTTTTCTGAAAATGTTTACTTTTTTTGAAAATGGAACTTTTCCTGAAAATTGTACTTTTTCTGACAATGGTACTTTTTCTGAAAAACATACTAGTATGTATATTGAAAGGCTGTTGAAAATAATAACCAAAATACCTTGAAACCAAAACAGAGATGGGCGAGTGTCGAAATTTTCCAACACGTACGGCAAAAATCTTCAAAACACGACACGACACAACAGGCACGAAATCAAATCTAATAACAAACAAAAAATACATATTTCTATATTCAAAAATATATTTACCTTTTATTTTAACGTTTCATATATTACAATATTTTTATTTACATATTTTTGTTGAGAAACAGTAACTTATCCAGGTTTTCGCTCAATAATCTTGTGCGGCTTAAGAGTAATCAAAAAGTGGAGCTGCATATATCTAATACCTGTTTGGCAAGCTTTTGCAGTCATACATATTTTAATCTTAAACCGTTTCATGGTTTTTCGTGTCAAGCTTGCTTAACACTACACGACCCGAATACGAATGAAATCAGATTTTCTTTCACGAACACTTCGTATTGAGTCGTGCATGTTCGTGTCACGAAAAAACAACCACAAACTATTTTTCTGACTATAATGCAAAAGAAGATGTTGAGTATTTACTCCTTTCATGTTGCAATAACAATTCTAAGCCTTTTATATTTTACTTTGTCACATCTCTGCCTTAACGAACTAAGTAGATAATAATAGTTTTTATATCTCTACTTAATTACGCGAACCTAAATGTTAAGGACAACAAATTTTACATCTACGAAGCCAATTAAATTTAACATGTACGAATAATGTAATATTTCCAAATAACTTAAAGCAAAATATGCACCTGCTTCCAAATTATTTTCATTTTTTCTCAAAAGCAATAACAGAAACACTTTAAACAGTTTTAACATCAATTACCTAGAAAATGCAATTGTTGTATTAAAACTTTTGCAACAAACATTCATAGAACCAGCCAGCCAACTAGCTAAACAGAACATAATAGCAATCACAAGCCAGTTGAGAAAACGATAAGGATATACACGATACAAAAACATTAAGTTAAAAAAAATCCTTTCTTCATTCTTCACTGCTTTCTACATAAATTTGGTTTTGTGTTTTTCCTTGTAACACACTCACTTGAAGTTTTGGCAAATGCAAAAAACAACTTAAGAAAATTTTCAATTTAAAACAACTCTTTAGCATTTAAGATATTCGTTTCTCCCTCGGTGGAGGGGAGGCATTCAGTACCTTCTTTATTCTAATATTCATTTCCTGTTGTTGCCATTTTCAATGAAATCTTTAAATTTTGATCAAAAAGCATAAAACGATAATGGCTTGCATACTTACGAGAGTATTGCATTAGATTGGTCCATGTAGCATACAACAACAACTACAACAATAACAATAACAGAAAATATTAATGTGAATTGCAACTATAACGATTACGATTTCGATCTCAACAATAGTTTTCAATTTTGGTAATCATTGGTTTTTAGATGCTTTGACTTCTTTTATTTTCGGGCATTTCTTCTATTCAATTTTTTCTTTTATTGCTGTCAGAGATTTTTGTTTGCCATTTGTTCGTTTGTATATTCGCTGAGTGCTTGCTAATATATTGGAAAATCGCCATAATTGAGTTTGTTATTTTGCTAAAGGAAAAAAAAGGATATTTAAAATGCGAGAGAGGATTGTAAAGGAGCTATATATTGAAAAAAATACTAATATTATTACATGAGACTTTTTAGTCAATTCCGATCCATGTGTCAATGAAATTCCTCAATATATAAAACATCGTCGATTAGAAACTATATCGCAATAAAACAAACCATTGAACCAATTGAGCTCAAATTTACGTTGTTAGGTCTGTCACAGAAACAAGACTCGTACGAAAGTCAAAACGAAAACATGTTTAGCTCCTTTATATTTTTTCGCTCAAGCGCTTTTCAATTCTGACGGTTTTTCCGTTTTTGCAAATTTACTTTTCGTTTTGAACACTTTTACATGTTTTGGTGATTTTTCTTTTGTTTTAGCGATTTTTCACCATTTTTGTGATTTTTTAAATTTTTTGTTTTGGCGACTTTTACCAGTTTAAGTACAGTCAAATCAGTGAACCAATTGGACTCCAATTTACACTATCACTCGTGTTACAAAAACTAGACTCGTGCGAAAGTGAAAACATATTTAGCCTCTATAGATTTTTTCGTTTTGGCGTTTTGCTTTTTTGCTGTTATTCTGGTTTTGCAATTTTGTTCGTTTTGACGATTTTTGCTTGTTTTTAGTGATTTATCTGTTTAAGTGCTATATTTCGGTTTTAATGATTTTTTTTTTTTGTTCTAACGATTTTTTCCTATTTTGGTGACTTTTTTGGTTTAAGTGCTATTTCTGAGTTTTTTTTTTTTTGTTTTAACGATTTTTTTCCTATATTCGTGACTGTTTTCGCTACTCTTTTTCAATCTAAGCAATTTTTCCGTTTTCCGATTAACATTCAAATCATTTCGTTTAGACATGACCTCAAAACCAGTCCTGTCAGAAAAACAAAATTCATAGAAAAGCCAAAACAAAAACATGCGTCCCTAGACATTTTACGTTTAAGCATTTTTTCCGTTTCGATATTTTTGATTCTTATGTTAATTCTATGCGAATAAGATTTTTTTAATTTTGGCGATTTTTGGTGATTTTTTCCATTTTGGAGATTTTTTGGCGACTTTTTTTAATTCAACCCATCGTTTTGTTTTGGCGATTCATTTCATATTTTAATAATTTTTCATATTAGCGATTTTTCCGATTTGTAGAATTTTTCCTTTTGGAGACTTTTCCGTTTCATGGATTGCTTTTTAGGTTTTAAGATTTATTCTAATTCAAGCAATTTTTTTGTTTTAGAGATTTTTTTCAATTTATGAGCTTTACTTTCGTTTTGTCGACTAAAATTCTTTAAGCATCGGCTAGAAAGCACATCACAGTCAAACCCCTAAAGCAATTGAGCTCAAATTTGCGCATCAGGTCAGCCACAGAAACAAAACTCGTAGGAAAATGAAAACAAAAACCTGGTTAGATTCTCTAGATTTATGTTCGCTTCAAGCAGTTCGTTCAAGTAGTTTTTTTCGAGTATGAACATTTTTCATTTTGCCAATTTTACTTGTTTGGTGATTTCTTCGTTTAAGTGATTTTTTTAGTTTGGCATTTTTTTCTTTTGCTTTGGCAATTTTTCTCACTTTTGTTTTTACGACTTGTTTCCGTTTCATCACTTTATTTTTTAATGCTTTTTCCGTTTTGGCGATTTATGTGCCTTGCAGACTTTTTCCTTTCCCCAGTTTCCTTTCGATTTTTTCCCCGTTTTAGCGATTTTTTTCGTTTTTGGTAATTACTTTTCGTTTTTGCGCTTCAGTTTTCGTTTAGGCGACTTTATTTCATTTTTGGTGATTTTGCTTAATTTGATGATTTATTTTTTCCCCGCTTAAGTGTTTTTTAGCTTTTTTTATATTAAAGATTTTTCCAATTATAGAAATCTTTTTTGTCTACTTTTTTTCTATCAAGCAATTGTTTCTTTTTGACGGCTTGTTTCCGTTTTAGCAATCTAATTTTGTTTCAACGATTTTACAATTTTTTGCTTTTCCAGTTTAGAGCTTCACATTACCTTTAACAATTTTATCGGTCTTATTTTATTTTAGCGATTTTTTCAGTTTTTAGCATCTTTTTTCGCTTTAGCGAATTTTACCCATTTTGGAGATTTATTTTTGCTTTAACGAGTTGTTTTCAATAAAAGCTTTTTTTCTCGTTTTAGCGATTTGGTTTTTACTATTTTTTTCCGGTTCAAGTTTTGGCGATCATATTTTCGTTTTAAAGAACTCCTACGTTTTCGTCGATTTTTCCTGTTTTGGCGGTTTATATTGCGTTTTCGGGATTTTTCCTTCTATGCAATTTTTTCCCCGTTACGACGATTTTTTTCTTGTTAGGCAATTTTCCCATTTAAGCGCTTTTTTCGTTTTAGCGGGCTTTTAACGCTATGCGATATTTTTTTCATTTTTCGCTATCTTTCCCGTTTCGTTGAGTTTTTTTCGTCTTGGCGATTTTTCTCTATTTTAGAGGTTTTTATTGCTTTTTAGCCATTTCCCCTTTTATGCAATTTTTTCCCGTTAAGACAATTTTTTCTCGTTTAGGAAATTTTTTCGTTTCAGCGCTTTTTTTCGCGATTTTTTCTCGCCAGGTAATTTTTTTCATTTGTAGCAATCTTTTCCGTTTCGTTGGCGATTTTTCGTTTTGGCGATATTTTCCCGTTTTTTGGTGATTTCTTTTTCATTTTAGCGTATTTTCCCGTTAGAGAGATTTTTTCCCCGTTTTGATGATTTTTATTTATTCAACGCTTTTTCGTTTCACATTCTCGTTTCAATTTTCGTTTCATATTTTTATTTTTTACCCGTTCGAACGCGTTCCAAAGGGACCCTTTTTCCAATAAGTTCCTTATCAACCCACCCTCGCAAGAAGCCAGCAAATAACTAGGAGTATGCCATTTCCAACATTTTCCCAATAGTATTTTGCAGTGTATGTTAAAAAAAATACAAAAACACTTCAATTGTTGTTGCAACAAAAATTTTTATTTCCGTTTTCAATTTACAAAACATTGTAAGAAGCATTTATTGTTAAAAATGTCCAGATATAAATATTTTCCTACTCTATTCTTTTTTCAAAAGTGCTCCTGTGCATGTCTGTGTGTGTGTGTGTTTGTTCTACTCCATAGACCCAAAGCATTTTATGAATAGATTCTATGATTTCATTTGAAAATCTTCTGATGCCTCGCTTTAGATCGTTAAAAGGGTTTTTGTTACGAAAGTGTGGGAACAAATGTGCCGAAACGAGTAAAATTTAGTGTGTGTGCATGTGCATGTGTGGCTGCATGTGTTTGTTTGAATGTGTGTGTGTGTGTGTGTGTATGTGTGTGTGTGAATGTCTTAAGGTATATTTAAGAAAATCAAATCAATTACGAATATTGTACTCAAGCTAAGACAGATAAATATTTTAATCCATCCTGCTTGAGCTCTTTGCTATCCATTGTTATTATTTCCATTAGGGTTTCCCACAAATCCAGCTGTTTGTATATCTTTAATTTTAGCGGTGACAGCATCAGGCGAATCATCAATATTATCAACAACTTCAGCTGAAGGTTTTTCTATTTGGGCTTCGGCTTCAGTGCTTCTTCCATCCAAGTTTCTGGACTGATTGTTTCCTGTATCCGATTCTTCTTTGGGATCTTCTTGTTCAGTTTTGCCCTCTTCCTCTTTAGGCAAATCGTGTGGTGTTGCTTTTTCTTCACCTGCTTTGGAATTTTCTTCAACATCCACATTATTTTCTTCGCTGTTGGAATTTTCTTCTTCACCCTTATTATTTTGCTCTTCAGCGTTCTCCTCTTCGTTTTGGTTGGCATTTTCTTCCCCTTCAGGTACCTCGTTTTCAATATTTTGCTCAACTTCTTGGTCTTCATTTGAAACCTTTTCTTTGGCTTCATCCTCAGCTGGATTTTCCTGCTCTGAAGGTACTTCTTCGTTCACATTCTCTTCTAGCTTTTTATCCTCTTTGTTTACTTCATCGTTTAAATTTTCCTCTGCAGCTTTCCCCTCGCCTAAATCGGCCTCATTATCACTTTCATGAGGTTGCTCCACTTCATTTTTACTTTTATTATCTTCTTCTGCATTTTCTTTTGATTGGTTTTCGTCATCTTTAGTGTCCTCTGGAGGACTTTCATCTGATGCTGGAACTTCCTCTCTTAAGCCATCCTCTTCCGCTTTCGCCTCTTTATTATCGACCTCCGAATTTTCCTTTGATTCATTTTCTTTTACATCAGATTCACTTGATGCTGATTTTTCTTCGCCCCCATCCCCATCCGCCTCCTCTGGCTCGTTGTCATTTTCTGCAGGTGGCTCAATCTCAGTTTCAGTTTGGTCTTCATTTTCGATATCTTTTTGATCATCATCAATTTCTTTATCTTCATTATTTCCTTCTTTTGCATTTTCTTTCAGTTGGTTTCCATCTACTTCTATGTTTTCATCAGAAGCTTTACTCTTTTTTGTTTCAATATCACCGTTATCTTCATTAGCTAGCGATTGATTTTCTTCATTACTCTCAGCTTCGCCATTATTTTTATTTGCTGGCTTTATTTTAGATTCAACATAGATGACGACAATGCCATAACTAGTAATTTTACCAGATTCCTCCTCCTCCTCTTCCTCTTCGGCTTCCAACTCCATTTCTGCCTCATCAGTAACTTGACTATCATCTGCTGCGCTTAATGCCAGTTTCATATAACCTTGTTCATTTATTTCCAAAATTTTGCCATGACATTCTTCCTTCCCCTCCTTCTTGCCACCTGTCACCATATCACAATATAATCCCGGCTCTAAGCAGGCATAAACTTCTTTAACAAAATCCATTACAGGATCATTATTTATGGCCATAAATGCCTTGTAACCACGACAAAATGTCACTTGATTGGCTCCATTAGTTTGAAAAAATATTATACTTTCCTCCTTGTTACCAGGCCCTCTAAAATAGTTGGCTACTTTAAGCATACTAACCAATTCCGGCCATCTGTGCTCACATACCCAACCAGATTCTTTGGTGCATTGCTTTTGTTCGTTAAATTTAGGGGAACTTATCTCCTCTTCATTTGCCTCTTCCCAGGGAGGTCCTTGATTTATATCTGTGTCTGGAAAATAGTAGGAACTCATAATCCTTTTAATGGCACCATAAGGATGCACCAACATGAAAACATTGGCCATTAGGTATTTAATGCGTTGTTTATAAGACAGCATTTGATTATTGCCCAAGTTTGCTGGCAGACCTCGTTGGATATCATGGGAATCTATGAAAACCAAGGAGTCCTCATGAGGTAGAAAACCCAGGGCTGGACCCCAATTAATAAGAGAACTTAAAGCCACTTTTCCTCTCAGAATGGTAGACAATTCAGCTGGATACAGATATTCAGATACGACGCCATAGGTGGAGTATTCGGTTCTAAAACAAGAATTTGTTCAATTAATTTATTTTAAGCTATTTTTCGGTCTACACTGAATTTATTTAAAGTCATTAAATCAGGCTTGAAGTCGTCAAAAAAAATAGTTTTTATTGTGTAACTTTTTGCAGCCAATTTTTATACATGTGATAATGAAGTTCATTATTGTCTCTCGAGCCATTACACTAAACATCTGCAGTAGCTAAAAAATTATATTAAGTTTGTAAGGGAGTGGCACTGCCCACTTTTGAAATCATAATGCTCTAATGCCTCTGGAGCTCAATGTGTATTAAAAATTTCAAAACATTCGGTTAAGTAGTGGCAGTTGATTAAGAAGATTTACTTTATGTGGGCGTGCCACGGCCCCTTTTGAATAAGGATTTTAAAAACAGTATATAAACTTGCTTTTAAATTTATTGAAGTACAAAACTCCATATGAATCAATTAAGTACAAGTATTTAAAAATTAGTATGTATTTACTTATAGGCGTGGTCTGCCCATTTTTCTAGCACTTAAATTGTTCTGACAGAGTGGCTTAATATGTAAAAATCGTTTATGTAGTTAAATAAGTAATATTTATTTTTAATGGGCGTGGCACTGCCCACTTTTCTAATCATTATTTCCAGCCAAACATAGTGCGTATGCAAAGCTTTCCCAACATTTAGGAAGAAAATTGAAACTAACTAAAATACTTTAAAACGCTGATTACAATGTACAACACGAAAAAATTTTAAAGGTCCTCACGACTGATCCTGGTAGAAGGAACAAAAAAGAATCTACGTATTTCATGCTTTAGAAAAATTACCTTGTCATTTTGAAAAAATTTTGATTTTCTTGCGCAGTGCTATCAGGGTAGGGAGCTTTGTACTAACCGAATCAGTGGTTGTATAAAAATTAATATGAAGAAGTAAAATGCTGGTACATATTAGTTTTCATTAAATATGTTGGCTAAAATTATTGATTTTCGTAACAACTAAGAACCATTTAAAAAGTAAGATCGCATGTAGCGGCCTTCGAAAACAGTATGCTGTTGCGTACTGCAATGATTAACTAATTTTTCCTATATATTTTTTTGAAAATTATTATAATTTACATTAATAATTTGAATTAACGAACACAAACTAGATTTTTTATAGGGACCCTTCAGTCCTATATTATCATAAGCGCCATTTTTTTACAATTTGTCACATAGTATCTTTAATATGTCAATTGATCTCCTCAGTAACAGACTCATGTAAAGTTTTTGAACCACAAAAGAGCACAACCACTTAGGAACCGATCCCGTCATTAGTTTTGTGACAGGCTCTCCTTCCCTTAGGGGCTTTTTTCTAAAGAATAGTGTCTGTATATAAATTTAATTTCAAGCTAATAAGAACCCCTCTCCTGAAAATATTGAAGTTTGAAACTTAAGATAATTTGGCCCTAAACGGTCTTCATATTCAATTGGAAAAAAACAAAAATACTTACTTGGAAACTGTATCCAAACCCAAATCAAAAACGTCATGACAAACAAAAGGCCTAGAATTTTCCTTGAAATTAAACTCTTTGCTCAAGTTCTTAACTTGTTTCAACATGTTCTGCAACAACAAAACAAACAAAAGCCAATAAAATCAATTTCATATTGTACCTTCCTTCACCTCTGCTTTGAACTCACCTTCATGTCAATTGGCCATATATATTTGGCCGTATCGATACGGAAACCGGCAACACCCATATCAATAAATTTATTTAACATCTTTACAATTTGCTTTTGTACATGACCACGTGAATGATCTAAATCAGGATGTCCATTCAACTGACAATTACGTATTTCATGGGCATCCTGTACATTGTCCCATATCATACATGATGGCTGGTGAAAGTCCAGTTGTGTATAAGGAACATTAGAGTAATGTTGTTGTGATATGTTGACATTCGTTTCCAACAAAGTGTTGACAATAAAATCTTCATTGTCTGTTGTGGTGGTGGTGGCATCAACAAAATTTAAAGGAGCAGCCATGTGGTTGAGTACCACATCAGCATAAATGCGTACACCATGTTCATTGCATATGCGGCTCATAGACCAAAACTCAGATTCATCACCGGAACGTGAGACCAAACGATAGGATACCACTTCGTAACGCTCCCACCAGGGATGATTTAGATCTGCGGTCTTGAATACTGTATGCTCTAACACAGGAGACAGCTGAAATTTTTGTTTTTTTTTTATTAATATTAAAACGTTTTTTTTTTTGTTTTTCTTTCTTTCACTCACTTGCACTCCTGCATATCCTTGTGGTCCTAGAAAATCACGACACTCTGCAGCTATATCTACAAATTTCCATTCAAATAATTGCACAACAACAGAACGATTCCCAATGAAATGTGGTTGATGATAAGAGTTTGTCATTTCAAAGTCCTCGTCGTAATTAGCTGCCTTTTTAGCGTTGAGTTGTCTAACAAGCCGTTGATGTTTAATGTTGGCATTCGAACAAACTTCAAGGCATAACAAACACAGCATAAAAATGTTGGCAACACATGTCCTTTTAATCCTTTGATTTGTTACTCTGGTATAAAGTGACTTTAACCTCATTGTAAAAGTCACAAGAATTTGCAAAGTTCTATGTTCAAGTTAATGTAATTACTATGCTTCTAGTTTTTGTAGTAGATAAAAAAATCACTATTTTTCTTGCTGTTGCTGTTGTATTTAAAGTTTTTAATCTGTTTATGAAATTGACCCAATAACAAAGACGGACGACTCCTTTTGCTTTATATAACTGAAGCCAATATTGTTTGTCATTATCCTTAGCGAGCCTTAACCTGTTTGATGATGACTTAATGTCATTTATTCATTCTCTCTGCATAAATATTTCCAATTTAACCAGCCAACCAACTGAATTGAATGTATGAGTGAACGAGCAAATGAACGGACATTCACTCACACATGAGTGCATGTCATGACATTTTAACATGCAATTCGTTGTATCATACAGTAGATATCATCATGCATGGAATGAATGTTTTTGTTGGAAGGGTTTTCCGTTTTTTTTTACTTCTCGTTTTTTAATTATAATGTTAGTTTTTTAATAATGTTTACCCCCTGGGTATTGCAAAAAAAAACAACTTTTATGAAAAACACGTTAATTTTTAGTTTTATCGTCATGAACATATTGACTTTAAAGCCACAAACGGCAACAACAATTCATCAATTCGAAATTGAATGACCTTAACAAGACCAATGGTTGCAATAAAATATTTTTTCATTAACAATTTTTTATATAAATATGTTAATAAAAATGTTTCATACAATAATTTTCTATCGAAATATATATTGACAAAAATATTTTTTATTGGCGTCATTACGCAGCAAAAACGTTTGTCATTTTTGTAATCGGTAGTACTTTATTAATGGGTTACAAAGTAATGAGTGATACTTATTTATCTTATTACTATGCTCTAAACTAGAGCTGCTACTTGGTTTTTAATAAAAATAATACGTATTTTTCTCATTATCTCAAAGTATTTACAATTTGTTGATAAGTATTAAAATAAATTAAGTAAAGTGCGACTTTGGCTCGCACACGAAGGGTTCCGTACGAATACACATATGTATATCCCTTTTTGTTTTTGCCCCGTTTGTCATTTTGGCGGCTTTTTCGTTGTGCTTTCTTCTTTAATTTTAGTTTTTTATTCTTTTAAGTATTTTTCAGTTTTTTTTTGCGCTTTTCGTGATTTTTTCTAATTTTTTCTATCGATTTTTCGTTTTTTGCAATTTTTTTTTTTGTTTTTTGCCGATTTGTTTAGTTTTTGGCGATTTTTTGGTTATGGCATTTATTTAACGTTTTCACTTTCTGACGATATTTTTAGTTTTAGCGATTAATTTTAGTTGTGGGGTTTTTTTAGTTTTGGCGCTTTTTTCGTTTTTGGGGATTTTTACGGTTTTTTGTGGTTTTTTAGTTTTAGCGTTTTTTTTTTTGTTTTGACACTTTTTTTCGTTTTGGCGATTATTTGGTTTCTGCCGGTTTTTTTTTTAGATTTGGCGTTTTTTTTTTTGGTTTTTGCGTTTTTTTTTTTTCTTTTTTGGGATTTTTTTTCATTTTTTGGCGATTTTTTCATTTTTTGATGATTTATTTAGTTTTAGCGATTTTTCGTTTTTAAGACTTTTTCAATTTTTCACGTTTTTTTAGTTGTTTTGCCGATCTTTTTAATTTCGGTGTTATATTGCGTTTTTACGATTTTTTTAATTTTGGCGCTTTTTTCCTTTAAGCGCTTTTTTCATTTTTACGTTTTTTTTCGTTTTGAAATTTTTTTAATTTTGGATTTTTTTAGTTTTAGCGTGTTTTAAAATTTCAAGACTTTACATCTTACGGTTTCCAAGATACAGCATATTGTCTCAATTACATAGTCAAAATTACAATAACTAATAGAATACCCTTTAATTTTTATTGTTTTAAATATCGGTGTTAATCGGTCTAGTCTATTCTGCAGACTACACCAATTAGCACTTAGTTTGAAATTTTAAAGTGTCTATATATATGTGTCTGTATATTACATTATTATTTCAATATGTTGCATTGCTCGCTTTAGAACACCCTTTAATTTTTAACTGTCATATATTTGTTGTTGTAGCGGCCGAATTTTTACATATTCTGTGAACATTTCAGGTCCGTAGCTCTTACGGTTCCGAAGATATAGCAGATTGTCTAAATTACATAGTAAAATTACATTGACTGTTAGAACACCCTTTAATTTTATTCTACAGACTACACCAATTAACACGAACTTTGAAAATTTAAAGTGTCTATAAATTACATTAGTATTTCAACATTTTTCTTTGCTCGCCTTAGAACACCCTTTAATTTTTAGCTGTCATATATTTATTATTGTAGCGGTCAAAGTTTTACATATTCTGTGAAAATTTTAGGTCCGTAGCTCTTACGGTTCCCGAGAAAACATTACATTAGTATTTCAACATTTTTCGTTGCTCGCTTTAGAACACCCTTTAATTTGTTACTGTCATATATTTGTTGTTGTAGCGGCAAAAGCTCTACATATCCTGTGAATATTTCAGGTCCGTAGCTCTTACGGTTCCCAAGAAAACAGCCTGTGACAGGCAGACGGACAGACGGACGGACAGCGTAGCGAAAACGATAGGGTTCCTTTAAACGTTTGGTGTATCGGCAACCTAAAAATAAGTAGACAACAACTTTTTAAATCAACATGTGCTTGTATATGAAAACTAATTTTTGTCGCTTAAACTTATAAGTCAACAATAGCTGAGTGGGTAAAGTACTTGTCCTCAAATCTGAACGAGCACAGTTTCGTATTCCAGCTGGGTAAAAAATAATGTTTTAATATATAAATAAAATACGTGTATAAATTTTTTTTTTTAAATTTGTTTATTTGACTACTTATTTTATAGCTTCAATTAAGCCAAATAATAACTAGTTAATTGCTGCTAAAATTTAAATAAATTTGTAAGGGGTACCCCTTAATTTTTTAACTTCTCAAACAAAAATAAATATTTATCGAGTCAAATTGTAATTAGTTACGACTTAAATCCTCATATACCTTTTTGCCTACCAGTAAGCAAATTTTTTGCTGGGTATATTGGTACGTTTAACCTTTAACCTCTAGCGATGTTTATTTTAATTAATTTCTTTTAACTGCTTTTAAATAAAATGTATATACAGATGCTTATTTTCTTACTTCATTGTTTATTTATTTACCAAAAATGTTAATAGAAAAGAATTTGAAATTTATTATTTCGGCTTTTTAGTTCAATATTTGAATTAATATAAATTCAAATTATTTTATTAAGAGTGGAGTGTTGGAATCTTTTTACAAGGAAACATCAGCTATTTAACTAATTTTTGTCGCGAAATAGAATATAAGACTTTTTTCATGTAAATTCTTGCATTCATTTTTGTTGCGACTCAACTTAGTTATATGAAATTTCCCCTATCTAATTTAAAAACCCAATATTCACAAGCTCTTATTATTTTTTGTTTTCAGTTCAAAGTAAAATTCCGTAAAACAGAAAACAGTTTTGTTTATCTCTCTTCACTAAAGATAATCGCTTAAAGCTTTAAACTGATAGTGTTCTTTAACAATGATGTTAAGACGACTACTTTTTACGCAATACTTACTCACGATGCCTCAGCAAGAGCGTATAGTGGGGCAGAATCAAAATATTAAGAACATAAATCAGGCATTTCTAAACGGATAGTTAGAAATTAGAACAAAATTTCACACGCATATAAAAATAATTTCATGCACCGAATTTCACTAAATATTTCATCGTGTAAATTCAGAATTTCAAAATTTGCATTCTTTATGTATTATTTTCTTAATTAATTTGGATATCCAAAAAAAGAAAAATCACTATGATTTCATAGTTTTATCATTCCTCTAGCCATTTGTCCATAACAGCTAAAATGTTTCTTTTTTCCCTTTAAAGTTTAACAATAGTCCTCGTCTCTCTCAGTCTCTCTCTCTCTCTCTCTCTTATTTTAAAGTTGGCCACATTACTACCCTCCTGTTTTTATTTAGCCTTTGGTGTACATTTCCACTAAGCCCTGTAATAAAATTATTATTGTTATTACAGTTAAAGCTTGACTAGGTGAAAAATATGATGTTTATAAGTTTAAAACGAAACAAAAAAAAAAACAAAACTAAAAAATCACGTTTAACTTTTCGGTTTATTCCTTATATCAACATTCACCTGCCCTGGTCATTTATTTAACTTTTATCACGGTTTATATTACAAAACAATGTTTGTGTTTAACTTAACTCAAACACAATAAATTTGGAAAATTAAAAAAAAAAAAACTAAAAATTCAGCAAAAACTTTAAACTAACAGGAAATTGTAAAACGTTAACCTCTTTGCCCCTTTAAGCAATAAAGTAACAAGCATGAAATGTGAAAACGTTCTAATTTTTAGTGCACATTTTTTTTTTATATTTTTATAACATCAGGACACGCACGCACTACTACAAACGAGTATGAGTATGTGATTTGTATATGTATTAGTGGTATGATAAATTAACCCACACACTGTTATATTTACATAATTTAAGTTTTATGCCTGTATGCATGAGTGTCACAGCGCCCTAAGGTAGGCTATAATATTTTATTTTTTATAACCAAGTTGATTTAAAGTTTTTGATTTGTTTGCTTGTGTTTGTAGCGACACCTAACGATTAATTAACGTTACTTTGTGCTTTATCAACATGCATTTATCGTATTGTGAAATCTCTCGTTCGCTCTTGCCGCTCACGCTCTCTCTCTCTCTCTTTTTATCTCGCGTTATTTTAAAATGGTTACATAACAATCACACACACATCCACACATGCATAAAAGTTGATGTTCATTCATAACTGAGTTAAACATGCAAGTTTATGTTTATATTTAGGTTTAACGTTTTACTTATTTTTTCCGTTGACATTTTTTGTTGTGGTTAAATGTTGTTGTTGCTATTTTACCGCTTTCAATATTTAATTTCGATTCCTTTGGGGTCAGCAACAGGCGTCATTTTGTTTGGTGGTCGTTTATTTTAATTTTAAATACTATTTTGCTTTGTATTTGAAAATACTAAATTTATGACTTTTTTTATGGCCAGAAATGCAATAATTTCACAATTTATGTGGAAAAAATTAACACGGAAAATAAACGGAAATGGATATTACACAAAATAATAGTAAAAAATAATAATTGCATGTATACACACATATTTTTATAGGTACCCTGCAGATAATGCGACTAATCCATATCGTCACCTTAAATCCAAACGGACGTAGCTACACAAAAAATCAAAATCGAGAAAAATGCCAAGGAGTACCAATGTTTTTCGTTGTGTTTTACATAAAAATCTTGAACTGATCCTACACCTTAAAAGTAAGCCCTACAAGATATTCTATGCCGGGACAGTATAACTTTTAGCAAAAGGTGAGAAAAAATAGCCTCCCCTACAATGAATACCAGATGTAAACTTTCAAAAAACCGATACACCTATAATTTTTTTTGTGCCCTCTACCAGAATTAGTCGTTAGAACTTTGTAATTTAAAAAACTATACATGTTGTTGTACAATGGAAATCAGGTAATTTCACTTTATTGTAAATAAAATCAATACTTATATATCGATTTCCATAAAATAACATTTTTTTTATTTGTAGTAAATGTGACTTTATGAACACTTAATACAAATTTAAATTTCTTGCCATTTCCGATTTTTATAAATTTCTAAAAATAAAAATTTTCCAATTTTGCCTAAAACTAAATATTTTTCATCATTGCGGTCTGAATAATTCCGAAACAATTGAGTATATAAAAACATAATATTAGAAGGGCTTAATAAGGTAATTTCATTTAAAATTTTTTAATCATTTTTGCAATAAATTTGGACATTCCTTTTTTAAGTTATAGTCAAATGAATGAATCTTCAATTATTCCAAATTTTAGGAAAAAAAAGATATGTAAAAAAGCGTATCCATAGAATTTTAAATTTCCACTGTTTTTGTAGTTAGGGGAGTATAACACATCAAAAAAATATAGTGGTCATCAAAGGTCATGACAAAAGTTTCATTTTGTTGCATACTTTAAGTATTAATTTCATTGTTATTTACAATTAGTTATACTATAAAATTTTTGATTTTGTTGTACAGTGTAATTAAAACTAATCATAAAATTTTTGACACGAAATTTTAAAATAACTTTCAAAATTGTGCCCAGTTTATTTTTGAAATGTCCCTCTCTTTAGTTTTCATATGGCCTTAGTAATTTACAAAAAAACGAATATTTTGTTACGATAACAATTTGTTTGTAAGTTTATTGTGAGACCTTTTTTTCATATTTTATTGTTTATATAAAATTACGAAAAGGTCATTTAACAGTTACACACGTGCTACGGTGCTTAATTACACCGCAATTTATAACGGGAATGCGTGGTTATAAAAAAGCACACACACACACATGTTTAAAACAAATAAAAAATATAAAAAGTTATTTAAAAATTATTTGATTAATCTAAATGGTTAATTATAAACAAAAGTTTATTCTCTTTGTTTTAAATTACTAGCAGCGTTTTACCACAATTTATTCAAACATCTCATTATAAAATGTTGCTTGAAATTTAAAACTTTTGCAGGTATTTGCAACTTTTTAGTTTGTATTTTTTATTCACTAGTTTCTACTGAATCGACCAAAAGTAGCTTTTGTTCTCTCGTTTTTTTAATAAACTAAAAATGTTGTCTCATTGTTATAAGGGAAAAGTTTTGGGTTCCTTTTTTCGTAAAGTACTTTATTGAACTTTAGCTTATCGTAGTTGTAAATGCGATATTGTGTAGAGTGTCAAATACAAAAGGATTTAACAAGTGTTTTATATTTTAACAGGATTTTTATACGTCATGAATAAAATATGTATTTTAAAGCAAGTTTTATGTACATTTCCAAAAAAATTGAAGAATATTCAAAAAGAGAAAGAACTATTCGATCACAAGATATGCTACAGGTTTTCTTTTGTATTTTCAAATCATGTATTGAAAAACAATTTATTTTAACTGTATTGCACAAATGGTTCGCTCTTTTTGTTCCTTTCTCAATATAGTGGCCGAAAACTCCCTTTCAACGCCGATGTAGCGGAACTAATGTACTTTTTTAAAAAGGTGCTTTTTTTAAAAGGTAATTTTTTTAAAAGGTACTTTTTTTAAAAGGTACTTTTCTTAAAAGGTACTTTTTATAAAACCTAATTTTTTCAAAGGTACTTTTTTTAAAAGGTACTTTTTTTAAAAGCTACTTTTTTAAAAGGTAGTTTTTTAAGAGGTACTTTTTTTAAAAGGTGCTTTTTTTAAAAGGTACTTTTTTTAAAAGATACTTTTTTTAAAAGGTACTTTTTTTTAAATGTACTTTTTTTAAAGGTACTTTTTTAAAAGGTACATTTTTTAAAAGGTACTTTTTTTAAAAAGTACTTTTTTTAAATGTACTTTTTTTAAAAGGTACTTTTTTTAAAAGGTAATTTTTTTGAAAAGGAAATTTTTTAAAAGGTCTTTTTTTAAAAGATACTTGTTTTAAAGGTAGTTATTTTAAAAGGTAATTTTTTTAAATGGTATTTATTTTAAAAGGTACATACTTTTTTTAAAGGTACTTTATTTAAAGGTCCTTTTTTTAAAGGTAGTTTTTTTAATAGGTAATTTTTTTAAAAGGTACTTTTTTTAAATGGTATTTATTTTAAAAGGTACTTCTTTTAAAAGGTGCTTTTTTAAAAGGTCCTTTTTTTACGAGGTACTTTTCGTTAAAAGGTACTTTTCTTAAAAGCTAATTTTTTTTAAAGGTACTTTTTTAAAAGGTACATTTTTTAAAAGGTACTTTTTTAAAAGGTATTTTTTTTAAAAGGTACTTTTTTTAAAAGGTATTTTTTTTAAAGGTACTTTTTTTAAAAGTTACTTTTTTTAAATGTACTTTTTTTAAAAGGTACTTTTTTTAAAAGGTAATTTTTTTGAAAAGGAAATTTTTTAAAAGGTCTTTTTTTAAAAGATACTTGTTTTAAAGGTAGTTATTTTAAAAGGTAATTTTTTTAAATGGTATTTATTATAAAAGGTACATACTTTTTTTAAAGGTACTTTATTTAAAGGTCCTTTTTTTAAAGGTAGTTTTTTTAATAGGTAATTTTTTTAAAAGGTACTTTTTTTAAATGGTATTTATTTTAAAAGGTACTTCTTTTAAAAGGTGCTTTTTTAAAAGGTCCTTTTTTTACGAGGTACTTTTCGTTAAAAGGTACTTTTCTTAAAAGCTAATTTTTTTTAAAGGTACTTTTTTAAAAGGTACATTTTTTAAAAGGTACTTTTTTAAAAGGTATTTTTTTTAAAAGGTACTTTTTTTAAAAGGTATTTTTTTTAAAGGTACTTTTTTTAAAAGTTACTTTTTTAAAAGGTACTTTTTTTAAAAGGTACTTTTTTAAAATGTACTTTTTTTAAAGGTACTTTTTTTAAAATGTACTTTTTTAAAAGATACTTGTTTTAAAGGTAGTTTTTTTAAAAGGTAATTTTTTTAAAAGGCATTTATTTTAAAAGGTACTTTTTTTAAAGGACTTTATTTTAAAGGTAGTTTTTTTAAAAGGTAATTTTTTTAAAAGGTATTTATTTTCAAAGGTACTTTTTTAAAAGGTGCTTCTTTTAAAAGATACTTTTTTAAAAGGCACTTTTTTTAAAAGGTACTTTATTTAAAGGTCCTTTTTTTAAAGGTAGTTTTTTTAATAGGTAATTTTTTTAAAAGGTACTTTTTTAAAAGGTATTTATTTTTAAAGGTACTTTTTTAAAAGATACTTGTTTTAAAGGTAGTTTTTTTAAAAGGTAATTTTTTTAAAAGGTATTTATTTTAAAAGGTACTTCCTTAAAAGGTGCTACTTTTAAAAGGTACTTTTTTAAAAGGCATTTTTTTTACAAGGTACTTTTTTTAAAAGGTATTTTTTAAAACGTAATTTTTTAAAATGTAATTTTTTTAATACTTCTTCTTTTAAAAGGTAATTTTTTTCAATACTTCTTCTTTTAAAAGGTAATTTTTTTAAATACTTCTTTTTTTAAAAGGTCCTCTTTTAAAAATATATTTTTTTTAATTTTTTATTCCGTTGGCTAGTGTACCTAAAAACACTTTACCAAAAACATTTCGCAACGCAGCTTTCTCCCATTTTTCTGTATACTTTATTTGCGAATGCCTGGTTAGTTAGCTGACAGCAAATAAATTCAAACTTGTTACCAAACCCAAAAAGTCATTGGAAACTTAATACCAACAAAAAATACTAGACAGGTAGCTACAATTTTAACATATTGTTGCTGGACTTACCAGCAGGTTAGAGAAGATTTTTGTTAAATGAATGTAGTGTAACAAAAAAAGGAACAATTAAACTATTGTTACTAGATTTAAAAAGTTTAATGAAATTTTAAATTCATATATTTATAAAACCAAAAAATATTAAAAAAATAAATAAGTTCAAACAGATAAAACCCGGACAATAGTTAAATAAATTTAAATAATAGTTTTGGTAAGACAATAAGCTTTAAGTCGATATAATTTATTCACATATTATGTCAGTTACTTCTGTATATGTATATATATATATATATATATATATATATATATATATATATATATATATACATATATATATATATATATATATATATATATATATATATATATATATATATATATATATATATATATATATATATATATATATATATATATATATATATATATATATATATATATATATATATATATATATATATATATATATATATATATATATATATATATATATATATATATATATATATATATATATATATATATATATATATATATATATATATATATATATATATATATATATATATATATATATATATATATATATGTATGTATTGGGAAAAATTTTGACATTGCATTAAGACTTGCTTTATTACAGACTTTTGTTAGATATAGGGTAAGTTCGTAAATGCAGTAAATTTGTGCAACTGGTCTGCAAACTATTGCAACAGTAATAAAAACGCTGCCGCTGTTGCAGCAATCTGCAACAGCACTCAGTGTCAAGTGTTTATGTAAAGAAGCTTTTGACGAAGAAAAAGTATTCCCAAGTGTTTGTTTTAGAGCGCAGAACTTTTATTATTGCACAATTACTGAATTTACGAACGTAATTATTTTCTTTTTCGCAAAGGAAATAAAACAGTTTTCGCCTTCAAAAAAAAAAAAAAAAGAAACACCTGATATTTATCATACCATTTTAAATGAATGTTAATTTTGCTAAAATAAAACTCTTTCGCACTTTCACTTTTATATCATTTAATGTACGCGTGTGTGTCAGTGAAGAAATAACGTGTATAACCTTAAACCATCTTTCATCCTCATTTATTGTAAATGACCTCTTTTTATCTTTCAACTTCATTTTGAAAGGTAAAAACTAATGGATCATAAAAATCAATGATAATTCTATCAATTTCCTTTTTTAACTCGTTCAAGGTAATTTACTCTTATCTGATTGAGTGAGTTTCAATTGATGTTTTTTCACTTTTTTAGAAAAAGAAAATGCTACCTAAATTGCCACCTTAAAGGGTCAGTTTGAAAGTTGATTTTTTAAATATGGTAAAAAAAAAGGTTGTTAGTTAAACTTGCTTTAGGATTTGCTTTAATTAGGCACCATTTCTCAGTATTTGCACCCACAATATTATGACAGTAACGGAATGTATATTTTTTAGGCGAAGTAACACAATCAGGCAATTAATGCCTACCAGTTAATTAATTAATATGTTACCTTCTTTGGGGAAGGGATAGTGTAGAGAGATCAGGTGGTGAAGTGGGAGAGAGATAGGAGTCTTAATTCATTTACAACCCTGTTATCGCGTGTTTTTTGTAGAGCAGTGCTGTCGCCCCTCTGGTGTCAAGTAGAGAGAGGCATTAATTTGTTTAAGATGTGTAGACATATATTAGTCCTTTTGGCGTCGCTGACGGTTCTGCTACAATACAGCTGAAGAAGGGTGCTGTGAAGTGCATTAGGAGATGTTAGTACTCATCGCTGCCGGTACTGCCAAATTGATTAGTGCTATTCCTTCATCACTTTAACAGTCCAAGAACAACCAACTCAATATCACACCAATGCACTTAAGAAAAATGCATGATGTTGTTGGCTTGCCTGAAATTAGTCTTAAACTCAAGAAGTCAGAGTTTGTAGTCAAATGCGGTAACCATTCAGCCAACAGCACCCTCAAGAAATTGTTCAAGAAATATTCCGTGCAGTCATTTTTAAAACAATACACATTTGAAATGCTAAGCTATCTTATTTTTAACTGATTCTAACATTCAATTAAAAAGGCTAGGTACACATTAATAAGGATTTTCGGTTGCTTTTAATATTATCCGTTGTTTATGTTAAAGTACCAAAAAAGTACATGCATAAAAATAACACACACACACATAAACACTCAAAATATTCTCTACGTATGGAAGTTGTGATTAATTCTTGTGCCAGTTAAATTAAAAGAGTTAAAAGCCTTGGAATTTTTTGAGTAGCAGGTTGTCAACTTTGGCCCACTGTAACTCCACTCGAGCTTATACCAAAAGGCCGCCGATATAAGCGTTAGAAAGCGTGACTCCTCCTTTAAAGATTTTAGAAGTTTCAGATAAATCCAATCAGCAGTTTAGAAGTTCCAGATATATTTCCATTTATTTTGCAAAAGTCCTAACTGCAACATACTTTTTTCATCATTCATTATATAAAACCGTTAGGTGGCAACAATGTAGCAAAGCCCCAATCCAACTGGTTGGTTGTCCATGCTTAAAAAATAATTGCGGCTGGCAACAATTGGCTATCAATGACAATAATAAATTGAACGAAACAAGCTAAATTTAACGACAAATATCCCAGGCACACATTTCAAAATACATACGAAGGTCGTTCGCAAAATTTTTGGAATTATAAAGGTTTTTCACATTTTTCTTCAGAGTAGGAAGATTTTAATATCCATGAAAATCGAGTAAATTTCACAAATGAGATGGACAGCGATCACATGATCGTATATGAACGTGATATATTTACATGACTCTTTCGTATATTTTGAAAAGAAACTCAAGCATTGTGGCTTGAAAAAAGTGGTCATAAGAGGGAAAGATCCAATATGTCACAATATATCAGAAGCCTTATCTAGAATTTGACGTCCAGTTCAAAAAGTGCCAAGGACGAAATTAAGGGAAATTTAACTCCCCTACAATGAGTCCCAGATCTTTAACTTACAAAACCCCGATATACGTGCATATATATTTGGTACATTGGATTTTGGTGTACAGTGTTATGAATAAGTACGAAATTAACACTTACCCTCTTGAAGTTTTAAATAATTTCTGCCCTTCAAGTTCCGTTTGGAGCTTTCGTATCTTTGAAGACTAATTATAGTAGAATTTTATGACAAATATTTTCGTAGGACATTTTTGCCTGCTATATTGCCGCTGAATGAGAGTTTTGTTGCCACTTTTTTAAGATATGGTCAGAAAGACCCCATACAGCAAAGACTTAAATGGTGATTATGTTCCACAAAACTTTTCCTCATATTGTTTTACATAAAAGTGTTTAGCAAATGTTATGCCTTAAATATAAGGCTTACAAGATTTTCTATGCCGATCAGCGATGCCATTTTTAGCATATTTTTACGATATGACAAAAAACGATATGACATACTGTGTTGTCATATCGTAAGTTTTTCACGATATGACAACACTGCGATATGGCAACACTGCATATGGCTATCTTAGTCTTGTCGTATCGTAAAAGACTTACGATATGACAACACAGTATGTGATATCGTTTTTTGTCATATCGTAAAAAAACGCTAAAAATGGCACCGCTGATGCTGAGTCACTATAACTAATTATGTCGGAAAGGGAGGAAGGAACTAGCCCCTAAAATGAGTCCCCGATGTAAACTTTAAAAACACCGATACACGCATATTTTGTTTTCGTGCCCTCTACGAAAATCAATCATTATCACGAAGTCGATTTTCTGAAAGGTTGACTCCTCTGCTATGACTTTTTCTCAAATCATTTTTTAGGTCCCTAATATGATTCACAACTCAACTAGGTTGAGTTGTCAATGCTACGACCCAACTCAATCATTTTTTTTGTATTATGATTCAAAACTAATTTTGTTGTCTTCGAAAAAATTTTCGAAAAAGGTGCTTATCTAAACTCTTTGTTTTTTGAAACCATAGTAGCCATCACACAATATTTGAAATATTTTTAGCTTTGGCCTTATTATTTTTTCTTGAGATTATATATTTTATGGATATGACAACAATATGGGTTGACAAATGGGATAGATTGGCGCCTAAAAGTACCATTTTAAAAATAATTAAAAGTAACACAATAGTCGAAATAAAAACCAACACACAACTGATAAAAAAACTGAGACAACTGCTTTGATGAAGTTGTATTCGATAATAAGAATTTGACAACTACGACTCAACTATCAATTTAGTTGTGAATCATAATAGGGGCCTTAATCTAATCAGTAATTTCAAAGATACACATTTATTTCCATTACACTATGATACAAAAGGTGAAAAAAAAATTATGCTCATGCACCAATTCTGTTTTGCTGGAGCCCACAGAGAAAGAAAATACTTTTAGTTGTTCTAGGTCACTTCGTAAAGTGATTTTATAACGGCAAATGTAGTGAAGAAACGGGTTTCTTCGAGTTTGACATTTAAACTAGGGATGTAACGAATACCGATACCGATATATCGGCGATACTTTAGATTTTCCGATACATCGGTATCGGCGATATTTTACTGTCGATACGCCGATACTTTTAAAAAAATTTCAGAGTTTTTTTCTGACAAATTATTTATCTTTTGTTAATTTTACCATGAACTAAATTCATTTCATCATTTTTTAAATCTTATTAATATCAATTTTAAAAATTAATAATATTTTATGCTGTTATTTTGTAAAAAAATTATTTATTTTTGTTAATTTTACCATGAATTCAAATTCAATTCGTTGTTTTTTAAATCTTATTCCAGCAAAAAAAGACACTGCAAAGAAGTCATGAAAATGTAAAATCCGCGATCCGGAAATTATTTATTTTTTGTTAATTTTACCATGAGATCAAATTCAATTCGTTGTTTTTTAAATCTTATTCCAGCAAAAAAAAGACACTCCAAAGAAGTCATGAAAATGTAGAATTCGCGATCCGAAAGTTTTGCGAATTTCGACAATTTCTAATTAGTTTTACATATCCTTGTCATTGCAAGAAGTTCTGTTTTTCGATTACCAATCACCCAATTGGAAGCGATGCTAGGACAAATTTCTTTTTCCGTGTTCTATAATGATTTTTCCTCAAGGAAAAAGGATAAAAAATTACCCATTTTCACAATTTTTTTAATGCTAATTTAAATTGAAAACTGTATTTTCATGTAAATTTAAGTGAATAAATATAACATTTTAGAAGACTTTTAATAATTAAGCTATAAAGTTATTTAGAAGACTATTAGTTGATAAATGTCCTTTAAAAATCGATTTTTTAAAAAGCATGGAGATTATTTTTTAAAATTATAAAGGAATTAAAAATTTTTTCTTGCTTTTTTACTAATTATCTGCATATTTTTAATACAGATTTTTTTGAAGCAAAGAAAATGTAGCTCCTTAAAAATTACTTCCAATTTTTTATACTGGGTTAAAATCAATTTTAAATATTAATAATCTCTTACACTGTAATTTTGTATAAGAAAAAAAAATTGCACTTGAGTTTTGTTAATCTAAACTTGAACTCAATTTCAATATTCGTATCGGTATCGGAATCGGTATCGGCGATATTTATTTTTAAATATCGGTATCGGTATCGGATCGGCAAAACGGCGTATCGTTACATCCCTAATTTAAACAGTCATAACAGATTACATCGAGTACGAAATCTACAAAAACCACAAGTACTTTATTTCGGTAAAATCATTGCACAAATTCAGAAGCACAAAGAAAGTAAAGAAATTTTGATATTCAACCATGATATTAGCACAAACAAAAATGTATCAACTGCGCTGTCAACTTTACCTGTTATGGTTATGATTGCCCAGTGCACATACTAATACTGAGCAACTGAACTAACTGAACTAACTGAACTAAAAGAGCGTCCTAGTTTAGTAAAGTGAGCTGAGCTGAAAAGAGCGCTCACTCAAAAGAGCTGAAAAGCACAACTCTAGTTCTTAGTGAAAGTGGGCATGTTAACTGGAAAATTCGGCTGTGATCTCTTAGACGTCATGAATGATGCTTCTTGCACTATTTCAATCTTAGGAGAAAACGATTTTGGTAAAGTATCGTTAATGTCAATTGTTTATGTGATTTGTTTTACAAAAATCTGACTCTGAGTCCCTATGAAGAATTCTTATAACAGGAAGCATCTAGAGTTGTGTTGGATGCACTATACAAGGTCCAGATGTTCTTGCCACCGGTGTAGCTTTGGCCATTCAGGCCTGAATTAGTCCTCTGAAGCAGTGGCTGGTTACAGCATTTGTCTTTGAAACTCTGTTCATTGTGAGAACTATAAGGTATGCCGACTGACAGCATAAACTGCGAACTGAGGTTTCGCCTATAGTATTTCCAGCGGAAATTGAGAAAATTGCTCACATAAAGCCAAATTTTCCTGTAGCCAAGTACCTCTGCAATCTTTCCTCTCATGGAAATTGTAATCCGAACATGTGCAGAGTCTTAAACTACCCTGCAGGAAATGTCGATAGTAAAATTGTACTGATTCACTATTGACATTGTCACCAGTACTACTGACTAATTGCACCCAGGCAATGTTCTGTACTATAGACATTTAACATGTGCTTGTCATTGAGATTCCACTACTGACATCGGAACTGTTGACTTACTATAGACCAGGTGGTTCTTATGGGACCATATGGAGGCAATGGTACCAGAGATACACTAGTGCATTTTAATGATTCTAGTCAACACATATGAAACTTTTTACCAGCTAAGACAAATAAATTAGATTTTTTATGAAAATTTTTAGTTTTCCGTTCAGCCGCATATACATATTTTCAACACATCAAAATGAGACCATAAAAATTGTTTTCTAGCTGTTAGAATCTTTCTCATTAAAGCTAAAATAAAGAGTGTAGACGATTCGTTGACAACGTCACCAAAAAGTCATCAAACTTGTCGACAAAAGTGGTGACTTGGAGACACTGGGCCCCTGGCTTTCTTCAGGGTAACTACAGAAACTATAAATAGTTTAAAAAAATTATTTACTACTACTCCCCATAATGGGCTCAGAGCATTTTTGTGCCGTTATTTGGTCAACGGATAAGCAGTAATAAGGGGAAATGGAGTTTCTACCTCAAAGGTTATATCTACTGTTCAGTAAAATATTAAAATATGTATTAAAATACATTGAAATTAACTTTTCTTTATTAATTTCTTATAGTCGTTATTATGAATATACAGAATGAAAATATTTTACATTATAAATCGATTGTTTTATTTAAAAAAAAAATCCCGAATACCGAAATCCCGGAATCCCGAAAAATCCCGTGATCCAGGGATTTTAAATTCTGGAATCCCGAATCCCGGGATTTGCAAGAACCAGTCCCGTTTGGCACCCCTAATGGGCTCCAATGAAACAGAATTGGTACATGAGAACCCCTGAATAATTTTAGTGTATCGCAGTGTTATTTTTGCGTTCGGTGCCACATTTAAGTTTTCTTTTCTTGTCCGCTACGAAAGCTCTAAAATCTTTAATCAAAACATTTCTAAAAAAATATTTTATTTTTTATATATTTTTTTTTCTTTATTTTTCCATTTAAGAAATTACATTTATATTTAAAAAAAAATAGTATATAATACAAAATAAATTATAAAACTAATATCAAAGTTCTGGTTGATTTTATTTTCTTATCGATCAGAAAATGTAAAAAACCAAAAGTATAAAATTATGATTTCGAAAAAAAACTTTAAAAAATTTTATGCAAAAATTTTCTTTAGTGAAAAAGCTACTAGAACGACAAACTTAAATATAAATTCTTTTGTTAAATATAAATATATATATATATATATATTTAATAATAAATTTATTTTTAGCAAAAACAAAATGCTTAAAGAAGACGAAGAAGAGTAGAAAATGTATTTATTCATTCATATTTATGTATAAGAATCAATTGTTAACAAAAATATATTTTTATTGTATTTATAGCTGCTGCAAAAAGAAAATATATTGAGTGTTTTTTTATCTTTTGTAATTAAATTTATGGACTTTGATTGTTTTCTTTTAATTTTTGTTTGTTTGTTTTTTTTTTTCAATACATTATTTTAAATTTTAAACTATAAGCGAATTATTTTGTTTAAATTGTTTCATTTGTATGTTGGTTGATTTTTCTTTTATATAGGCCACGTGTTTTTGTTGTTGAATAATCTTTAGCTTTTTTTGTATTTCAAACAAATTTCGTTTTTATCTTTTTGGTTAGTCACCGACTAAATTTTGAAAAAAAATTTACTTTTTCAAAAATCACAAAATTGGCTGCTGGCACAAACACACACACGATCTGTTAAATTTGTTGTTGTTGTTGTTGTTGTTGTTATTGCTGTTGCTTAAATTGATTTGTTTCTATTATGAAGCTGATTTTCTTTTCTGATTTTCATTTTTCTCTTTCATTTTTTATTAAATAATTTTGATTGCGTGTTATTCTTGTATATTTTTTTAAAGTGTTATTGTTGTTGTTATTGTTGTTGTTGTTGTTGTTGCTGATTAGATAATTACTCTCTTCGGCCAGCATTTTTGGAATTTATTTGGCCAAACTTAATTTGCCCAAAAGATTGGCTGCCTGATTACCAGCTGATTCTTGAGCATGTGAGGCGGTATCGTGAATGGTCTTTTCCAAATTCTCTCTCTTTTGATCAACATATTGATTGGCTTCTTGCATTTTTTGATCGACAGCTTGACTGGTAGTTTTCATGGCGCCATCGACAGCATTTTCGGCTTCTTTCATTTTTGAGTCCACCACCTGTTCGGCAGCCTTGACAGATTTGTTGATGGCCTCATTGGCAGCCTTTTTGGTTTGATCGACAGCATTGGCAGCAGCCTAAAAAAGTAAGCAGAGAGGGAAAAGTAAAATTAGCTATTTAAATTTAAAAAATAAATAAATTTTATTTTTTAACCTTTTGTGTAGCATCGGCAATGTTGGCAGCAGCTTGTTTGGAATTGGCGGCCACAGTATTGACTTGTTGCACGGTATTGTTAACAGCGTTTTTGGTGTTGTCTGCAGCAGCAGCAGCTTGATTTACACCTGACTCAATGGCTTGACCAGCTTTTTGAGCTTCCTGAGAGGCTAAATCGGCAGCTTCCTTGGCTGAAAATAAAGTTGATAATGAAGTTTATATTATTATCATATTATTTTGATATAAACTTATTTTTTAAACTTTAATATGCATGTAAAATTCTCTTCTGCTCACAAATCCTGAAAGTTCCCCCATTCCTAAGGTTTCCCCCATTCGCACACTGTTATGGTGAATCGGCATAGGAAATCTTGTAATCCTTATATTTTAGATATGATATGTAGTATTTCACATGGGTATGTAAAGCTCTATACGGAATATTTTTGTAGAACATTTGAATCCTCTAATAATAAATTTACACGATGAAATAATATACCATGAAATTTTCTTCCAGTTTTGGGCGATTTTTTTGGTTCTGGCTATTTTTCCGTTTTTATGTTTTTTATTTAGTTTTGAAGATTTTTTCCCATTTTGACGCTTTACCCACCCATTTAACGATTTTTCCCCGTTTCGGCGATTTTTTATTGCAATGTTTTTCGCTTTTAGCGATTTTTCCCCGTTTAGGTGATTTTTTATTTATTCAAGGCTTTTTCGTTTAATTTCTCCCAAAGGAAACTTCATTCCAAAAGAATTCATGAGTACGTCATGTGCATGAGTTTCCGTGACCCATGTGAGCGTGCTTGAGCCTGAGCCAAAAAAACACAAGGTTGTGCATGAGCGAGCAGAGTATTCTTTTATCGTGGAGTTTATGATGGTGAGTAAAAAGTTTGTCGCTGTCCCATCTGCAGTTTTGAAGCCCTAAGGAGCTTTTGTGACTATTTTACGTGCATTTTCTTATATATGTGTGTGTGTTTATTAATGTAAGCCTTTCATAACTTTTGAACGGATCAAGTGAACGGATTAAAATTGTTTACTTGAGCCCAAATTCATCAAAATCATGAAAAGAAAAACGAGCGATACTAGTGTTTTTTTATATGTACAAGTGTTTTTTTATATGAACGGACGGGGACGTTCTCAATAACTGTACGGAGCTGAAACTTTCACAGAATACGCACATGTAACTATGGCCGTTACGACAGCAAATACCAAAAATATATAAAAGTTAAAAATTAAAGGGTGTTCTAAAGCAAGCAACGAGGCATGTTTAAATCCTAATGCATAATACAGACTCTTATATATAGACACTTGAAATTATCAAAGTTAGTGTATCATAATACAGACTACGCCAATTAATACTGAAATTTAAACAAAATAAAAATTAAAGGGTATTCTATCAGTTAATGTAATTATGACTATGTAGCTTTGACAATTAGCTGTAACGTGAAAACCGTGAGAGGCAACCTCTTGACACGATCGCAGCTAGTGCAGCATTTTAAAAGCAACAGTAGCGAACGCTAAAAAACATTATAACAATTAAAGGGTATTCTATCAGTTTATGTAATTTTCTATCATATGAGACGTAATAATTAGACACTTGAAACAAACAAAATTAATAACTAAGTGGTAAATTAATTATTAAAGGGTATCCCTTCAAGTAATGAGAGGAGCAAGCCGAAAAGTAAATCGCTGAAACGGGAAAAATCGCCAAAACGAAAAATAGATCGTCAAAACAAAAAAAAAACTCCAAACAAAAAAAACCCAAAATAAAATAAAATAGCCAAAACGAAAAAAGTCTCCAAAATTAAAAAAGCGCTAAAACGAAAAAATAGCTGAAACAGAAAAATCGCCAAAACTAAAAATATCACCAAAAATAAAAAAATCGTCAAAACACCAAAACTAAAAAACCCAAAATTAAAAAAATTGCTAAAAGGATTAAAAACGCTAAAGCGAAAGAGAGGACTAAAACGGAAACAAATCACCAAAACCAAAATATGCCAAAACTAAAAAAGCCTAAAATTAAAAAACAGCAAAAACGAAAGATGACCAAAATTAAATCAACCGCTGAAACAAAAAAAGCACCGAAATGAAAAAAATCCTCAAAAAACGATCAAAATCGCCAAAACAAAAAAAACACCAAAATTAAAAAAGCCCAAAATTTTAAAAATAGTCAAAACGAAAAAATCAACAAAATGAAAAAAGCACTAGAACGAAAATAAGACCAAAACGAAAAAAATCGCCAAAAATGAAGACTTCGTAAGAACAAAAATACCTAAAACGAAAAAATACGCAAAAATTAAAAAGTCCCCGGAAAGAGGATATATATGTATATACGTACAACACTTTTGTTGAAAGCTAGATCGATAATAGTCGGCAACACTTTACCGATTATTATCGACCCTAAATTACACACGCATTATTTTTGAACAAAATGTTTTTACTACGTGCAGATTTGAGCCGCGACCTCCTGACTGATAGTGTGACGTATCTACTATTGAGCCATAGCCGTATTATACTTTCTGTTAAATTTTTTCCACTTTGATGTTTAATTTTAAAGGTTTTTTTTTAATAAAATAACTACAAAATCGATGTAATTTTAGACAAGGAGAAATTTTCAACACAAATTTAGACAATATATGGAGTATTGCTAAATTTGCAATTTTAAATTACTCTAGAAATATTTGAAACAAATAACAATTAAACCGGATGTATGAAAATTAGTTCCGTACACTCTAAAACTCTTTTGTTGAAAATTAGGTCGATAATAGTAGGTAACACTTTACAGATTATTATCGACCTAAAATTACACACGCATTATTTTTGAACAAAATATTTTTACTAAAAAAAGCGATTGGCTGCGCGTAAGTTTGAACTGCGACCTCCTGACTGATAGTCTGACGTATCTACCATTCAGCCATTGCCGTATTCTGTTACATTTTTTCCACTTGGACTAAATATTTTTAATTTTAAAGGTTTTTTCTTTAATAAAATAACTACAAAAGCGATGTAATTTTAGACAAGGAGAAATTTTCAACACAAATTTAGATATAGTGTCTAAATTTTAAGTACTGTTTTAGAGTGTATTAATTTTTTATAGTAAAGAAAAACACTATTTAGGGGATTTTTGAGGATGAAAAGTTGACGATACGGTTTGCAAACAAGCTGGTAGTACTGTAATAAACCGTTATTTTCTGTTTTTCTTTTCTTATACTCCCTATTTCTCTTTCTCCTTATACTGTAATAATATCTTTTTAAATTTTTTCCCTTTTTTTTGTTTGCTCTTTAAATGGTGTTTTTGCTCAAATATTTATAATACATATTTTTGTAATTTCCTTTTTCTCTTGATATGTTCAACTCACCAGTGCTGGCTGCCAAATTTTCAGCTTCACTCTTGGTTTGCTGTACACTTTCTCCTACTTTCTTGGCTTGTTCTTCGGCCATCTTTTGTGCGTTTTCCGCCTTCTCTTTGGCCAATTTTTCAGCTTCATCCTTTTTCTTGCTGAAAAGGTTGGCAGTTTTATCGCCCAAATTCTTAAAGGAGGCTGAAAATAATTAAAATTAAAGTTTTTATTAAAAAATGTTGTTTCACTTAAACAAATGAAAAGTAGACATGCTCGGAACATGACTAAAAAGTAACTTTACTAATTTAAAAATTAAATATATATAGAAAATGTTCTACAAATTTCAAAAGTTTGTTGCTTATGGGGAGAAATTAAGCTTTTAATTAACAAGTAAATTGGCAAAATGCAATTTTTTTCTTTTAACTCTGATGAGAACTATTTAAATAAAATCAATAGCATGAAATAAATGAAATGAAATCACGAATATGTAATTTTTTTTTATTAGGAATTAAAACCAGTGGGTGGAATCAATTGTTTTGGTTGATTTACATAGAAATGAATTGAAATGAAATAGAAATGTGATTTGTAACATGCTTAATTAACTTTTTCTAAATTTTTGGTTACAATATGTTTTTAAATTTTTGCAAATTACAAAATTTTGCAAAATGTTTCCAAAACTACTGGAATATAATTATGTAAATAGTTTAACACAAAACTTTAAATAAATCCAAAACATGCTAAAGTTTCACGATATTTCAATATTTCATATTTTTCAATACGTAGTTTTTATTTTATATCAAGATTCGTCATGAACGAATACATACTGTCGAGTCCTAACATATTTTTTTTGATATTTGAAATTCATAGATTTTTGTTTAATTGCGTATTTTTTAAAATTTGTATTTTACAAATAAAAAGTTCGTATATCCAAAAGTTCTATGTGACCTTTTAAACATCTGTTTAAATAATTTGGTAAAAAAAATTGTAAAATTACCCGAAAACATTTCTATTATTATTTATAACAAGTTTTTATTATTATTATTATTGCAATTGACACAACCGCTTTCTCTGGATGCTAAATAGAAACTAGCGACCTGAGTTTTTTTTAACTGTTTGGAAAATGTAATGAAATGACGCCATTTCGTTAGACAACAAACAATCAGCCAATCACCAAAGTGAAAATTTAATATAAAACCTTTAATATAAAAACTATTAAGACATAAAACTTTTTTGCGATTTTTTGTTTTTAATGACTTAAAAAATAGACACTATTTTTTGGAGAAAAATTACATATAAAAACTAATTAGCTGTTAGCACTGTACAACAAAATCATTTGTTTTTGTCAAAATAACAAGGTTCTAACAACTGATTCCGGTAGATAATACCAAAAAAGATATATGTACGAGTAGCGGCGTTTTGAAAGTTTACGTCTGTCCTGCATTTTTATGTGAAATACTCCGAGGAACATATTTGTGAAACATTTTAACCCTCTAACGCTTCACTGTATTGGGTCTTTTTTGATCCTTTCCTGAAAGAGGCAAAAACTCTCCTTAAACAAAAATATTTGTCATTAATAGCCCAATTCAGTATCTCGATAAAACGTTACGTCCATAGACGGAAAGCACTCACTAATGCAATTCAGTAAATCTTTATTATCTTGTTTTGCCTACAAGAAACTGGAAATAAGGTACTGCCAAATCAAAAACCATAATATTTAAAAAAAATTATTAATATGATTATTTCGAACGTATTTGCTTTGTGAATCCAAATTGATTATTAGGCTAAGATTCGTAACGTTATATTCAGAAAGAATTGGGCATGATTAATATTCCAAGGAACAAGGGAAAAATTAACATCAACTTAATTTTTCAACGTACACAGCAGAACAGAGTAGCGCCACTTTCGGAAGCCGCTACACTTCCATCGTCAGTGCTCACGTGTATTTGCTTATCACCACTTGTCAGGTGGCTCTGTTGAATGTGATTTTAATTCTTATATAAACAACTTTTTCGTGAAAATTGAATACAAGAATTAAATCACTCTCAAGCTGATATTAAAGTGCACTTTCCCAGCGTTGCCATCGGTTTATTTTTCTTCATTCCCATTTTTCTGATTTTTGTTCTACAAAAATTATTTGGCCTGTGTTTTTTTTTTCCTAAACTTATAATTTATTCTAATGTGGCAATTCAAACAATTATTTTATTGGACGCAACAATTTTTCATTTTCAAAGACAACGACCTAAATATGTTCTAAGCTACTTAGCGAATACAAAACAAAGAAATCAGTCAGAATTTATTTGGAAAACGTGTAAAACCGATATAGTGAATTGGGCTATAAATTCTACTGTTGGTTTTCAAAGAGACCAAAGCTCCAAACTCGTTTAAAATGCCAGAAATTATTCAAAGCTTAAAATGTGTTTAAGGATTAATTTCGTATTTATTCATAACATTGTATAATAGAAAAATATAAAAATTACAAAGTTCTAACAGCTAATTCTGGTAGAGGAGACCAAAAAAGTATACGTGTAACGTGTTTACGTCTGGCCTTCATTTTAGGGGGAGTTCAAGTGCCTCCCTCCTTTTAACACAATCTTATAATCCTTACATTTTGGGTATAAAGTATGTTCAGCACTATTATGTAAAATACTTGTGGAACATTTTAAGCCTCAAACGCTTCACTGTATGGGTCTTTTTTGACCAATTTGTAAAAAGGGACAAACAACTCCCCTTTAACGGCGATGTAGTGGGCTAAAATGTCCCACAAAAATATTTAACATAAAATTCTACAATAAGTCTTTAAAAATACCAAAGCTTGAAACTCCACTTGAATGCCAGAAGTAATTCAAAACTTAAAATGTGTTTAAGGGTTAATTTTGAAGTTATTCATAGGACTGTAGAACAAAATCAAATTTATTTTCAAACTGACAAGGTTCTAACGACTGATTTAGGTAGAGGAGACCAAAAAAAAATATGTACATGCGTATATCGGTTTTTTGAAAGTTTACGTCTGGCCTTCATTTTAGAGGAAGTAAAATTTCACCACTTTGGTACTGTGGGGCAGAACTAAAATATGTATTTTGGAAATAAATCCGTCATTTCTAAACGGATAGTCCGATCAGTATAAAATTTCATATGGACATAGTAGAGAAGCATTTCTTTTTAATCTAAGAAGATGAGCTTCCCACTTTGCTCGGGAGCGGAGCCATGAAGTCCCATATTAGGTCGCTTCGGGCATGTAAAATTTTTCAAAGCTTGTCATATTTTTGTTTCTCGCCCGATTCCAAAAACTTTTTGTGTCCTTCTTTGTAGCCCTTATAAGTTTCTAAAAAACTATTATGTGTAGCCGTTTTTTTCCAAAGCATTTTATGGGCCTTGGACCACAAATGTGATCTTTATTGGCAAAACCATAAAAAATTCCATATTTGGGATTTCTTGGAACTTTCTTAAGATTCTCAGAAGCAAATTTTAGTTTTCTTTATTTACAAAACTTCATTAGAAAATATCAATAATCAACGATTTTATAGCAGACGTAAACTTTGAATTTATTAAATGATGAAAGATGAATTATATTAAAAAGTATAATAGGGTTATTAATTTTAAGAATTTTTGGTGGGAGAATATTAAGATGATTAATTTTTGTTTCCCCAATTGTTATTGTTCTTCCTTTTTATTTAAAATTAATAACTTTATTTGTTTGTTTATTGGGAGGATTTATAGGTTATGTAATTTCAAATTTCAAACCATGTACATATATTTTTTTTCTTTTACCAAAATCAGTCATTACAAAAATTTTTTTTGCTCTGCACAGTGTAATTAGCAATTGAATAGATTTGCTGTAATGATATTTAATAAAAATTCTAATACAAAACAAAATTATGCAAAATGAAAGAGGGTCATTTGAATTATTTTGTAAAGCAGAACTAGTATATTTGACATATTTATGTTTAAAATTATAAAATAGAACATAAACATAAAAATGTCGCTCATTAAAAGACAATTAAACGGAAATAGAATTAAAAAAAATACAATAATAATATGTAGCACAAGTGTGTTTGTTCATTTAAAACTCACAAAAGCTGTCCCAAGTATCTTATTCCATAATTTATTAAATTTACAATTTCTTTGTCCTGCAGTTACTTAAATATTTAAAATTCTACACACAAATTCTTTCTTAAATTAATGATGCTTAAAATCAATTAGCAAGCAATTTCCTAAATCCCACAGTCTTAAATAAAATATTTAAATCGTTAAGAATATTTGTCACTCAAATACGAGGTCAGTCCCGAAAATCTACCCAAGTGGAAACAGAAAGAAAAAGAAATAAATCTGCATTTTTTGTATTTGATAAAATAAATTTAATAAAATATCACGTGTGTCTAATATATGTAGCTAATATATGTGCTAATATATGTAGCTATACCTTCATTTTTTTTCAGACGTATACTTAATTTTTTCTACCACTCTGTACAAGAAAATACAAGGTGAAGCAGTTTCAGCACGAGTAGTTACATTCTATTCCATTAATTTGAAATGTTGCATAGAGGGAGGTTGTATTCGTATCATATATCAATTGTTAGGCAATTAGGTCTAGTTTTTAGCAATGTGATCAGTTTTTAAAATTTTTTAAATTTGTAAAAGATTTTTTAGAAAGAAATGGGGAAAATATGGTTAAAAACGTTTCTTGATGCTATAAATTATCCAGAGATTATTCTATATACAGGTTTCTTTTGTATGCTGACATAGATATAGTGAAATTTTATGTAAGACATATTTTTACTACAAACTTGACTCACAAAATCCAGCTTTAGGGGATATTTTAGCACTAATTTCGAATTAGTACGAAATTAACCCTTAAACATAGTTGAAGTTTTGATATATATATGTAGCGTTCAAGTTGAATTTAGAGCTTTGATGTCTTTGAAGACTTATAATAGAATTGTAAAATATATTTTTTTGTAGAACAGTTTAGCCCGCTACATCGCTGTTTAAGGGCAGTTATACCCCCTTATTCCATAACTATTTGTCGACGTCACGTCAAGATAATACCAAAAAATTTCCACTTGTCCACTCGCTGTTGACAAAAATTTGCTACTACCAACAGCCTCTTCCCATTTCCTATGCATTAGAGAGTAATAAGTGGCTGTCAGTAATAGTAAATTGTTGTCGATGACGAGTAGAAATTAGCCAATCTTTTTGGTATTGCCTTGACGTGACGTCGGCAAATAGTTACGGAATAAGGGGGATTAACTATTTTTCAAGAAAGGGGCAGAAAAAAACCTATACAGCGCTGAGTTACAGGTAGGGTATTCAATGTTTGATCGATTAATCGAAAAATTGAAGTCAAATAATGTTCGAT
Source organism: Panzeria rudis (assembly GCA_956483635.1). Lineage (NCBI taxonomy): Eukaryota > Metazoa > Arthropoda > Insecta > Diptera > Tachinidae > Panzeria > Panzeria rudis. The sequence continues at coordinate 4,364,006 of OY101450.1, read as the reverse complement.
CAAACAAAAATGTCTAATTTCGAGTAAAAATTTGTTCGAGTAATTTAAGTCGATTAATCGAATAATCGAGTAAAAAGTTTTATGTAAATTTTCTTTTTTTTTAAATGAATTTTTTAAGATTTCTTAACCAAAATTGGCAAAATATTTTAATTTTATAAAATTTGCCATTCAATTCAATGGTTATGAGATACTATTGGACCGCTTGATGTAGATATTAACGAATTAAGTGAAATATACAGCAACAATAGGGGTGAAAGAACAATTTTTGTTACCTTGTAGAAAAGTTCGGAAATATTTGCATCGGTCAATAATTACATGCATATTTAAAATAAAGAAAATATTTCGATACCAAGTAGTTGGTAGATAGTAAATTTAAATGCTAGTGTTTTCGTTTTTTTTATCATAGGATTTTCAATTTCTGTCCAATTTGCGTCCATTATGGCTTAAAATGTTGCACATCGAATGGGTTTTTCAATAAAATTATTACACTATAGACTTTGTTGTTATTTGTTATACAAAACAGCTTCTGAAATGACAACAATTGTTGAAAATCATTAAAAACTTCATTAAATTTTAACTTCGATTTACTGCAACTCAGTCATTTTTATCCGATCGAAGCAAATAAGCGACTATTGGACGCGTAATTCAAAAGCCTTTAAAACAAGATTTTATTTTATTCGAACCATCATTTCATGCTGAATGGAGCTTTAAACAGAAGCATACATCGAAAAACACAAATGAGCGGTTATACGGATAATGGCCGAAATAAAAAAAATTATTTTTCTCATGCTCAGCACATCCTAATGACCTAAAAAAATGCAACATTTAAACATTCCAAAAGTAAAAATTTGCAAACCAGTGTTATTTAAAGAATTACCCTGCATAAAGTGGGACGAAAATATTATCATACAATTTTTCCCAAAGCAGAAATTTCTTAAAGCAATGCATAGCGTATTATTTTAGATGATCCACAATTTTCATTAAAAAAATATATAACACGCCAATAAAACTAGATTTTTAAAATTTTTCCAAACAAAAATTAGAAAAAAGCGAGTAAATTCGAATAAATTTTAACCAAAAAATTTACTCGAATAATTCGAACGAAATAAAAGCTTTATTCGATTGTTCGAGTAATTTAAAAACCTCAATTTCGATTAATTGATTAATCGAACAATTGAAAAGTCGATTAAAATGAATACCCTAGTTACAGGGTTAAAATGTTCCACGAATCTTTCCCTAATAGTCTTTTTTATAAAAGTGCTAAGCACATTTCACATGGTGAAAATTTCTTATAAAGCGAATACCTCCCCCGAGTGCTCCAAAGACCTCAAAGTTAACATTTTCTGAAATTTACCAAAATTAAGCATAAAAAGTACACGATTTGGCTCAAATTTTCAATTACAACCAATGAAGGCTTGATTTTTGTAAATTATGACTCATTTTGTTAAATTTCAGAAAATTTTAAGTTTGACCTCTAAGGGTCACGAGTTAAAGTTTTCCGATTTTCCCAAATTTTTCGTTTTATATAAATTCAGCTAAATGTTGGTAAAATTTTAACTTTGATCTCGGGTTATCCGATTTAGCTGAAATTTTCAAAACGTGAATTTGACATCAAGTACCACAATAAACGGGCTATTTTTGTTCATTGCCACCCTCATGTACATATTTCCTAATAAATACGCCTTTAACAATTATTTGTAATTTTTTAATTATTTATTAAAATCGCAATTCAAATCGCTTTTTCAACAAACATCTTTCTTTGTTTAAACTAAATGAATGAAATCATGTTTTTAATAACTACAAAAATTCTAAAAATATCAAATAAATTTGTTAGAGCATCATCATGTCTGTTAAAATATATGACGAAATATAATAATTGTTTTTTTTTAAACATGCATTTATGAAAATGATTGTCAAAATAAATTAATATTTCTTTTTTATTCTAACAAGTGCAGTAGTAATCAAAAGAGTTGGGAATATTATTAGAATGTATTAAATTTGTTAAAACGATTAAATAAGGGGAAGAAAAGTGTTGTGACTACATCTTTTACAATTGGGCGAGAGTTTTGATGCCAATAAGGAGTAACTCTTTCCACTCTTCAGTTTATCCTAAAAAGTAGGAAATTATATTTTCTACAAATTTTCTTCAAACTTCAAAAGCCGTATTTAAGACAGAAAGTGAGATATCTACAAAAAATGATTTTTGTGACCTTAGGACCTTTGACATTGGGACTTGCATACATACACAAGATTATAGAAGACAAAGCAAGCATGTATCCCAAATTCTGATGTGAAACCCTTATGAAAGCTTTAAAGAATAAAAGCTTTTAATGCCGTTTTTTCTCACCCGTTCAAAACTTTTAAAAAGTGGCACAAAAAGGGGATTTTGAGGAAAAAAGTGGCACCAAAAAGGGGATTCTTCCAAAAAAAAGGGGCAACTTTTTTGAAAAGGAAATAATTGAACCGAATTCTAATATTTAATGAATTTCTAGGGCACATAATGCTTTTGAAATGAATCAATTTTGATGTTTTTCGTTAAAAAAAAACTGACTGCTTTTTATATAAATTTTAGACAAACAATGCAAACAAGCCTTGTTTGTATAAAATTTATGAGAAAGGCACTCACATTTTTTTATAGCAATTTCCATAAAAAAATTTTTACTCAAGTCGCTTGTTTGCATATGGAAACAGCACATTAGTAAAGTATATCGAAAAGCAGTTTCGCTGAGTAAAGAGCGAAGCCGCTGAGTACACTGAGAGGAGAAAATCGTTAAGACCGGCTGAAAGCCGCTTTTCAATATACCAAGAAGAAAAAATACCTAAGCCCGGCCGAAGGCCAGCTACGCAAAGAATATTTTGTAGTAAAATAAAATTTCTTAACAATTTTAATTAATTTCCAAATATTTCTTTGAATCGACGATGTCGATTGGACACATTTTAGGCATTGCATTGCATTTGCAAATTTTTCTTGATTTTATTTCACTTTTTAAAATGCAATAACGTCAATTGATCTTTTATTACTTGTTACCGATTGCAGAAGTAAAAAGTGAATAGTCAAAAACATGTATATTTGAATTTGTTTTCATTTTTAAAAGTGTGGACATTATGACACATTTCAAAGTGTCATAATGGTCATAATAATAATGTCATAAAGTCCATGGCACTATAAAAAGTGTCACAATGTCCATAGATGTTATGCCATTTTTAGCAGTGACATTGTGCAGGATATTGTGACATGGCACCAAAATTTGCATGAAAATAATTTTAAAAATATTTAAAGCTGCGTGATTTTCATAAAAATTTTTAACACGACGTTCCTGTTCGTGTTAGTGAATCAGGATGTTAGTTTTTAATAATTTTAATACAATAATGAATATCTATAGATCTAAACTCTTAAACTATTTCAAAAAAGTTTTTGTCGTAAGACTTTACATGATAGACTCAAAAAAAATTTTTTGTCTTGAGATTTTTTTTTATAAAAACAGTTTCGTGCCGTAAAAACAAGAAGCATAATTTCATAAAGAGGGGCAAAAAGGGGCATAATATTACAAAAGGTGGCACATTTAGGTCATTTTAAAAAAGGGGCACTAAAAGCGGCAAGGCAGTTGAAAAAGTGGCAAATTGCCACTTTAGTCTCAAAACGGTCACGCTGCTAGACTAGATGTATACTAGGACTTTTTTAGTAAAAATATAAAATCATGAATTTTTGATCAAGAATATAATTCACTTGATCTCAAAACTTGCTACAAAAATATTAGGTATGTAAATGATTTAATTTACATTTTCTTAAAATTTATGCAAATTAATTTCATATAATTTTTGCTTTCAACGAATAAATTCATAAAAATTTCTCATTTTGCGTAGTAAGTATTTAATACCGGCAAACTGTCAAGTATATCAAACCGCAAAATTCATTGTTATCAAATATCTCGGTTAGCTTTGCAATAACAACGTTTTAAATTGCTACAATTTTATACAAAATTGAAAACTTTATGACGCAGTCATGTTTAAGCCATAAAAAAAGACGGAGGAAGGAATACATACAAACATATGTACGTTCATGTGTATGTATATGTATTTATGGTATGTACACTAAACCACATACATAATTAAAAGAAAAAAAACACTAAATTCATTTGGTAACAAAAGTTAATAAAATGCAAAAAAAAATATGTTAAAAACCGGCTTTTAAAACTTCCAACAACAACAACCACAACAAAACAACTTCACAAAATGTGTTGAGTTTTAAGAAAATTTTTTTTTATTTCTTACAGCCAGATTGATGATGGTGAAGTTCTTTTTAATTCGTTTTTCTTCTTCTTCTCTTCTTCTTCTTCTTCTTCTTCTTCTTTAAATAAAACAAAAGGCGTGAAAGGTGTTTGGCGAACAAAACAGCGACGAAAACAGCAGATTTATAAACTTGTAGTTAAAAACAAGTTTAAAGTTGTTTGACTGACTCTCCTGCAAACAGAAATATATTTTGTATCGTAAAAAATCGTACAAAAAAAAGTTGTAGTCGTGCCCAAGAAAAAAGGAAAAAGCAAGAAGATAAATTTAAAACAAGATTTTTTTTTCTTAAAAGAGTAATAAATAATAATATGTAGATATGTATATTTAGCAAACAAGCCATTAAATTCCTTTAATATAGGTACATACAATTTGCTAGTTTTTTAAACACTACTGTTTGAAAATGTTTGTTACTCAGCAGCTAAAGTTACAACTAGTAACGCTTTGGGACAGTCATATTACTAGTTGTAATGATAGTAGTCAAAAAACGACAGTCATATTACTAGTTGTAACAAGACTAGTAACGTTACTGGTCAAAAAGAGCAACCATTTTACTAGTTGTATCGATACTAGTAACGATACTAGTCAAAAAAGGACAATTATATTACTAGTTGAATCGATACTAGTAACGATACTAGCCAAAAAGGAAAAAAATTTTCAGGTATACGATTTTATATAAAACATGTTTTTAGCTATTAAAAAAATAAGTAGAATGTGGCTCAGTGGGTTGGAGTACTTGCCTTAAAGTATGATGAATGTGTGTTCGTACCCCGGTTGAGCCAACGATTTTTTAAGAGTTACAAAACTCTTAATAAAAGCACTAGTAAGCGCACTAGTTTACTATAACTAGGATTCCAACTGGGACATAACTGTATACAAATGAACTAGTTGGTCTCCTATGACAACCTAATGTTAAAATCGATAGTTCGATATATGAAAAAAGGGTAGATAGGCAACTAGTCTGAAGCAAAAAGTAACTAGTATAGTTCCAACTACATACTATTTACTTTGTCTGCAGGGTATTCGTGCACACATACAAATACATTTTCTATAAGCCAAGTAATAAATTCAGCTTTCTCATTATTATTGTTGTTGTTGTTGTTGTGATATTCTACCAGCAATAACAACAGCAACAACAACTCAATACTATTTTTGCAACTATGAGTCGTAGTAGTGATGATGTCATGTTCATTAATTCAAGGCCAACTTTTATTTTATTTTTATTTTTTTTTTTTCGCTCTAGACATATTTTTGTTATTGTTGTAGCGTTTGTTGTTGTATTGTCGCCATTGCTATTGTCATTGTTGCTATTGTACATAGTTCATATTTTATTGTGTGTTTGCCAAAACATGTAGTTTTACAAGTTTTTTTCAGTTGGCTTAAACGCAAATACATGCACACACATACATGCATATGTAAGCATATCCAGTGAAAGCTCCCATAAGCGGACACTCACCATTGGCGAGTATTTTGTTCGTTACACAGAAGAAAATAAGTTTCGTTTTTGATAACGAAAATCCCGGTAACATAATTATTTCAAAAGAAAAAAATATATAAATTAAAAAAAAATTTTGACATGCCTGTGATACGAACCCGGTCCTCCCAGCCGTAAAGCTGGCTCTCAACAGTCGAGCCATGTCCCAGCAATTTTTTATGAGATAAAACTTGTTTTTAAGTTATTATGTATGAAAAGAAAAGAAATAACTGGCATGGGAAAGAAATGCATGCAACGAAATATTGTATTAAGTTAATGACAAATGTTGTTGAAATTTATATATTTTTTCAATAACATGGTGTTATTGAACATAATTCTTGTCTATTTTTTTTTGTGTTAAGTGGAGGTGTCCGTAAATAAGAGTAAAGCAACAAAAATTTTTTTATTATTTATTTTAAAAAATCTCACTTTTAATTACAACGGAACCCTTTTGGTTGGATTTCTAAAATACAGGGAATTGTTTTTATCAATATTTCCGAGTTCACGAGGACATGCCGCCTTTCCAATCACTAACATACATAGGTGTACATTAACGATGAAAGTTCGTTGGTGAGAAGAGTCACGTGTGACTTTTTAACAATCAAAACTTCTCCTGAAACACTTTTTAAAACTGATACCAAGTCGCTTACAAAGCTCTGGAAGCCAACCATCAGAAGCGACGAAATACATAATTTTTTCGCCAATCTCTTTTACTTTGCTTTAATAAGTTAAACACACAAAAAAAACAAAAGTGATAGGTATATTTAATCAGATCCATATATCTGCATGTATTTCGGCACACTGAATCCGAATCTGCGCTTCGTTTTGCTCGTACATTCTCAAAATTTAGAGTAAATTGCGAAAACCCGACAAAAATAATTTTCGCATTTTACTCGCAATTTTGAGGCCGTACGAGACAAGCGATAGGTGCATCTGACCAAATGTGCAAATCAATATTGTTTTCTTATGTACCGGTGTTACTTTACCACAGTCTTTAGTTAACAAAAGTGGCTTAACCAAGGATATATATATGAAAAATCCTTAGTTAAACCATCGCCGCGGTGCTAGCTAACTATACACTGTGAAGTTGCCTCTTATAGAAATGTTTTGTTTGCGAGCAATACCAAACCATTCCAATTTTAAATTTTTTAAATTTCCCCAGCTTAAGTTTTTGTTATATAATTTTTGTAGCCAATGAAAATTATCTTTTTGCTAAACTGTCCGCTTACGGGAGCTTTTTTGTCAAAATTAAAGGTAATTTCATGTCCGCGACCGGTCAGAGGAGCGTCCGTTTGTTGGATTGTAATTTGTATGTTTTTCATTCTAATGGTTCCAAGTGTAGTAAAATTGTCCGCACAAGGGAGATGTCCGCTTGTACGAGCTGTCCGCGAGTAGAGCTTTCACTGTATATATGTATATACCCTGAAGGAAATGTCGATAGTAAAATTGTACTGATTCACTATTGACTTTATCCCCAGTACTACTGCAATGTTCTGTGCTATAGACATTTAGCATGAACTTGTCATTGAAATTCCACTAGTGATCTCGGAACTATTGACTCACTATAGATTGGGTGGTTCTTATCGGACCACATTGAGACATTGGCACCAGAGATTCACTAGAGCATTTTAATGATTCTAGTCAATACATATGAAACTTTTCACTAGGTAAGGCAATTAAATTAGATTTTTTATGAAAATTTTTAGTTTTGTCGCATTTATTTTCAACACAACAAAATGAGACAACAAAAAGTCGTTTTGTGGCTGTCAAAAACTTCTCTTCCCATTGAAGGCAAAATAAGAAGTGTAGACGATTCGTTGACAATGTCACGAAAAAGTCACCAAACTTGTCGATAAAAGTGGTGACTTGGAGCCACTTGGCCGGCCCCTGGCTTCCTTCAGGGTATGTACATGTACATGTTTGTGAGTATATGTGCAAATAATTAGAATAAATTGTCTGATAGCAGGATACGGACAGAACAAAAATTAAGTGCAAGTGATGTTGGCTATTTGATAAATTACATATCGCTCATTTGCTGCAACAACATCATAACTCAAAAAACGTGATTTTTGAGTTAATAATACCTATAGTAGCAGTTGTTACCGACGACATTTTCATCGATGTTAAGTGCAACAAAATCTATGATTTTTCGGCTATAAAACACATTTAGAAATAAGTTTGGCGACAAGTTAGTGTACATACGTTGTCGAGTATAAAGAATTTGTTCTGATAAAATTATGAAAATTTGTGCTACAAAGCCTTATTGACGACACCATGAGTAACAACTGCATCGAAGTTGTCGTGTGAACAGTTTTATTGGCGACAACATGAGTAACAACTGTATCGAAGTTGTCGTGTGTACAGTAGGCATACCAGCCCCGAAATCCCGAATACCGAAAGCCCGGAATTATCCTTAAGAAATTGAGTTCCGAATGCCGGGATTTTTATGCGAAAATCCTGGGATTTTGGTAATAGTAAAAATAACATAATTAGTAAATGAGTAACATGAGTTACCCTACTAAAAATCAATTCAAATATTTTAAATTGAATCATAACGAGATTTACACGTTGACTTTGTTCCATGACTTCTTTTGAAGTTTAATGGCAAAAGGCGTAAAAAGACGTTTAGTCCCTGTCCATATGAGTCAACTTTTGCTTCTGCAACTTTCTTAAATTTTCTTTTGAAGTTACATTCGTGGCAGCATTATATGGGTTGTCTTTTACTTCATTTGTTACTTCAGCTGAAATGCGAAAAGGGTTATAGAAATCAGATTAAGAGGTTTTTATATATCATAGTCTTAAGATATCGTTCGTTTTACTACTACCAATGAATTTATTTGATTTTTTGGATGTATAAAAATCCCGAAAAATCCCGATCTGTCCCGGGATCCCGTTTTTTAATTTAAAATCCTGAATCCCGGGACTCGAAAAACCTAGTCACTTTTGGCATCCCTAGTGCACATTTTTTTTTTTGCCGACAACTAGAGTAACAACTGCATCGAAATTGTCGTTCTTCCATTTATGTACAAAACGTGTTTTTATATAAAGTTTTTCAAGTAACTTGGTAGGTAGCATGCTAGCCTATCAGTGTGGAGGTTGTGGGTTCGATTCGATTATTAGACTTTTAAATTTTATTATTATTCCTTGACGACAACTTTAGTAGCATGTTACCAACGTTGTCATCAACGACTTTTGTGGCCTTTATTCGAAAAATTCGTCAATAGTTGGCTTGGAGGGTCGTCAATTCGTCGTCGGTGATCGATACTTGTTTCGCGTGTGCATCGATGACGTCTCGAAGACTTGGCCTACGGGGATACAGAATTAATCCCTATATCGTTCTTTATATTATGTAAAAATGTCATATGAATATCTTGTATACTCATCTCTTTAGAGGAGAATAACAATTTCTTTTTGCATTAAGCTGTGAGTAAATTGAAAACTTTTAATTCGTTTTCTGTAAAACTAATATTTGTGAGCTATAACGTTGTTGCAGCAAATGAGCATTATGTATTTCTAAAAAACATAAAAACACTTTAACAAATTACTTTTGTTGTTTTTTTCTTATTAATCATATTGGATGAGAATATTTTCTACAGTAGGAAGGAAGTCCACTGGTAGAACAGCAATTCTTTATTTTTTTTTTTAGGGACAAACTTTTCGCAGCAAAAACATTCGTTACTAACATGAAAAATAACTATGTACTTATAATTTGATTCGATAACTACTTATTTTTGTTTGAGAAGTTGAAAAAATAGGAGCTATACACTACCAGAAACATTTTTGTGGAACATTTTAAACCTCAAACTCTTCGCTGTGTAGTTCTCGTCATTCTTTTATTGAAATTAGTCTCAAATTGTCCCCTTAAAATGCGCTATGCCGAAATATTTCTCATAAAAATCTACTATAAATCTTCAATGCCTGCAAAGCGCCAAACTCAACTTGAAGGCCAGAAATCATCCAAAACTTGAAATATGTTTAAGGGCTAATTTCATTCGAACTTATTCATAACACTGTACAAAAAAATCTAACGACTGGTTCTGCTAGAGGGCACCTTAATAAATACTTATACTTAAATCGGTCTTTTTAAAAGTTTACTGCTGCGATTTATTTTAAGGGGAGTTCACCTTTTGCACATTGCTATAGTGCATCGGCATAGCAAATCTTGTAATCCTTACATTTCAGATATAATATTTGTTAAGCACTTTTATGTAAGATAATAAGAGCAAAATATATGTGGACCACTGAAGCCCTTTAAATCTTTGCGGTAAGGGTAATTTTTGTCCCTTTTGTAAAAAGTTTTGCTACTTTTTCTCTTCAGCGGTGAAGAAGCGGACTAAAATGTCCTACAAAAATATTTGCCATAAAATTGTGCTGTAGGGCTTCAAAGAAATAAAAGCTCCAAAGACATAAAAGCTCCAAACTCGAAATGACGTGGTCCAAACGATAGTAGAGGGGACCAAAACATATATGCATGTATCGTATGCATGTATGTATTTTAGGGGGAGTCAAAGTTCACCTAAAGGGGGAAAAAGGTCCCCCTTTCTACAGCGAAATGGCGTTGTGAAATGTTCTACAAAAATATTTGTCATAAAATTTTACTCTAGGTCTTCAAAGACACCAAGGCTCCAAACTATAGTTGAACAACAGCAATCAATCAATATATAAAATGTGTTTAAGCGTTAATTTCGTTCTTAATCTGGTAGAGGACATCAAAAAATATATAGTACGTGTACAATATTTATCGCTTATATGCACATCGGTTATTTGCATTTAACGTTTATATGCATCCTATCATGAGCAATTTTCTATTGGTATTAAAAAAATCAAAAATATTTCTTGTATTTGCATTTCGCTTATATGCATTTCTCGCTTTTATGCACTGTAAAGTAATGTAAATATTTTAAAAATTTATAAAAAATGCTTATTTAAGCATGGTACATGCTAAGTACATTTTCCAAAAATTAAAGTTTGTCCATCAATTTTTCAGCAGGAAACAAAAAGTTCTTTCTCAATTTAACAAAAAATAAGTGTAAAATAACAAACTGAAATTCATTTTTTGTGCAATTTTCTATTTGGTTGTACGCAGTTGAAGTGATAAATCACTAAAGCAGCCCATCGCTATTTGATATAGCAAAAGTCGAATTTTTTCTCTAGAGCGCTTTTTTTAATAAAGCGCTAAATTGGCGCTATTTTGTCAAGAGTTTTTTTCACATTTAGTTATTACAACAGTTTTGTTTTGGCTTTGAAATAAAAATTATTTAAACATTTTTATCTTAAAAATATGTATCCAAGCTATTGCTAAGAGTATTTTGTTTCAAAATCCACCAATTTGCACAAACATATTTGGGTATAATTGTGCGTATCAGGATATTGCGCTTGTATTCCTTGAATAATTAATACTTTTTAGCTATTTTTTTATTATCAACTTTTTATTGAATTACCAATGTTTACTTTGCATCAATCTTTTTTCATAAGCGCTCTATTTTATACGGCTTTTATTCTCGAATATAATTTTACTTTATAAATATTGCCTATAACAAGATCAAATATGTGACATGGAATGAAATACGCAAACTGCGTCAACAATCTACTTTCAGCCCTCGGTCGATTCTTATGCAAAAAACTATGCCGAAGTGATTCATGTGGTTTGAAGACATGTAGTGCAAAGTTTCTAACATGCATTTTCTGCCCTATAATTGAATTTGAATTGTCGTCATTGTATAATAAAAATCAAATGTCTTTTGATATTTTCCAATATATTGGGCCACCTTCGAATATGACATATATATATTAGCGATATTATTGCACAATACGAATAATTGCATAATTATTTGCAAGTAGGTGGGCCGCTAAACATTTTTGTCTAATAGCGGGAATTCATATCTATTACCATGAATGAATTTAAATTAAACGGAAAGCACAGGACACTGCGACCGAAGAAGAAGATCTATTGTAGACCTAGCCAGGTGCTAGAGCACCTCATCTATATCTTTTGTGGCATAACGCTTCACAGTCCATCAGAATATGCTCTGGAGTTTCATCCACATAATCGCAGAATCCGCACAGGTTGTTACACTCAATGCCAAGTCTGTTGAGGTGTTTTCTCAGTCTGCAATGGCCTGTAAGGAAACCCGTGAGCATTCATAGATTGTTTTTGGATATATTACCATACGTCTTCACGTATCAATTTTTATTGCTGAAATGGTCAAGCTTCATTTAGAAAATACTAACTAACAAAATAGTATAATTTTCCATATGGAATTTGACAATTGCCGGCAATAAAAATTGCTACGTGGAGACGAAGGGTTAGCGAAAATATTTTTTTTCTGTCAACTGAAACAAAGATTAATGTTCAGATAATTGTTTTTTAAAGGCATTTTTGACATTTTGTGTCGTCTTGTAAATAAATTTTTGTGTTTTGTATATTGTAATTAAGAAATTTAAATGCGTTTTGGCAGAAGTAAATGAAACATTTCGAAGCTTAAATTTAGGCGGAACTGCGTACGAGGAATTGAAAACAAAATTTTGTATTTTTTTACTCATTGCAGTTTTTTATATATGCACCACTGAAGCATACGTGGAGTTAAAATTCGCTCTTTTGCACATTGTTATAGTGAATCGGTAGTAGGAAATCTTGTTATCCTTTCCTTTACGGTATAAGGTGTGTTCACTAGTTTTATGTAAAACACCACGAGAAAAATGTTTGTGGAACATTTTAGCCCTACAACTTTTCGCTGTATGGGTCTTTCTTGATATTTTCCAAAAAAAAAAGGTACAAAAAAGTCCCCTGCAGCGCTAATTTAACGGGCTGAAATGTCCTAGAAAAATATTTGTCATAGAGAACGCCAAAAGTCGTTCAAAACTTGAAATGTGTTTTAATGTGGTTAATGTCCCGCTGAGCCAGATTTTATGATGATAGTTTGTGAGGTGATATTTTACTTTTATATTTTAGTGCTTATTGTGAATAAATACGAAATTAACCCTTAAACACATTTGATGTTTTGAATATTTTCTGGCATTCAGGTATGAATTTGGAGCTTTGGTGACCTCGAAGACTTATAATAAAATTTTATGGTAAATATTTTTGTAGGACATTTTAGCTCACTAAATCGCCGTTGAAGGGAAGGAAGTTTTTAGTGTCTTTTTACGGGCGGGTCAAAATAGACCCTTACAATGAAACGTTAGAGGCTTAGAATGTTCCTCGTGGTGTGTTGCATAAAAGTGCTGATCACATTTTATACCTTCAAGGATTTGCAAAAGCAGGGCGAGAAATTTGACTCCGCCTAAAATGAGTCCTAGATGAAAACTTTCAAAACGCCAATACACGAATATTTTGTTTGTGCCCTCCACCAGAATCAGTCGTTAGAACATTGTCATTTTGTTGTTGTACAGTATCAATTCGGGTTTTTTAATTTTTTACTGCCTGTTGCACTAAATGCGAACGACAGTTTCTTCCTTTTAAATATATTGAAAACAAAAATAAAAAATTCTAATTTGTTTTTTATCGTTCGCGTTTAGAGGAAAAGGCAGTTATTTCTGCACTAAAATTTGTATGTGTTTAAATATCGCTGTATCAAAGATATTTAGTCACATTAATGCTAAACGATTATAGACATTTTCAACAGAGTAATGCGCATGTTCTAACAAAGCCGAGGAGTGAACTTACACGGTATTATACATTAAGTTGTACTCCGCAAATACTATAAAATCAATATAAAAAAGTACAAAATTTACGGTGAAACTACGTTTTTTTAAATAGGAAAATAACTTCATGCTTAAATTTCTACACACAAACAAGTTGACGACTGCCATAATAAAATATACATTTTTTGCAACATGTTGGAAGTTTAATTTACTTTACATGGAACTTTAAAAATGTTTTAAATTCAAACAATAATACACTTATCCACTTCATTTTTATTTACTCATTTTCTTGGCAATTACTTTTTTTTCAATATTACTTTGTGGCAATTCTAAAATACCTGGTTCCATACACAAGCCACCCAAAAACTTTCCATGCAACCTTGAACTCTCAACACTTTTTTGCAGCCAACTAAATGTTTGTTGCTTGTTTTGTCTATTTTATGACAGTTGCCAACAATAGAACCGGGCACGTTTGTTTCGCCACAATTAGATTGAATGGGATGCGATCGAAATGTTTAGTTAAAACTCCAAATACTTTTAGGAGACAAACAGTTGGCTGGTTGGCTGGTTGGCTGGTTAAATATAAATTTTTAGCCATTTCAAATATGACATCATGGGTAAGAAACAAACCGATTTAATTAAACAAACATGGGAAATTTACAAGTGTGAGAAGCTGATTATTGCTTTTGCCACGACTATTTTTAGCGGCATTTAAAGGGAAAATTAAGACACACATGACCTAAAATAAAAATATAATATTTTGCAATTAACTAAAGAATTCTTTTTTTTTGCGGTAATTTATTTCAATTTTCTTTTTCAGCGAACATTTTATACTCATCTTCTTCGTTAAAAGTTAAAAAATATTTTAATGACCTCAGACAATTTTTGCTGTTATGGGAGAACTTACAATCTGCAATGAAGGAACTTGAATGCCAAAAAAGCTCCCATTAAATTACTTATAAACACGCAAGGATTTATTGCCGCCACTGGGGTTTATTGCAAACAAAAAAATATAAAAACAAAAAAACACACACACACACACATATACTAAGAAAACTAAATTAAAATGTTTAAAGGTTTTTTTATATCTTTGCTTAAAGTGGGAAAATATAATTAAAGTTTACAGGAGAGAAAAAAACAGTTAATTGTTTTTAAATTTATTCACAATTGAAGGTTAAATTTCACTTGTCATTTTGAGTTTGTTATGGACATTTTGTTTTGACTGTGTGTGAGAAAAGAATGTTTAAGAGGAGAGTGTGTTAAAAGGATTCACTTTTATCCTCTTTGGTATGACCTTTTGAACTTAGTAAACCTTGATGTAGAAATATTTGCCACATTGTGTTCACTGATGATTCATTGAAAATCTCTATCGATTTTATTCGAACCATTTTTTGCTCAAGTGATAAAATCACACTGGTCTACAGAGAAAATGTCCTTTAAATGAAAACATATGGAATATAGATTTGCAGTTTTTCACTTTTCAATGATTTTTTTTTCTATCACGTACAGATCTTTTTATGGGATTGACTAATATCACTGTGCAATAAATTTGAGGTCTTTGAATATTCCCGAATGAGACCAAATGAGACGCAAATGAATCTAGACTATCAGTAGGCCAAAATCCTCAAAGGGGTTTAAAAAGTTATCTCGTGTTGTTAAGTTATAGCCTTTTAAAGTTGGGCTTTTTTAAGGCAAATTTTCCCATATAAATAAATCAATATATCAGCACAAAAGCATAAATGTGAAAATAAGGCCAAGTTCCAATACAAAAATGTCGGCCGTAAAAAGAACTGACATCAAAATAAGGACCAAGTTCTTGATAGGTACAATACCATCTCATTTCTAGGCAACCTGTAAGTTTGGCAACATTATTACCATAATTCTTTCCCATGTTAGAAAGGCAAAAGAAATATTGCCAAGCTAACGGGTTGCCTAGAAATGAGATGATATTGTACCTAGCAGCAGTAAATATTCGCTGGTAATTCGTTTTTTGTCGTATACATAGACGACACATGTAAGAAAGCAACAACAAGTCACACAACTAAGCAGAACAGTGAATTGTAGCAATGAACAAAGCAAGTAAACACTAACACACTCAAACGACAAACTATTTCTTGTAAATTTAATATGATTTGCAATCAAAATTGCGGCATGTGGATTTTACATTCCTTTTTTTTCTGTGTGTACAAAAAAGAAATTGAAATTTGGTGCCACAAGGCACTTATTGCACCAAATAAAAGCTTAGAAAAAAGAACTGAGCTCTAATCCAAAAATTTCTGCCGTAAAAAGTACTGATATCAAAATAAGGACCAAGTTACCATTGTTTCATATTAATTTTAAACGGAAAATAATTGATCTAATCTTAAATCACCGTTAAAACAATTTTGTTATAAACGCTAAGTTTCATTTTCAATCGACATGACTATAACTTTAATTTCAAATAAGTTTTATGTTAAATAATCATTTAAATCATGTTGAATTAAAATGAAATGCATTTTACATACGATGGTATTTATTTAGTGTATAAGTAAAGAAAAGTTTGAAGCTGTTGTGGCTGCAGTGGTTAGCGCGTGGACTAGCATGCAGGTGGCACGAGTTCAAATCTTGGCTGGGGCAGTCAGCTACAACGAAAAGTTTTCTGATGACTTTCACGTAAGTAAAATAATTAATAAAATAGCTACATTAAAGTCATGTTGTTTCAGCTTGATATAACTTTAATTCAGCATGATTCTTCGTGTTGTTCCAATATCAAATTCACGTTGTTTCAACTTGAAATAACTTTGATTCAACCTGATTCTTCGTGTTGTTCCAATATCAAATTCACGTTGTTTCAACTTGAAATAACTTTGATTCAACATGATTCTTCGTGTTGTTCCAATATCAAATTCACGTTGTTTCACCTCGAAATTACTTTGATTCAATATGATTTTTCCTATTATTTCAGTATCAACTTCATTTTGATTTAACTGTACTGGAATATTAAATCAACATGAAATATAGTTAATTCAAAAGGAAAAATTTTCTTTCATGATTAGTGTAAATCATGTTGATTTAACATGAAACACCTATGAAGCAAAATCACTACCGAAAATTTTTAAGTTAACCTGGTTTTCGACGATTTTACATAGAAATTTTTCTGTGTATACAGCTTTCTAGCTATACTGGAAGTGCCCCATACAAAGAAGGGGCGACCTACTCCACCCCAGGTGAAAAGTGCCCGTTTTCTGATTTTTCTAGTTAATTGCTCACCAAGACCTACCTGTATACCAAATTTCAGCTTTCTAGTGGAAGTGCCCAATAATAGTGATGAGTCAGTGAATCAGTCAGTTAATATTTACTAAAATATGCACTTTTTACACCTTCATATCGCGGGAAGCTTTTATGGTAGAGCTTTCAAATTTCATCTATGAGGTTACCTCTATAGGGAAACCAGGCACCCGTTTCTCAATTCACAAGTTACAAATCTACAAGTAAAATACACACTAAACAATAATAAAATTTGTAAAAGTGGGTGTTTTGTGTGTATTTTACTTGTAGATTTGTAATTTGTAAGTTTTAAGAAATGGGCCCCTTATGTTTGAAGTTTCATTATTTTATGATTAAGTGGAGCAAAGTTATGAGTGGGTGTATCGAATGGTTTCGTGTAATATACACACTGTGTGGCCGGAACTTGGCCTGACGCATTACGGTGCGCCTATTTAAATTAAACAATTGGAATTAAATATCTTAGGCCTAAGATATTTAAATGTATTAATTGTTGTACCTTTTAGGGTTTTAATATCACTTTTACAAATTTTTTTTTGTCCATTTTCTGTGCGTTTCATGTACTTCGGTACTATTTTCACAATACGATTGGTGTATTTTTAGTCGACTTCAAAAAAGTGTGTATTTTTATTTACTTTCTATGTTTCTACTTATGCGTGTCATTTGTTAACCGATTTCCAAAACCATTTTTTTTTTTGGAAAGGGTTCGTCTGCAGTTTGGGGAAATTTGTTCCCCTCAAGCATGACTCTGTTATTTGCCAACCGATTTTCAAAACTGTTTTTTGTTTGAAAGGGTTTGCCTGCAGTTTTTCTTCTATAATATTTTTTTCGAAAATTTGTGGGAAAATTTGCTATTTTTTACCATCAACACACGTACACTCTGTGTGAGACTCACAACATACCCTGAAGGAAGCCAGGGGCCGGCCAAGTGTATCCAAGTCACCAATTTTGGCGATAAGTTTGGTGACTTTCCGGGGACATTGTTAACGAATCGTCTACACTTTTTATTTTGTCTTTAATGGAAAGTTTTTGACAGCCACAAAACGATTTTTATTGTCTCACTCTGTTGTGTTGAAAATACATGCGGCTGCACGCAAAAATAAAAATTTATTTTTTTTTTAAATCGAACTTAATTCCTTTCTAGTGATTCTCTGGTGCCAATATCTCAATGTGGTCCTATAAAAATAACCAAGTCAATAGTAAGTCAATAGTTCCGAGGTCACTAGTGGAATCTCAATGACAAGCACGTGCTAAATGTCTACAGCACAAAATATTGCCTGGGGTATAATTAGTCAATAGTACTGGTGACAAAGTCAATAGTGAATCAGTACAGTTCTACTATCGACATTTCGTTCAGGGTATCTATTTAGCCGCGAAGCACATACACAAACATAGAATAAGATAGTGTAGGCAACAATCTAATGTTCTCTCTTTTCGCTTTGTCAAATTTTTGAAATATTTACATAATTATACAAAATAAATTGACAACAATCTCGTGTTCTCTCTTTTCGCTTTGTCAAATTTTTGAAATATTTACATAATTATACAAAATAAATTGACAACAATCTCGTGTTCTCTCTTTTCGCTTTGTCAAATTTTGAAATATTTACATAAGTATACAAAATAAATTGGTTCTTGTCCCCCTTTTCAAATATCAAAAATGTATCTGTGTGTCAAAACATTAAAATTATTATTAGGAAGAAAGTCTATTAATATGCCAAGTTAATTTAATTTAAATTTTGTTTATTTATGTGAACGTCTGTCTGTCTGTTGATTTACAAAATGTTTTTATGAACTTTGCAGGAATTTAGACAAAGAAGTTTGCAATTTTACACAAAAATATTTTATTCAAAATTGTTTTATTTATTTTAAAAATAAAAAATAGAAACCTTGAAATTTTATTAAACTCATAAATTTCACAGAGCGTCTATTACACAACACGAAAAAAATTACGGGGTTAGAGGAGACAAAAAAAAATCACGTGTGTAGATAGTTTGAAAAATCACATCGGACTTTTATTTCGTGCAGCATATCGGCATATGAAACTTTGTGTTCTTTACATCTGAGTTTTAGGATATGTTCAGCTACTTTGTAGAAAATATTAAGGCAAATAATTTTGTGGAACATATTAACCCTCTAACTCCTCCACATAACGGTAATTTTTGGCTCTATTATAACAAATCGTAAAAAACAGCTCTAAAAATGGGGAGGGCGGGAATGAAATGTTCTACAAAAATGTTGGGCATTAAATTTTACTATAGATCATACATATTCGCAATTAGTACTCGGCATAGGAAATCTTGCAAGTCTTACGTTTATGATATAAGAAGTATTCAGCACTTTTATGTAAATCACAATAAAAAAACATCTTTTTGGAACTTTTTGTCCTTTTTTTAAGAAAGGGGCAAAAAACTATCCCATAAAAGTGCTGCACACATATTATACTTTAATAGTAAGGCTTACAAGATTTCCTATGTCGAGTACGATTTGCAAATAAAGCGTAATTAGCCCTTAAACACATTTAAGTTATGGCTGGAGCTTTGGTGTCTTTGAAGAATAGTAGTAGAATTTTATTGCGAATATTTTTGTAGAACATTTTATACCCTGTTCAGATATACGCGCAATTTAGAAAATTTACTCAATTAAGGCCTTATTTGAGCTCAATTCACCATACAAGGCTTCAATTAATAAATTGAGCAATTAGTACTTAATTGTTTCATAAAATGAGTAAAGTTCGAAATGCAACCCTTTGTGACAAGTATGTTTACTGCGAAGTATGTTCAGTGAGAAGCTAAAATTGTATATAGTGGCAAGCCCATGGTGTATTAAGTATTCAGATAGATGGCAGCACAACGACAGATGATTATTTTTTGCTCTGGTAAACGCGTGTATTTTTTTGACAAGCATTATCTAGTTTTGTTTTATTCTTGTATTCGTTGCCCTTATGCGGCCACCTGTATACTTATAACACCATTGGCCAGTCAAATGCTAATTGAATAAGCTTAATTTACTATGTGTTAACACTAAATTTAATTGCTCAATTGAAATTAAATTGTCTCAATTAAAAATGTATATCGGAACAGCGTAATATACCGCTATATCACCGCGGAAAGGCAGTTTTTTCCACTTTTTAAGAAAAAAGAAAAAAAGACATATACAACGAAAACTTAGAGGGTTAAAATGTTCCAGGAAAACTCAGGCTGTTTTACATAAAACCGCTCAACATATCTTATAGATTAAAAGTAAGACTTACAAGATTTCCTATGCCGAGTACTAATTTTGAATAAGTATGAAATTAAGCCTTAAAAATAGTTTAAGTTTCTAATGATTTCCGGCGTACAAATTAAGTCTGGAGCTTGGTTGTCTTTAAAAACCTTTAGTAAAATCTTATGGACAATATTTTTGTAGAACATTTCATGCCCGCCCACCCCCTTTTTAAGGGTATTTTTTACGATTCGTTAGAATAGACCCAAAAATTACCATTATATAGGGGGGAGTTAGAGGGTTAATATGTTCCACAACAATATTTGCCTTAATATCCAAAGAAATTTTATTATTTTGACTTGAGTTCGGTTTTAATTTAATTTTCGAATTAAATTATATTTTTATTTTGAGATAAATGTGAAGCATGTACACAAAAAACATTTGACTATGAGTTGACTGCAAACCACCGATTTTGGTCGAGTGGTCTACGCGTTAAAGAACTCTGACGAGAATAGCGGGAGCTCTCGAAACAGGTCAGTTCAAGCCTCCGCGCAGTCAGATTTTTCATTTTATATAAATTAATTGAAAGGTTTAATTAAAACCGAACTGAAGCCAAAATAATTAAATTTCTTTGGATATAAAGCCATACAATTCGACTAAAATGCATAACTTATTTGCCTTAATATTTTCTACAAAGTTGCTCAATATACCATACACCTAAGATGTAAAGAACACATAGTTTCATACACCGATATGCTGCACGAACAGGTCCAAGGGGAAAAACTTCAATGCTCCCTTGACGTGATCTTTAAGAACGCCGACACATTTATATTTTTTTCTTGACTCTTCTACCAGAATCCATTGTCAGAACCCAAAAATTTTGGAAAAGTTCGAAATTGTTGTACAGTGTTATTAGAGAAAATAGATTTTTACCATGGCGGTTTTTCATGAAGTTTTTTTGCATGAAATTTATCTGATTTGGTTAAAGGGAAGTATCGGCAGGGAAGTACCGGGAGAGGAAAAAATGGCTGGACATGTAGTTTTGGTAGCTTTGTTTTAGGGATTTTTTTTTAATTCCACGCTTTTATGCATTTCTTATTGGAAGCATTTCTCGAAAAAATCATTGTCTAAATGTAGTATAAAATTCTTTTGTATGAATTTTATTACTACAAATATTTCTATCCCACTACAAATAAATACTATTAACAAAAGTGATCATTTGAATGTATTTCTGTTTAGAAATTCTAAACTCGTTCTGTTTTCTTTTTTTTATAAAAAAATAAACCAAGCATTAAATTTTATTTTATTATTTATATATATTTTTTTACATTTTGCGCAGTTTTATTTTCAACTTTTAATTTCTTTTTACGTTTTTACTTTTTGTTGTTATTGTAATTCTAATGCGAATATCTCTGAAAAAAATATATATAATTGTTAGAAAAAATGTATCAGAATTTATATGGAAGAGAACGACGAACATCTTCAATGAAATATGTAATTGTCTTTTTTAAGAGCTCTTGGGCGAACAAAAAAGAAAAACACTCAGGAATTCATTTTATTTTGATGGAGATTTTCAATTAGTGCAAGTATTTTGAATTAATATTAATTAATTTAATTAAATTAATTCAAAAGTATGCTGTCCAAAGAATTTGTAATAGTTTTAAGATGACGAATGTTATATTTTTTATTAAGTTTGCCTTAAGTTCAAGTTTAAGTTCAAATATTAGAAAAGATAAGAACAAAATAGTTTTATTTTAGCCGCAATTATTTAATTTTAGAAATATGTACATATGAATGTTGTAAATCGGAGATGATTTATGGTGTTCTAAAAATAAATATATGAGAACGATTTTAAAATTTAAAGAAATATGTACTTATGTACCTTCAAAAAAGAGTTTTTGTAAACAAAATAATATTTAAAAACAAAACTTAAGTTATGAATTTAATCGAATAATTATTATCCAAAGTTATTTAATATTTCAATTAAATTATTTCAAGTAATTCTAAAGCATGTAATAATTGAACAGACAAAGAAAAGTTCAGTAGGACTTACATCTGATGTTTCGAAATCACCACAGTCTTCTCTTTCCTGCCTAGACCTCACTGAAGCCACTGAAGGCAACTACAATCAAATAGTTGAAAATCCTTTTTAACTTTAGTCAATTCAGGCTGGCATATGGCCATCTTGTGGGGTTTTTTTTTCTCAACTTTCATTTGATGGTTAGGCCTTTCACTAGTTTTGTTCAACTAATCTTTTTCATTTCTATCATTACCAGCTTGAAAAGCAATCGGTTTTTACAAATGCTAGAGTTTTTGTGAATGTCTTTTTTTGAACATCACGCATTCTTTAAGGCCGTGTCAGATAAAACTTTGTCGCTTAGCGTGACGTTTCTAACTTTAATAGAAAAGTGTAAAGCAAAAGGTGTATGACACAATGAAAACTTTGACAACACTCGCGCATTGATCGTTTACCAAAAAAGTAGTTGATAATTTTGCTATTTATATATATATTTTTTATAAAAATAAAAGTCAATTATGTTATTTTACGATTTATTATAAATAAATAAATGCCACATACATATTTACCTCTTATTAAAACAGATTCAAACGCGCAATATGTTTCGTTTGGCAATATAATAAAAGAAAATTATTTCAGCTGATTGTCAGAGCAAGCAAAAAGATGAGAGTTGCCGAACTTTTCGCTTCACGCTGCGTTAAAAGTGCTTTATGTGACATGTTTCGTATAAGTATGTACATTTCATCTTAGATGTCAAAGCGAATCTGTAACGCAACGCGAAGCAAAAGTTTTATCTGACATGGCCTTTAAGCCCTTATGACACTACATTTTTTCTTCATTTTTCAAGTTTTGGAGAATAGTGCAAATAGAATATAATGGGAAATTTTACCAGGTGCAAAGAGTTTAGCTATATTAAGATAAATACCAAATTGTCAAAGCTTTTACTAATGTTATCGATAAAAAATGGGGGCCTGCCAAAAAAAATTAAAAAATGTTCAACTTAAAATTGACATTTCAAGCTTGAAACATTAAAGTGTTGCCAAGTAAGCGGTTTATTCACGAATTCAACTACTTAGCGCCTCTTTTTTCAACTTTTTTTTCTTTTGTTGTTTTATTTTAAATAAAAAGTAGGCAGCACTTAAAGAAGCCATTACGTTTTGTTTACATTTTGTATAGTTGTTTCTTTTTATCATTTGCTATTTCTTTTTTTTTCAATCCTTTAGGAAAACAATGCAAGAAAAATGTAGTGTCATAAGGGCTTTAGCTATGTGCCTTTAACAACTTAGTTATGAAAATAAACATGCACAAAAACCCTACCATTTGTAAAAACTGATGGTTTTTTAAACTAGTAATGACCAAGGTGAATTAATTTTATCAGGTGGTGTTGATTCTAAAACAACTACAACATTACAATAACATATGACACCTCAGCCCCTATGTCAACGTATACAAATTTTGACATACGAGCATCTAATTTGCGGAAAAAAAGTAGAACAGCTGTGCTTATAATATCACCTGTATAAATCCACCTTGGTAATGACAGAAAGGTGAAAAAATAGACATAAATGAAAGTAAACATAACACTGAACATTGTTGCCAGCGCACTACAAAATTTTCTTGATTGTGCAATAAAAATCAAAAGCCTTTTGATTTTGGCCAATATACTCTATTCTAATATGACATACACATTGACATTATTATTGTATAATATGAAACATTGCACAATTTTATTGCAAATTTGTAGAGCTCTTTAGTTGGACATGACAGAGAGAATAGTGAAGTTCCTGACCTTTAATCAAACTATAGTTGAGAAAAAAGCCGAAAGGGAGTCCTCAGCTGGGAATTGATTAAAATAATTTAATCGAAAGATTTAATTGAACGAACTTAATTAGGACAAAGTAATTAAATAATTTTGGATTAAAAGCAAACTTTTAAAAAGTATATGAATATTAAAAAACTATTTTAGACCGAGCAAAAAGAGAGCATACAAATCATTAGTAAAATCACTGATGAACTGTAATCAAAGTAGTTTTATTTCTGGTCATTCATCAATGATTTTAGCACGTGGTTGTCAGAGGACGGGAGTGATCAAAAGAGTGATTGAAAAGTTATCTAGGATAAATGTTGCAGTCTGAGAATATTAAATGCAGTCCTTTACTTCTTGGTATGCAATGAAAATTATATGTCCTTAGAAAATTTTTACTTTTCTATTCATTGTTGCAACAGTCAATAGCGGATTTCAGTGTTTGATGCAAGTGGTATTGCGAAAGTGCAAGTGCAAAATATTGTATCTTTTTTATGAAATTTAATGTCTTTTGTTGTTGGATTTCATAAAAAAGCTACTATATTTTGCATTTGCACTTTCGCAAGACCATTTGCATCAAATACTGAATACCACTACTGTATTAAACATTTCATCTCACAATCGGTTTCTTATTCAAGTAACACAATTTTCTGTTGTTAAGAAAATACTTTCGCCCTCTACAGAAGTTGCCCGGATATTTAAGAAGACGTTGTAGAAATTATCAATATTTTTCGTCCTTTTTCCGCTGTCTCCAAATAATTTCAGCTGATTTGTTAATAGCAGCGTTTCAAGTTTGCTCGAAAGTCCAATCCTGCACCACCGTCATCTGAAGTAATATCTGTTTCCCCATTTTCTTTATCATTAAATGCATCAAAAAACGTGCATAAAGATTTTCTGAATATTTAATTACCGTGCATTTTGATGAATATTGAAAATATTGCAGTTCCTTTGCTAAAATAATTTGGTTCCTTTAAATAATTAATTAAAGAGAACACATTTTTTCTCTTCGTTCTTCAATACAAAATAATTTAATATACAGCTATTTTGACTTAGCTGAACAATCAACTTTTCACGATTTTTTGTGCAGATACATCAAAAATGCTGTTAGATTAAATGTACTTATCTGCCTTAATGTGCAAGTAAACACAATTATTAAGCATGTGCAGCTAACTTTGATTTTTTATATGAAAATAATTTGAAACTGCCAAAAAATATTTTAAAGGTACAGGTTACAAGGTGCACTCAAAAATCGATTTTGAAGAATAACCACAGAAAACAAATAGTGTGTGCAGTTGAGTCAAAATGCAGCTAAGATTGAATATTTGTATAAAAATTGTGTTAAAGTACCAAAAATTAAAGGCATTTGTCCTAAAAGTGCAGGTATAGCAGGTGCACTTATAAAACGAAATTGTATGGAATTTTAAAGAATAGTGACACAAATTAATAATTTTGTACAGTTAAGTCAAAAGTGCGCTTAAAAAAAGGCAGTTAAATCGAAACTACTTTACACTTTGAGCCATCGTTAGTTTCTTTCCCCCTACATAGATATTATTTCATGATGAACGATAACAATTTAAAGAGAAAAGAAGGATTTGTGGGTGCTAAAATAGTGCTTTTTTATGTATGTATAAAAATTGATTTTTAATCCCGGGAATTCCCGGGTAAAATTCCCCGGATAGCGGGAAATGAAAATAAGCGAAAAAACCCTATATGCAACCTTAAATTAATATTGTTCAATTTTGAAATGAAAATTTTCAACATGACTAGAGTTTCGAATCTAAATTGATTATTACCCAGGAAAAAATTTGATGACAATGCAATGAGCTAAAATGTTAACTACTAAACATTCCATTTACTACTTCTACTTTGGCATTTTAACCAATTACTTTAACACGGCGATGTCATTGGAGGCAAGTACTTATCAAATTTGATTACAAATAACGAGTTATAAAGTTCAATATTTGGAAGGCATTGAATACAAAAAACACAATAAAAATTAAATGTCTCTGCTAAGCATTGAACTCATGTCTGATTACACTATCAGTAATAACACAGAGAAACGCCGATACACGTAAACTTAATTTTGGATCGTAGAATCTAAACGCATACTTCGTTTTGAGATATCAGTTCAAAATAATGAAATATTGCATTTCTTAAGTTTGTATTGTCCCTGAAGGGATTTTTGATTATATTTTAAGGAAAAAGCTTCGAAAACTCTTTTGAAATTACCAAATTTATTGTTTACTTATTGAAACTTAATTCTAAAAATGATTGCCATCCATTGACTTTTGAAATTTGTACATACTTTTTTTACAATTACATTTTTCCAAATGATTTTCAATATTATAAATTTACTTTGAAATAAACAAGTGTAGGTGAGAACTCAATAAAATTATCAACATTTGCATTCTGTTTCGACAGTAAATTCTATTACAAAAATTAGACACATAAATTTGAAAATATATTAAAGAAAACTGCGCATTTCTCTATTTATTGTTGGTAAAATTAGAAAATCACATTTAAGTGAATAATTTTGTGAATACTGAAATTAAAAATGTTTTAAATGTGAATTAAATAAGGCATAATGTCGAAGAAGTATTGAATTATAATAACAATGTTTGCTATTTTTCTTTTGTAAGTTGGCGAAATTTTATATGAAGTCTAAAGTTTTTAATATTTGGTTTTGGCATTAATTTTTTCATTAAAACTAATATACACTGAAACAATTTTATTCATATATTCTGTGAATTTTGACATATAATCCAATGGAAAACTTTATTAAAACTCAAGTTTCGTTAAAATTATTTTAATGAATTTGTCACCAAGAACTAATGAAAATGAAATTAGTTCACTATTTTAATGAAATTATGTAAATTTTTTAATGAAATTATTTCATTGGTTTAATGAAATTATTTCATTGTTTTAATGAAATTATTACAGCAGCACCCTCACAAGAGTGTGCTCTATGAGTGCACAATAATAAAAAAGAATACAACAACAACAATCGTACAAAATTATTTTGATTGTTCGCTTTTCGTTGACAACTGTAGAAATAAATAAGGGCGTGATTTTTTACAACAGAAAATATATATGTAATTTATTTAATCGGTCTTTCATAATTTCAATGAAATTTTTCATCAAAACTATAAAACAAGTTTCATTGAAATTATGACATTCAAAAACTTAAATCTTTTAATTATTAAGAGTATATATTTTAAGCTTTTTAAGTATCCATCAAAACATTTAGTCAAAACTTAAAGGGGTTTCCATAAAATAACAAAAGGTTATCGTCATAAGTCCAATGAAATTTTCTAACTAAACTATGAAAGCTAATGTAGCATGAAATAATGTTGTGAAATATTTTATTAGAATTGTGGAAAAAAGTAGCGAGATCGTTTCAGTGGATTTGTGAAGCGAAATTCTTCCAGTGTAGTTTAAAATAAAATTCACATAAATACCATATTTATTTTGAGGGGAGCTTTTTCTTCCCTACTTGATCCACGCTTGTATACATTTTTGATACCCAACAACAACAAAAAAAAGAAATTATGAGTGTCCGTTATGTTTAATGAATTTTCTGTCATTAAATAAATAAATTTTATTAAATCAAAAACTAAAAACGAACAACATTTTTAATTGTTCAAAATTCAATTAATTCAATGTTCCGATGTTTTGCTTTACAAAAACAATATATAAAATATTTAATAACCCCCCATAATCAACTTCAATGTATTTAATAAAAACTTTACAAAACCAAAATTATTGTAATTTAATAATTCCCAAAAAATAAATTTGGAAATATACAAAATTGTTTGTTATTTTTTATCTGTTAAGTCCCATTGTGTCTAAAAAATTTTAAACAAATTGTTTTTTTTTCACGATTAAAGCAAATATTTGTTACCATTTGTAGTTAAAGACGCAGTAGCTCGCTCTGACTCAAACGCAAACGAATATTTATAAACAAAGAAACAAATATTTAATCTGTAAATTTAATTTTTTCAACATAAAGAATCTTAATATCTTAAAGATACAATCTGTATGAATGTCTGTTGAAACGTGTGTATGTGTGTCAGGGATGCAAAAGTTGGTACAATTGTACTTTTTTAGCACTATTTGAAAGTCAAAAGTACAATAGCACCCCAATGACTAATTTGGCATTATTCCAAAATTTCTGGGAGTAACTGGATTGTTTGAATTGGAACGATTTTTTGTCATCCCACGTCAAATTTGGGTGATAAACAGACTGGTTTCGGCTACTTGCCATCTTCAGTGTTCTCTTGAATATTCAAGAAGAATCAAATCGTTCGAATTATTAAGTCTTAAAAAAATGGCAACATACATACATATGTACCTTTTGGTCGAAGGTACACTGAAAAAATTCCATGCAACATATGCACGAAAACGCTCGTATATATTACGAAATATTTCGTAATTTCGCACCACGAAATTCTTTCGTAAAATATACGAAATGTACGAAAATAATCAAAAAATAAAAGTAAAAAAAAGTGTAGCTCAACCGGGGCACGAACTCGCAATCTTCATATTTCAGGTCATGTACTCTACCCACTGAGCCACTTTCTACTTATTTTATTAGAGCTAAAAATTTGTTTTATTTACTTACATCTGAAAAATACGTCAATTTATAAAAAAATATTTTAATATATTTTTTTATTTCAAAATATTCGTTACTTTCGTAAATTTAAAAAAAAATTGCCTAAATGTTTTTTCGTAATATACACGAAAGTTTCGTATATTTTACGAAAAAAGTCATTACGAAAGTTTTTTTTCGCAAAATGTTGCATGGATTATTTTCAGTGTATAAATGAAAAATTAACTAAATAAACTGATACAAATTGATTATTAAGCTAAGGCTCGTCATGTTATATTCATAAAGAATTGGGGATGAATAATATTCCAAGGAACAAGGGCAAAAATTAGCAGCAACTTAATTTTTCAACATACACAGCAGAACATAGCAGCGCAACTTTTGGAAGGCGCTACACTTCCATCATCATCCTCTCAAAATTTTATCTAGTTTTAGGAAATTTAGTTAACTCAATTTCGGGCTGTGGAAGATAAGGTCCCTTGTCATCACGATCATCACGAATAAGTACTTAGTACAAATGACCTTCAATGTCCTTTTTTTTGTTAATTGGTAAGCTTTTACACACATCTACATGTAATTTTGATTAAAAGACGTTTTAGAACAATGGAAAGAGAATTTAATACAATCGGACTGAAAAAAGTATACTTTTTCTTGAAAATTAGTACTATTCGTAAAATATCATTTTGTACCCCTGATGTGTGTATCAGGCGCGCGCAGCGTAAAGGAAATATTGGGTCTTTTCACCGTTATAGGGGAAAGGAGTGTAGAATATAACTTTTATCTTGCCCTGAATCCCCGCCTGGTATATACATATGTACATACATACAGATGTGTGTATGTATGTGTCTGTATATAAATCAAAACAATAATAATCAAAAAGAAAACATGTGGATGGATACAAAATGAGTATTAAAATATATAAACATTTACATTTTATAGATTGAAATATTTATTTAATATAAACACTTGTTTTATTTATACCGACTGATCTGATGTGGTTGGTGGCTTCTCGTATTTAATACTTTTAAAGGAATTTAATATATTGAAATGTTATAATAAAAATCTAAACAAAGAAAGAAACTTGAAAACTTTTCCACATCCTCTAGATACATAACAAAAAATATATCTTTTAGATATTAAATTAAAATGTATTGTCAGCATTTATTTATAAAAGTTTCAATACTGACAACGCAGAATGGCTGACGTTAATCTATATTAATTAAAGCGTTTCCTTTAAAAAAATGCTTAAACATCAGATACATACATACTTGCATTGCAATCTTTGTATCTTTTGGATTCATTTTGTTATGTTGGGTCGTTTTTGTTCTTAGTTCTTTTATAGTTTTTTTATATCTTTTAATCTAATTTATTGTGCTCTTAAATGTTGTCAAGTGTAAGTGGCTACTTCGTATATTATGCAGCTTAATTTATTTTATTATTCAATTCTATTCTGTACACAATTGTTTAGTTGAGTTTAATTTCTTCAAGATATTTCTCTCCTACGATTTTTTTCGTTTTGTTTTTTTTTCTCCTTAAAAATGGTCTGTAATTTAAATCTATCTAAAAAATGCAGTAAATTTTTTTTCTGGCACAAAAGTTCATTAAACTTTTGTGATTTTTTTTTCTTTTTTTTGTGTTTTCGTTCAAAAGAAGAAAAATAATTTTATTCACAAAAATATTTCTCTCTATACACATCTGGTTTTGAAAAAAAAAAAGTATTGAATTCGCTGCTTTGAATTTTCAACATTAAAATAACGCCAAACAAGCAAACACAAAAAAAAACTTACACATATTAAGGCCACTGAGAAAAGGTTACAAATTGTATATGTACATAATTATTATTAACCAGCTGTGAGTAGTAATTTTGTCAAAAAATCTACATGTCTACTCGTACAGTATTCGTTTTATATAATTTTGTCTATAGAAGAGGTGAATTACCTTTTAATTGCATACAAAACTTTCGCTTTTGTTTGATTTTATTTGAAAGAAACACAAAAGACAAGGTCTTGCACGATGATACTGACAGACTGACAGACGGGAAAGAAAATGTTGGACGAGACTGAAGAGCTGGCTGAAATAGTTACAACCTATTTACTTATCAATCTATTTGAAAAATGTGTGATAGGCAGAAAACTGACTTTTAAGCAAACAATAAAATAAAATTTAAAAGTGGGTTCTTCACCGTACATACATATGGGCCTTTCCACAGGAAAGTTCACTTTTTGTTCACGTGCGACATCAAGCAATTAAGCTTGTATTTCAGAACTATGTAGTTCGATTTTTGCTAAACTTTTACTTAATTTACAGCTACTAACGGCCTACATAAATTCATATATGTATAAAGCCGTAAAAAAGCTAACGTTTTCTTTGATAGAACAATCCTAATTGCTTGGTGTCCCACGTGACTAAAAGTGTACTTTCCTGTGGAAATGCCCATATGTATGTATATTTGTCATAATTATAGTCAGTGTTGCTGTCCATATGCAACTTTATATGTACATATATGTATATTCAATTATTTACTTTTTTGAGGAACTTTTTTTAAAACGTACTTTTTTTTAATGTACTTATTTTAAAAGGTACTTTTTTTAAAAGATACTTTTTTTAAAAGGTACTTTTTTCAAAATGTACTTTTTTAAAGGGTACTTTTTAAAAAAGGTACTTTTTTTAAAAGGTACTTTTTTTAAAAAGGTACTTTTTTTTAAAAAGGTACTTTTTTTAAAAAAGGTACTTTTTTTTAAAAAAGGTACTTTTTTTAAAAAGGTACTTTTTTTAAAAGGTACTTTTTTTAAAAGGTACTTTTTTTAAAAGGTACTTTTTTTAAAAGGTACTTTTTTTAAAAGGTACTTTTTTTAAAAGGTACTTTTTTTAAAAGGTACTTTATTTACAAGGTACTTTTTTTACAAGGTACTTTTTTTAAAAGGTAATTTTTTTAAAAGGTACTTTTTTTAAAAGGTACTTATTTTAAAAGGTACTTTTTTTTAGGAGATACCTTTTTTAAAAGGTACTTTTTTTAAAAGGTACTTTTTTAAAAGGTGCTTTTTTTAAAAGGTACTTTTTTTAAAAGGTACTTTTTTTAAAAGGTACTTTTTTTAAAAGGTACTTTTTTTAAAAGGTACTTTTTTTAAAAGATATTTTTTTTAAAAGGTACTTTTTTTAAAAGATACTTTTTTAAAAAGTACTTTTTTTAAAAAGTACTTTTTTAAAATATACTTTTTCTAAAAAGTACTTTTTTAAAAAGCACTTTTTTTAAAAGTTACTTTTTTAAAAGGTACTTTTTTTAACGGGTACTTTTTTAAAATGTACTTTTTTTAAAAGGTACTTTTTTTAAAAGGTACTTTTTTTAAAAGGTGCTTTTTTTAAAAAGCACTTTTTTTAAAAATCTCTTTTTTCAAAAAGTTGTTTTCTTAAAAGCACTTTTTTAAAAAGTACTTTTTTTAAAAAGCACTTTTTTAAAAAGTACTTTTTTTAAAAAGCACTTTTTTAAAGAGTACTTTTTTGAATAGGTACCAATATGACGGATCCAATATGGCGGTTAAAATTTTTAAAATTATCCTTTAAATTTTTGTTTAATAGAAAGGAAACTATCGGAGCCCGTTATAGATATTTTACAAACAGATATTTGGAATTTTATATGGTGCAATCAACATGGGGACTATAATATTGATACATATTTAAGATCTCGGCATTAGTTTTTAATTAGTTTAAGATTAGGAGTGCCAAAGGTTAGATATCAGCTATATCAGATATATGGGTTTTTGGAGTCGAGGATCATGAATCGGACAATCAAATTAACCAATTCAAGATGGCGATAAGAAATTTTTAAATAAAATTCAATAATTTTGTTTACTGTTAATAGGGGAAGTTTCAATGAGTGTTTGGCTCGTGCACCCTCAAAATTTTTAAGATGTAGGAGCAAAACAAACTTCAAATTCATATTCATTGTGTAGAAATCCATTACGAGGGTGGGTCTGGTCAAATGTACAGCCCACTTTTTTGTTTTGTGTGCTGATGATGGGTAGTTTTAGAGTTTTAGGTTAGGGTCGATATCTCGGACGTTAATGAATGGTCGCAAAGGGTCGCAAAAATATAAGTAGTATACATATTAGGAAGTAAAAAAACATTTCAATATCGATCGCACTTTGATGTTACAAAAAGTCGGATTTCAAAAAAGCTTCATTTTGAGTACATCTGCAGAGTTTTATCTAACTTTCGGAATATATTTTATTATTTTTTGCTTTGGCTGTATAGAAAAAAGCTAATACAATAATCGTCAGTTTAACGGTCCCTTTTACAATGTATGGTTAACAGTTAACGTGAACTTTAACGACAAGTTTTGTATGCCGAACCTGTCGTTAAAGTCCACGTTAACTTTTAATTGTACATTGTGAAAAGGGCCATAATTCTTTTTCTTATTGTTTAAATTAGCGAGGTCAGCTTTAAATGCAAAAAATGGCATAATATATGGAATTTTTACTTTAAACACTTGTTAAAAAAAATTCCAGAGACCACAATCACAAAATGTTTTAGAGTACAAAGGTTTTAGTACAAATAAATTTTTCATTTTGGCCAAAATATTTGAATAATTTTTTGAGATGTAAAATGTTTGTTGTAAAATTATGAATTTTGTTAACAAAAAAAGTTATATGATTTTAAAAATGTTGAGCTTACGAATCAATTAAAAACAGTGCAAAATTCTAAACAGGAAACCGTGCTGTTTAAAACCAATTAACAAAAACTTGAATAGAATTGTATTTCAAAAACTTTAAATCAAAGCTAGAGAAATAATATGGAAATAGGAAACTAGTTATAGAGTAGATAGATTAGATAGATATACTTACACTTAGAACTGTCTGCATATATTTCAAATAAGAAAGTTATTAGCAAAAAGTTGTTAATGAGAGAAAATTAAGAAAGTTTATTGTATGTCGTAAATATTAGTTTAACCAAAATTTTCTTTAATAGATTGTTTCACAAAAAAAATTTTAAGTCTGTGGCGTATTGATGCGTGTTTTTTTTTTGCTCTAAGAAGGATATTAAAAAGGAATGAATATGAATGTTGGTTGGTTGGTCTTATGAAATAAACTTTGTTTTTTTATTTGAAGTTCAATCAGTTAAATGACGTAATTTTTAACGGTTTTATGACACACAGAAAATAAAACAACCACAAATGGAAAAACTATAAAAAGTTCTAGGCGAGTTTGGATGTGTATGAGTGTGTGTGTGTGTGTGTGTTTGAGTATTCTGTATGAGCAGAAGGATTTTTAGAGGTTTTTGAGGTGATATACTAAATTATAATTCATTTGAAGGATACTGTTATTTTTACTGTTATTGATTTTTTAGCAAAACATTCCCAATTTAGCTCTTAAGTACCTATGCAATTTTTTTTTGTATTTATTTATACTTATTTAATTTCGTTCAAATTTCTAAGCACGTTTAGTTTTTTTTTCTTGCATTTTTTATTTATTTATTTTCTTTCCTCCAATGCCCAAAACAACATTTTTTATTTTATTTAAATTTAGCTAAATTTAGTAAGTGACCAGTTTACGTGCTGGCATTTCATGTGTTTTCGAATTTTAAAGCGAAAAATATAAAATTAAATTAAATAAAACTCAATATAATTTTTATTTTTCTATTATTAAGTGCATATGAAAGAAAACTTATTTTTGCTTTAATGGTTGTGTGCTTGTGTTTGTGTTTCTTTCTTTCCCCGTAATAAGTTTTAAGTCACAGCAGGAAATTTTCCAAATGTAAACTGAAAACTATGAAAATAGTTCCATGTTGTAATAAAATTAACTACACTGAAAATAATCCATGCCAAAACTTTCGTATTAACTTTTTTCGTAGATAATACAAAATTTTCGTACATATTACGATTTTAATAAAATCGGTTTAGTACATATTTCTGGAGATATACATTCTTACAATTGCTACTGCCACACGTACACATAATACACATGCACGTCTTAGCTAAAATCTATATGATAGCTAAGACGATTTTTTGTTATCCCTTTTACACTCATAATACACAGCCGATTTAGAAAAATCATATATCGTTTTACAGGTATTTATTTATAGATGTGCACAATCAGGTGTGGATCCAGCTTGAGCTTTTGGAGGCGGAACTTCTAACCAAAACATACTATTTTGCAAAACTTCTTTCAGAAACCCTATAGAAATTGGCTATATTTCACTCGTTTTGAGAGGGGGCCAAATATCCCGTTTTCATCCTACTAGTATCCGCGTCTGCCACAATCTATATTTTAGTAAAATCGATTTCAAGCTGGACATATTTCAAGTTGCCACTAATACACATGCGCACATAATACACATGCGTGGATTAGCATAAGTCTATATTATAAATAGGCAAGACGATTTTTTGTTACACCTTTTATGGTCATATTATACAACCGATTTATACAAAATTGATATAATTTTAAAGATATTTATTTGCAGATGTGCACAATCTATATTTTAATAAAATCGGTTCAGTATTCTTCATAAATTCTTACAATTGATACTAATGTATGAGCAAATAATATACATGCTGTTAGCTAAAATCTATATAAAAATAGGCAAAATTATTTTTTGTTATCCCTCTTAAGGCTTTTTTCACAATGTACGATTAAACGTTAACATGGACTTTAACGGCAAGTTTTCTATGCCGAAACTGCCGTTAAAGTCCACGATAACTTTTGATCGTACATTGTGAAAAGGGACGTTAAATTATACAGACGATTCAAACAAAATAATTAATATTTGCGAAATTACGAAATATTTCCTAATATATACAAAAGTTTTCGTGCATAGATTTTTTCCGTGTACAGCAACGAAGAAACAAAGAACACATGTCTATAATTTTAAAAAAGCAATTAAGAAAATTCTAATTGAAATAATTAAACATAAACAAAAACCATAAAAATTTTAAAATCTATAAAAATACAAAATATTTTATGAATAAATTTTTTCCAGAAATATTTTTAACATAAAAACAAGGCGTTTCTATGAGTCATTCCACTTTTTACAATTTTCACAAATTTATCAGTAAATTATGGAAAATTTTAACAACATGTTTTAAATTTTCAAAACCATCAGTTAATTTCGAATTAAAAAATATCGTATAACGTGATTTTTGAATAAGTTCACGAAAGTTTGAAAAATAATTTTACGGAATTATGCACATGAGTGGAAAGCTAAGCTATCCATAGAACTCAAACCCTATCTATACAGAACTCAAACACGACAAAAATCCTGACATATCCGATAGTCTAGAAAACCCGCATTGGGTTGGATCATTTGCAATAATAGTGTTTCTCAATTGCACATTAGAGTTGGGGGTCGATAAAATTAATCAAAGAACTCCATAGCCATGGTTATAGTAAACAAAAAATTTCAAAAATTCTGTGAAGGTCACAAAATATGGTAAAGAATGCTCTTCAACCTACGAAATTAATTTATTATGATGGTAAAATGCCAACATATCATTCTTAGTTTGAGTCCCTAAGTTTTGCCAAATAACCTTCGGCAGACATGAAGTGACCTGATAGCTTTGTAGGAAACATGTTGATTGCAAGTGAGTAACTTGCCAAGAATCACCCCAAGGTATTTAACTTCGCTAGAGAACCAGATAATTGAACCGTACTAGGTTGGTTCTTCTTCTGGTAAAACAATGATTGCCTTTTCCGGGTTGATGGATATCAATTTGTACGTTAAATTTAGGGCTTGTTGCATGCTTTCCGATATTATTCCAACCTCCCACCCTACCACAAATATAATAAAGCCGTCGGCGTAACCACTTTTTCGGAAAGCCAGGTTGTTGAGTTATTTAAGTTTGTCATGTATCAAGAGCGTTTCCGACCCCTTCGAAAGAGGTATTCTTGAAGGCTCCTTGAATATTGTTAAAGGTCATAGGGCTATTTGATTAGAACCTTCTATATAAGAGTAGTTGTGATAGTGTATGGTCTAAAGGGTACAAATAAGAAGGATTTGTAGATAATACTAATAGAAGCTTGGTATTACCATTACAAACTTGTCTGGCACTAACCGAATCACTGCCTCATAAATAGGTTAGATGTGGTTAGGGATGGTAGTGTTGAAACACACTTGCACACGAAGATACAATAAGATCCATTGTGATTCCTTTCTATTGACTACTCGTGATTAAATTAAACCACTTTGTGTCCAGACACCCTAATGCCGGTCATTAAACTAATTAAGCCAATTCCCATAATAAAGCCTCTGATATCCTCCAGTTTATACTTTGCGATATCACTAATGCTGTCATGGAAACGTCTGCTCAGCTATTTAAGCCTATGGCGTTGCAGCATTGCGCAATGGCAGATAATATCCTCAATGATTTCTGGCTCCTCTTCATGCTCGCAATCTCCACAGAAATCGCGAGTGCGAGTTTCCAAAATGCTAGTCCTCGCCCTCACCTAACAGTGACAAGTCAACGCGCATATCATGACTCCTAGAACCTTCCTATTCATACCCAGCAGTAGTTCTAATCTTCCTAAGTCAAATGTTGGTCACATATCCCTCGAAACTCTACAATCCTCTCTACCCTTAGGAACGATTCGCTCTATCCATCACCCAATTACTAAGTTCCCTATAATAGTGACCAATCGATAAATTATACGATCTGTCACTTACTTCCTTATCTAACGCCGAATCTATTCTTTCCAGCCCATCGACGGTTTCATTTCTCTCAACATTGGAGCGACCTGGAACCCAACAGAATCTGACACTATATTTGTCCATAAACAAGTGGGTGGCTCTCCTGCAGTCGATTTGACACTGTGACTGTCAAAGTATAAGGTTACCTCCTCACCTTCAGTCCCATTTCTAGCCACTAATTCTGTGGCTCTGAGGATCGCCTGATAAACGCTACATTCATTCGGTAGTCCTTAAGACCTTAAGACCGCCCTTAAAATACACCAGTTCCAATTTTTACCCGTTTGTAACGACCTAGCAACCCTCGTAAAGCCTATCAGATAATAATAATAGTCCCTATGCGGAATAACTAGTGAATTCTTTTAAAATCAATTTCAAAGACCTTGGAACCCGGAAACCCAGAGGATATGGAAGCCCGCTTGCTAAAACTGATCTCAGTCGAAATTGCTATGTGAGCTGTTAATCTTGTCCTCACCAAAACTAGCTCTAAGAGTCTAATCAAACCCCTTGTCGCCGTTCTCATTACAAAGTCGTCTTTGAGAGGTAGGTGAAGAGTGATGTCCAAGGTAGCCTGAGGCGTGCTCCTCTAGGCACCTGTGATACCCAGCGAGGCACACCTTTGGACATTAGCAAGTAATCTCTTATGATTCTCCTTCCTCAATGCTTTTAACCGTACAACACAACCACAAGAAATAACCGGCCTAACAAGCGATGTGTAATTCTAGTTACCATCTTCGGAAGAAACTGGTAGACCCCAGTTCCTTAAAATGGAGTTCCTGTATGCGCACTAAACATTGAGCCCGTTCTGTTTTCATAAAAGTTTACTATGTAAGAAAACACCCAAGTATTTAGTCACAAAGCTATATATTTTGTATCTCCTAGTAAAGAGAACTAGCTTCGTTTTCTCTGTGTTGACCCCCAGTCCCTTGCTGCTCGTCCAAAAGGACAGTTCACCAATCGCCGACTGCATGACTTCACTGATAGTGAAAAGAAACTTTCCTGCTTCCAGTAACACCACGTCTTCCGGATAAGAGTCTATCTTCCGGCCGCTCCTATCAAAACGCATAAAAATTTCGTTCATCGCTAGCAGCCACAATACAGGTGATAATACTCCTCCCTGTGGCGTACTCCTAGTCAAATTTTCCTCAGACTCTCGCCTCCCATACTCGAGTGGATAATTCTGTTGCTAATCATTAGAACTATTAAGCGACTCTCATAGATGCTTTGCAGTTAACTAAAGCCATGGGTTTTCATCGAAATACTCCCTACATGTTACAGTTTTCTCTATAATTTTTGTTTTAGTTATTCTGTAAATGAATTTGAAAATATGTAATTAATAACTGAACTATTTATCTGTTCTTGACTATACATATGTTTTATTGGAAATGAACCACCCTTATGTACATCCATACATATTTCAGCATTTAAAAAACGCATTTTTTTAAATACAACTTATTTTAAAATGTGCATAACTAGGTAGTTCTTCATTAATATTTTGTTAAAACCAATTAATTAAACTAAAAATAACATTTTTAATAAAAATGCCAAGAAAAAACTACAACAGCAATAAAAATTCTTTAAGAATTAATAACTTATTGTCGTATTTTCATCTAAAATTAAAAAGGGTGTGTTCCTACAATAGAATATAAACAAAGAAAACGATGAAAATATGTATGTGTGTATGTATGAACATACGCACACGCACATACATTTCCACTTACAATTACACCACATGCCTACACACAGTACAAATTGTAGCAACAACAAAGCCCCCAAGTAGAGTTGGGATGGTGAGTATTAAAATTGAGTCACCCATAAATGAGAATACATAGTAGTATCTTGTATGTATGTACGCATGTATATGAAGAGATATTTTCCGTTATTTAAACTTTTTTTTAAATTGAGTTTGTGTAATTTCAGTCTGTCACTAACCCATCTCTATTGTACATCTGCGAGAGTGTGTATGTGTGCATATGTGCATGCGAGTGTTGAGAATGTGCATTTAAGAAAACGCTGATTTGAGGGGGTGAGCCTTTAATTAAAGTAAAGTAGGAAATATTGTAGGTATAAAAACAACAATAACAACTTGAAATTCCATTAAATGCCACTGTTTGTATGTCTGTCTGTCTGTCTGTCTACCCGTATAAGTATGCTGGGGCATGTTTGTAAAGAAAAACGAGAGATGCTTCCATATGTTAAACCTCAAATACCACAGAAGACAAAAAAAATGGAAATTTTTAATCTGCATCAAACAATTTTATTGTCTGCATACATAAAATGTTCGGGCATAAGAAGCAACCAATAAAGATAAATTACAAAGAAGAAAACTAAAAAATTAATTTGAAAAATCTAACAGCGGCGAACAAAGAAAGGACCACCGCTTAGAAAATTAGAAGTTTTAATCGAAAAAAATACAATATCGCTTTTTTTAAATATGTATGCAAATAGGATTACAAAGACCAATTAATCTCAAAATCTTATAAATACAAAAACTGTTCCTTCTCAGAAAGAGGTTTGATGATGATTAATAGTGATGGGAATAGATATGTATGTCTGTATGTTTGTAGATGATGATGGTGGTGGTGCAGACAATTATTCCAATATGGCAACGTAATTCTTGATGGTAGTGATACACAATAATATAATAATTTCTTTAAAACAAATAATTCTATTTATTTGTTTCAGTTCAAAAACTAACGATGACATAATTCTTGTTGTGTCAATTTAAAATATATGTACATATATGTATGTATATATGGGGGAAAGTAAAGAAGCAGTTAGGAAGGAAATAAATCCTTGGTAAGTAAATACCTATGTATGTATGGATGTATGTATGTATGTATGTAAGTGTTGTTGGTATGAAAGTTATAAGGTTATTGTACAGTAGTAATGTTCGAAGTTCCTATGACTGTTGTATTTATATGTACACATTTTGAATTGAAAGGACTGACTACTTACTGACTGACTCAAGCTCTAAATTTGCAATGAATGACTAATGACAAAAAGGCGAATTTAAAATCAATAAATTATAATGTTATTTTTTTTATATGAAATCATTTCAATATTTTATGAATTTGTGCTATATGTATGTAGGCAATTTCACCACTTAGATAATATGTATGTTTTCACTTATTAATATATGTATTTGCGAACATTTTAAAAACGAAATAAGTTCACATATTTAAAATATTACCTGTGATAGAGCTGAACATTTTTAAAAAATTTGGTTTATTATAAAAATAAAAAGAAATTCAATTAAATTTTCCAAATAGGTATGCGTGCTTGCTATTATTGTTGCAAATTTAATTTTCAATCAAATTGTTAAGTTTTCTTTTTTGTTTAACCACGTTTTTGTATAGTTATAGCAATTTTTTATAATTTATAAAAAGAAATAATTTTATTCGTTTTGTATTTTATTAAATATCAAATCCACGACGCACAACCGCTCTCAACGTAAACACGTATAACATTGAAATATTCAGCTAAAGTTGCCTGTTGTGGTCTAATTGTTACTTTCCCACTCAAACTAAATTTACACTCAAATATTCTGCTTTCGCTGCTACTGCGCAGCTTCATTTGCTGTATAAAAAAATTCCAAACAGAATAGAGACGCAATAAGAAAAAACTCACGTAGATTTTCAAATTTCACAGTTGTGTATTTTCCTAATCGCATAACGTTTTTGTTTCTTCAACTTTTGCTACAAAAACTTCACATATCTTGAGGTACCACACTTTAAACCGCTTTTATTTTAACACACTTCGCTCCTAAAACTATGCACAATAATTGTTTAAACTTAAAAAGAAAAGGAAATACAGCTCAAGAAAAGCCGATTGTCTCCACATTCCAGTTTCCGTGAAGAAGAGTATGTTCGTTCGGGTTTGTGAATCCAGTGGATTGGAATTGAAAACCAAATTTTGTAAAAAAAAATTTTCTAGTCAATTTTGGTTCTAAAAGAAGGAATACGATTTTCTCTAGACAATTTGTGTGAGAAATACTAGGAAATCTAAAGGTACGTTTCACTTGGCAAATATTTGCCAAAAAAAAACGTAACCACTACTTTTGCCAAGGGTTGGTGTGATTTAACTCGGTTTTTATATCACAAAATAAAGTTAGTTATGCTGCAAATAGCTATTTTTATATTATTTCTAATAAATGCGAACCCATATTCAAAAAAAAATATTGTAATTAAAGGAAATACAATTTAGCTTGTCTGTTGGTCACGTTTTTTTTCGGCAAATATTTGCCAAGTGTGAGCGTACCTTAAGTGCTTTAAAAAGAAAAATTCGAAAAGAAGCTAGTGTTCGTATTTGTAAATCAGAGAAGAAATTCGGACTTATATCAGGGTTGTCAGATTTATTTTGTCCTCTTTCGCCAAATTCTATAATCGCCAAAATTGGTTTTCTCTAATTATAAATTAGGGAAAATATAAAATTGTTTTTCCTTAATTATGAAAATATTTTTTATAAATTTAAATAATTCTTGCAAAAAACCAAATACCAAATAACCACGGCACCGCCCCCATATTTTATCAGCATGTATTTTTACGAAAACTAATTGTGTGTGCGAAGTCTCATAAGAATCGGATAAGTAGAAGTAGTTAAAATGAATATTTACTTTTCAAGGGCATGGCACTGCCCACTTTTCTAACCACAATGTTATATTGTAACGATAACTAAATGTGTATTCAAAATTTCATAAGAATCGGTTAAGTAGAAGTAGTGAAAACGCTTATTTACTTTTCATGGGCGTGGCACTGCCCACTTTTCTAAACATAATGTTGTAATGTAACGATAACTAAAGATGTATACAAAGTTTCATAAGAACCGGTTTAGTAGAAGTTGTTGAAAAAGAATATTTATTTTGCATGGGCGTGGCATAGCCCACTCTTTTGATCCTGATGTTGTATTTAACCAGAAGCTCAATGTGTGTGTAAGGAATCGGTTGAGTAGTAGTAGTTGAAAACGAATGTGTATTTACTTTGTATGGGCGTGACCACGCCAACTTTTCAACGGCACCTATCTGGAAGTACATCCTTTTGAATAGAGAAAAAATCCGAAATCGTTGTATTTTTTATTAACTAAAACCAATCAAAAGTGATTAGTGGATACAAAAAAGGGACTGTGTTTACTATAAACTAGTTTATAGTTTACTTAAAGCAATAAAAAAAATAGCGTCATAGACTACTAACTAAGCCTAGTCAGCTTACAACAATATTACGAAGATTATATGAAAGAGATAGCAAATCTTATTTTCTAATATGGTTTCTAATTTGACTATCTCTTTCATATTATCTTAGTAAGAACATTTTACATGTAAAACTGCATAACACATGATAAGAGACCTTTTTAGCTGTCAAAAGTGGGTGTTCTGTTTCATATTCTGTGATTAGCGTTTCAGCTCCGACGCATAACTGCG
Source organism: Panzeria rudis (assembly GCA_956483635.1). Lineage (NCBI taxonomy): Eukaryota > Metazoa > Arthropoda > Insecta > Diptera > Tachinidae > Panzeria > Panzeria rudis. The sequence goes on along the minus strand of OY101450.1, from coordinate 4,321,617 downwards.
GCTTACATATATCTTTTAATAGTAAAAGAATGTACAGATATGCACCCTCTTTTCGAGGTTTGGATGGGGAAATTCCGATATCAGATAACCAGATATTTAATGGGGTAATTTTCTAATTTCCACCACTCTAAGCAGTTGCGCCTGAATTTCAGGTTTGAAATTTTTTATTTATTTCCACACGGTATAATAGTTTTATAGGCAAATTTGTTTTCATTCACGAAAATTCAATTATTTTTTGTTTTTCTACACATACATATGTATATCTTGTGGCAGCCTGAAACTCAGGCAGAACTGCGTACTAGGCTTTATCGGAGTGTTGGAGCGGGAAATTTTTATGCGATTTCTATCCTACATAAGAAATCTTAGTCATCTAAGGGCCTTGTTCGTACTAAATTATGAAATGCTTACAAAAGGTTTCTGAAACAGATTTCCATACAAAATTTGCTTCATAAATCTCTCATAAACATCTGATGAGTATTATAAATAAGGGGGTAAGACTTTAGGAAGTACGCATGTTATACAAAAGCTTTACAGATTTGCATCCTTTTTATCTATCTAATATGCAATTTATAGCTTATATACCAAATTTCATTTTTCTAGGGCTTTATGAAGTACAATAGAACTTTCATTACATTATTAGTTTTTGAATTCATGAGTTTCTGGTAATATAAAAGTGATTCTTAAGTAGTAAGGATAATATACAATTCATGCTCAACACATTCATCATCGTCTTTTCTTATAATACATTATATGGTAATGAAATTTATTAAAAATATCTTGAGAAGGTAGAGAAAAAGTGCAACAAAGCGTTATATACATTCATATAATTTATAACTCGTAATAAGGCGTCCACATGTTCATATTTTATTCATAATTATTTATTGAAAATATTCTTTCAATACGCTATTTTCGAATACATATGAATATATAAAAATTCATACATAAAACTAGCAGAATAAAACTAGTTTTTTTTCATATTGACTTTAAGTTTCTCAAGAAAAGTTCACGACTCATCAAAAATAGCCCACAAAATCGCCATGCCGTCATATCAAAAATTAAGACGCCAAAGAAGTTTGACGAGAAATTGCCACATCTGACAATACCGACTGCATAATTTCTGTACTAGACCTGTACCCATCTTCTGTAACTAATGTGAAAACTTTTCAATGCGAGTAAATTGTTATCATCCTGTAGAACACAGGGTGAGTATCAAGAAACTTAAAGTTTCTTTGTTTATTTTAATGTAACCACTTTAATTATTTTAAAAATCACCCTACAAAAAACCGGATGACTACTAATATAATTTTAAAATTGTTCTCGATGCGGAAACTTCTCACAAGTTAAGGTCTAATTAGTAAAAACGTATCGCGTTCATGGGGATCAGCTGGCAAAATCTATAACATAATCAAATCTCGTTACTGTTTACTAAAAACGTATCCTTGCTTTTGTCACGTAGAAAATCTACAGAAAGTAGATTTTTACGTTGCAAATGTCAAACTAATACCACAGGCATTACAATCCAATACTAACAGCTGACAAAATTGATTCGGTTGAGACGTTTTCTATAACTAAAACCTTAAGCCAGGCGGTACTGAACGCTCTAGCGTTACGCGATACGTTTTTACTAAATAGACCTTTACTTTTGTTAAATGTAGGCATAAAATGCTTGGCAGCACTTCAACGTTAAACAAATTTGCTATAAGGGGAGATTGTAAGGGAGCAAAAGCTTCAGCCCAACAAACAATTGAGAAGAGTTTACTAATCCCATTAATCAAGAGCACGGCCCTATGTTCCTCCTATGAATTAAAGGATTAAATATATATCAATCAAGAGCAATTTGGTTTTTATTACACAATAAAAAAAAACTATGTAATGTGTTGGCAGCTTTGTACAATATTGTTTTTGCTTTGCTTGTAGGTTATTCTGCCTGTTCTGTAAATCGAGTTGATTTTAAAACGCTCGATTTAGAGAAATTAAGTCCACTAATAACAACATTTTTGCATATATTTTTGCAGTTTCATATTTTTTAGAGCTTCAATTATCATATCTGAAATTGATTTAATATATATATAGTTTAAAATATGTACATTAGAGGGGGCATTATTTATTTTGGGGAAACGAGAGATTTACTCGGATTCGGCTTACAGAATAAGGTCGTATGTTTACTATTTATTGGGAGAAAAAAAAAGTTTGCCACCATCCATTTTCTATTGGTATTTTATATTTTAATTCTGATTATTGGCTTTTGTTTTTAAGATTTCTTTGATTTTCGTTTTTGCCATATGCCAATGCTTGACACTCTACATAGATATTTATTTTCTGTAGATTTCTACGACACAAATGTCACCATACATATTAACCCCCATATTCATAGAATTTAAAATGAGTTTGAAATGTATTTTATGTAAAATTTTTCATAGAAAATTTTCTTAAAATGGATTTCCAATACATATTATTTATTTATGAATATGGGGATAAGTATATAGTAATTTGTTTTACATATAACATTTATATATAATATTTTTTTTATGTAAACACTTGCCAGTTAAACCGCTCTCACGCTACGATCGACTGATTCTACCATTACTCCCAAGTATTTAAATATGTAATGTGTACTGGGTTAGCAATCGAGTGCTTAAATCCACTCATTGTCTAATTTGATAATAAACACTCAACATTGAAAACAATAAAACTCTTCTCTGCTCTAGTTTATGAAATTTTCAGAGCCTACTCTTAGGAGCTGTATAAAATGCAATTAGGGGGAAAAGTCCCTCCTACTAACTAACTGCCTCTATTAATAAAAGTACAGTAGTCCCTTGATTAACGTCGCCTCGATTTACGTTGTTTCGGCTTACGTCGTCAAATTTTGTGTAACTTTCAAATTTGATTTGCGTCTCCATTCGATTTGCGTCATTAAATTTTTTGTGCCTTTGAAATTCGATTTGCGTCGGCATTCGATTTACGTCGCTTCAGTTGCTTACAATTTATTAGCAAAACCTGGAGAATACCAGAGCTCAGTTGAAATCTTTGATATTTTCTGAGTTTTTGTGCGGTGGTAGCTACATACATATTTCCATTTACGCATGCATTCCATTTATTTCGATTGTCAAACGCAATGGATTGAAATATAATAAACTTAATATTTACGTGGGCAAAATTTTTGTGCACTGTCATTTCGATTGGCGTCGTCATTTCGATTTAGGTCACCTCAGTTATAAAAAGAAAAATGCATGGAAATTGGCAATTTTTATTATGTGCAATATCGAATTCGATTAACGTCGTTCCGAATTACGTCGCCATTTTCCTGAACCAATCGCGATGTAAATCGAGGGAATACATAAAAAATAACAGACACAAATATCAACAAGGTTTTATGCCAGGGTTCCTAGTTTTATTTCATACCTTATCCCCAATTTTCTATTTTTCATCCCCGAAAATCCCCAAGATAGCTATTTTCTCATCCCCGAAAATCCCAACAGTATTTTAAAAATAATATCATATTCTGGTATGTGATGGAAATCGATCGGTTTAAATCGGTGCCGATTTCAAAAGCAAGTTCTACTGAGAGTTGATTTATTTACGCTTTTTTATTGTTTTGTATCGAAAAAAATATTCGGATAAAATATTATAAGCCTTGAAAACATTAAAAGGGGTATATAAGTCATTTTTCAGTAGAATTTGATTTTGAAATCGACGCCGATTTCAAATCAAACGATTTCCACCACATACCAAAGCAAAAATATGCGTACATTTATTTATTCAATTAAATCTATTTATATTGAATTTATTTAAATTAGTTTTATTTGCGCATACTTTGAGTTCTAAATATCTACATACATACATACTATATATGTATGTATGTATATCTGTGGCAATAAGGAATAATTGCTTAATTCGAAATTTTGAGTTAATATAACCATTATATTTTCCATATTTGGAAGTACCTCTGGGCAAATTTTCATTTATTTAGTACGATTTTTCAGGAAGTTATAACGTATTGAGTTGCTGCTTAATTTTGTTCAACTCCTAATCTCATATGGAATAATTGCTTAATTCAGCTTATAATATAATAAATTTTAAATTTAAAATCTTTCTTATAGTAGATAGAACCATATATTTCTAACTTAAAAAAAGCGAAGAACGAATTGCCAACTCTGCAATAGCAATAGCAATAAATTTCTAAAAATCCACTTCAACGTTCAAAAGTGCTCTCCTACAAAACTATAAAAAATGACTTAAGCACTTTTTCCGTATTGCCACTGATATAAAAAGAGTAACGTAAAAAACACACAAGAATAAAAAAAATTGCATATGTATCAATGTTTATCATTTCAAAAATTTCAGAATCAAAATCTTCTGAATAATCAGTTAATAGAATTTCGTTGAACATGTTGTTTGTATTAAAAAGTTTTAGCGTTTTGGAAGAAAACTGAATTATTTATAGTGCTTTTTCTATAAAGCGATTCGAAGCTATTTGTGCGTTTGACTGATTCACTCTTAAGGTCTTTTTTTAATGATTTTAAAAAGGTCTTGTAAGATATCTGTTGGGTCACTGGCGTCTTGAATGATTTTAGTGAAGAAGAAATAGATTTTAAATCCCCAAAAATCCCCAACGAAAAAGCTCTTTTCCCCAAAAAATCCCATGGGGTTTTTTACAAAATGTTTATCCCCAATCACAAAAAAATCCCCTATTTGGGGACAAATCGACAAAACTGGGAGCACTGGTTTCACCGGTTATTGCTCACGTCTAATTTAAATGAGGAATTGCGCAGTTTCAAAATAATTGAAAGCTAAATACACACGTAAAAATACATAGCATGTATGTGTGTATGTATGTACACACATGCATACTTCATGCAATAAGTAACAAAGAGGATTGTAGAAATAATACATACATATCTATAATCATGAAAATGGGGGATTGATAGAGAAACATATTGCAGACATTCTTCGTCGAAAAACGTTAAAATTTTATCAAGTTATAGGTATAAAATAAACAGACTTTATTAAAATTTAACTTTTAATGCAAATAACATTATGAACAGTTTTTATTAATTTTCCTTAGCAAATTTGTTCTATTTGACACAATAGTCTTTTCGTTGCTGCCTTATAACGGCCTCTAATTTTAAACATCTTTCTCTTAAGCTGCCATTTTCCTTTTGCAATATATCAATAGTGGCATCTTTCTTTTCTATGGCTTGCTGGACTCTGAAATTAGACAGATTATTGAGATATAAACAATTTACAGTTAACAATTATTTAAAAGAACCTTTTATGAATCTTTTGTATTTCTTGATCACGTTCCTGCTTTAAAGTGAGCACTTCATTTTGTATTTCTGTACGAAGATTTTCTCTTAATTGATCACGTTCAGTGAGAAATTCAGAGCACATCTAAATATAAATACAGTATAAGTTAGGGAGTTAAATAAAAATTTGATTTTATTATTCACCAACGATTCGTAGGTGTGTGTGTGTGTGCGACTGTACATAAAACTTACCTTTTTACTATGGTCTAATTCCAACTGCAACTGTTTAATTTCGGCTTGGAAATTCCTTGCTTGGGCATCTGATTCACCCAGTTTGTTGCGCGTCTCCGCATATTTTACTCTTAAAGATTTTTCCACACTCTCTAGCTCTTGCAAGTCCTTGTCATATTTCTCCTTTAAGCGACTAAAATAAAAAGCAAAGTATAAAATTATCAAAAATATATGCAATCTTATATGGTGGCCACACAATATTTTGTCGTACACTTTTAAATATCTTATTGTCCACCGGTATTGATGAAACATATATGGTTGAGCTTAAAAGGTATTTTTTTAGATATGCCAAATATATTTTTTTGCCTAAAAACGGATACAAAACCGCTTACAAGCAAACCCGGTTACAGATAAAGTAGTCGAATTTCACCACTGGGCGGGATCCTAGTAATAATAAATATGTACATATGTATGTCGTTCTAACCTTATTTTATTTTCAAACTCTTCATTATTTTTGACAGCCTCTGCATCCATTCTCTGGACAATTGCATCAATTTGTCTATCTCTCTCGCTGCGATAGTGTTGCCGTATTGCGTTTTCTTTTTCCACCTGCTGTACTTTGCATTTATTTTCATATTCCGTTTTCCACATTCCAAAATCAGCTTCATATTGTTTTTCTATGGTATTTAAACGATTCAGAAATTTCTCTTCTTGTTTAGCCATTTTTTCCTGTATTTCTGAAATAGCCTGCTCCATTTCAACATCTTTTTCTTGCTGCCATTCAGCTCGTTTATTTTGCAATTCTAATTCCTTGGATTTCAATTCATTTTGCAAGCGCTCCTTTTCCATTTGATGATCATGCAATAATTTTTGTTTTTGATTATCAAAAGATGTTCGTTCTTCTTCAATTTGTTGTTCAAATCTTATGAAAATAAATATCATTTCTTACAATTTGCAATGTTGATTAAATTGTCTCTTTCTCACCTTTCTCTAATAGCATTTCTTTCTTTACTTATTACCGTTTCTCTGTCTTGCGCACAAGATTCTCTTATGCTGTTTTCAATTTGTTCATGTTTTAAGCGGGCTTCCTCTAAAGCATCCAAGAGTTGTTGCTGATGGACTCTTTTTAATTCGCTAATTTCTTTTTGGTGATTAGAATTCATTTTATTAATTTCTGCCTCTAATCCTTTGACCGTAAGTTCCTGGAATTTGAATTTTAAACAACTCTCAACTATTGTACATTATTTAAACTTACCTTAATTTTCTTTGTATTCTCTCTCACCCATCTTTCTCGACGTACTTTTTCTCCTGCCATGGTGTTCTCTCTAACGCGTGTTATTTCTGTTTCTAATTTGTGTTCCCAAGCTTGATTTTGACTTTCTAAGCGGCGAGTTAGTGCAGCTACCTTTTCGCATAGCGAGCCTTTATCTTTCAGCAATTGTTCTATAAAACCTTGATGTCTTTTTACAATGGCCTCATAATGATTCTTTTGTTCTTTCATACGATTCGCGGCATTGCATTTTTCAGATCGTATGCTCTTTTGCTTTTCTGTGCGCAATTTCATAATGTGTTCTTTCGATAATTGTACAGCATTCGCCAGCTCATTGGCCCTTAAGCTGAGAGCTATAACACGGCGAGCTAATTGATGATTAGGTAGCATTAATAAATCTGAAAGTCTGAAAGAGAAAAAAAAGGATTTCCCATGGATGAGGTAAAACTATTTGCAAAACTTACTTTGGTACATCCTCTGCTATATCGGGCTCTACCACAAATTCAACTTCACTTCGATTTGTATCTGGCATAGAGCGTCTCGTTTCTAATAAGGTTCTCTCACAACTATCCTCAACATTATCCAAGTAACTTAGAATATCTTTATATTTATCAGGAGATTCTTTAGTTTTTGTGGTTTCGGCTGGTGTATGGGGCGTATCCAAACTGGGTGTGGTACTTAATTTTAAATTCATTTCCGAATTAATACGTTCAGCAAAATTATCTACATTAGTTTTAGGAAATTATTTATAGAATATGTATAAAAATTAATTATATTAAAACCAATTTACCCTTTTTCTTATCCTCTTCAATCTCTTTGATAACCGATACTATCTCATCATATGTTGAATCATCTTGTGACTGATCCACAGAGTTTTCTGAGTTTTTACCATCTTCTTCGTTGTCCTCTTCAGCATCTAAGGCAGACATGGCTTCTAATGTTTCCTGGGTAAATTTTTCAAATGATTCTTCTAGTGCAGTATGTTTGTTAAGCGCAGACTTTGTGCTTGTAACTTGAGATGATTCTTCTTGCATAGAAATCCATGTGTCGATTTTATCAATATTGAATTCATGCAAATTAGAATCTTCTCTTAAACTACCAAAATGTTTGGCTTTCTTAATGTTATTTTGTGTTAGTGGCGCTATGGACGGTGTTTTGGGTTTGGTCTTTGACAGAGAATTGTTTGCTGTTAAAGACTTTTTTGCTTCAGATTTGGTAGTATTGTTTTCTTTTTTCTTAATTATGGAAGATGTAGAGGCAGCCACTTTTAAGTAGTTGCTAATAACCGTTTCACTTGTGCTCTTTTTTGAAGGACTTTCTAATTTGTTTTCCATTTTCAGAAAGTCTTTTTTGGCCGCTCCGATTTGATAGTTTGAATTTAGAGTTTTATGTTCTGTTAAATTATTTGGCTTTTCTATTTCGTCGGGATTTTGGGTAGGATTTGAATACTTGGAAAGATACAAAGGCAACTCAAAATTATTTAAGTTCGCAGCGACAGAAGTTCTGGGTTTATTTTCTTCTAAAAGATTTTTAACCACGGAATTTTCTAATTGTTCTCCAATAGCATTTTTATAGTCACGTATAACCTGAGATTCTTCGGGTTCAGCTAGATCCAAGTTGATTTTATTGGAATTGAGGTTTGTGGAGGTTTCGTTAGCAGTCTCCATCGTTCGATCTACCTCAGGTAGTTTCTTCAAAGGTTGTAGTAAATATTTGCAAGTTGGTAAGTTGCAATAACACTTAGGACTTGTTGTTGGTTCTTGTATCGAACCAGATGATGATGATCTGGTGCTACAAGAGCAATTTTCAGAAGGACACTTGGGATATTCAAATGTTTCGGCTAAAACTTCTTCACCATTTGCCGATGAACGAAAGTGTACTGACTTTTTTAAACTTAAAGCAGACAATTCTTTATGTAAAGTGGGCGCTGATACTTCAGTTTTTTGTTTAAAATCATAATCTATGGGATTTACAGGACCGGGTGCTGATATATCATCTCTTTTATCAAGCGTGTTTAAGTTTTCGTTATCACTAGAATCATTATCATCACTTTTTATCAGTTGATCGGAAGGTTTTGAAAATGACACTCTACCCGGAAGATCTGGTTTTGTTGCTGCGATTCGGTAACTATAGTATTCTCCTCGATTTATTTTATCTTTGGCTCCTTGTAACATGGAGTAAGAAGTTGTTGATGAAAATCTTCTTGTTGAACTTTTTGATATGCTCATAAATTGTTCTTCAGTCGCTGGTTTAATTATCGAATTATAACTGCTACTTTTTCTGGAAGAACTCAAATCCGAAACATCTCCCTCACTATTATTTGTTGAATCTTTACACAACCACGATCTCTTAATAGGTTCATCCAATAATAATTTTAATAAATTGGAAGAGGATGCAGATTGAAACTTTTTTTGTTGTTTTTTGCTTAAATTCAAATTGGAAAAATTTGAATCTTGTGTACTGTGCGAATCGCAAGGACTTGCAAAAAATCTGCCGAATTTTGGATCTGCCGATTGAGGCCTTAAGTACAAAGAACTATTCGAACGTTTTTCAAAGAAACTAGCCGATCTAGGACGAGAAAAATTGCGTATTGTAGGCTTTAAAAGATTTATTTTCGATGAGTACTTGGCTTTTGGTTTCTGACGTGTAACCAAATTTATCTTTAAAAGAAAGTTAAAATAAATAATACAAATGTATGTAATAAGTATGTACAAATGCATGTTGTAACCAACTCACCTGCGAACCTTTTAAACTTAAATCCATACTAACAAACAATACAGTTTAATAGCAGTCATTTGTTTTCATTGACCATTTTACCTTTCTATGATGAACTTTAAAATTATTTGAGCCGTTTGTTATTAACAGTTATTATTTAAACAAGTTTTACTTGTCCTACTTTGCATAAAAAACTTTATTAACATATTTACTTTTATTCAACCTTCTCCTAGAGACATCCATTCAGCAGGACTTGCGTTGACGGTTTGTTTTGGCCACAAGCCACGCTACTGTGACGTTGCCATCATAATGCCAAAAATATCGATTTAACTGCTCATTCGTATTTTGGACTAGTTAAAATGGTCAATCAAGGTGCATTTTTGTTTTGAATTTGGCTGTGACAACCCTGTTGTGGTCTTAACAAACATAAAATCTTGAATGCACTGGATTCAATATTAGACAAATGTGTTTGCAGCTTTTTATTCAATGTTGTATTAAAAGGGGTGGTGGTAGAAGCTTTCATTGTTTTTGTTTGAGTTGCTAAGACCCTGTTGTTCGAAGTGTGTTTATTGCCGACAGGTGTTTTGATTATGTACATACTTAAATACATAATACATACAGAAGTCTGTAAATATGTAAGCCTCACATACTTACATATGTATATATGTACATGACGTATGGTCGCCTTACATACACATTTATAAGTGAATTTAAATTTTTCTGTTCCCTCGTAGACCACAAGCAGCTGGACCGATTTTTATTTAGTTTTTTTGTGTTTGAAAGATGGCTTGATCGAGAGTGTTCTTAGACATGTTTGAAGAAAATCGGTCCCGCCATTTAGAAGTTATCACCTCTTTTCTAACTGCATCCTCTTGAATCTGTTTGTCTGTGGCCACCGTAGCACCCAACGGCTAGATCGATTTTAATTTAGTTTCTTTTATTTGAAAGGTGACTTGATCTAAATCTTTTAACCTAAGTATATTTGAAAAAGTCTGTCCAGCTGTTCTGAAGTTAAGGCATATTTTATTGAGCCTTTATAAAAAAACAATACAATTAAAATGAATAGGAAAAAATAAGAAAGCTTAAGACTAAAAAATAATATCCTAATTAACATAAAAACGAAACAGTAACCTACTTACAGTAATTTTCTATCTATAATAATTATTATAAAATATTAAAAGATAATTACGCCCTTGCTCTCGGGGCATAACTTGGTTTGAGAGAGAATCTCGTATCTAAGAATAAGCTTAAGACTAATTTAAACATTAACTTAAAACTAATTTAAAATAATTCTGGCAAAAACCCGACTTCAGTACAAAGAGCAATATTCTTCATGGCCTTTCATATAAACGATTTTGAAAATCGGTGTGCAAATGGAGGAATTGTGCGCTAATAATTATTTTTGGTGGAGGCGGGGAAGACTTGCCCCCACCGATTTTCGTAGAAAAATTATGCGACCAAACTATAAACAAACCATTTCAAACAAAAAAAAGAATTTCGGAAGTCGGTCCACAAATGGAGGGAGGAGCTATGCGATAATAAATATTTCGGGAGAAGAGGAAATCCCGCACAGATTTTGGAGAAAATTTATGGTACCAACCTGCAAGGGGGTTTGTAGCAAATTTCCCAACTGATTTTCGAAAAAAAACTATGGAACAAAACTGCAGTCAGACCCTTTTAAACAAAAAAAATTTTTTTTAAAATCGGCTCACAAATGAGCGGGGTGGATCAAGTTTCCCCCTCCTATTTTCGAAAATAATTATGGGGCCAAACTTCTAGCGAACCCTTGCAAACAACACAAGAATTTTAAAAATCGGTTGACAAATGACATAGTTAGGGATTGGGGGGGGAAGTAGAGAAAAGTTAAATCAACACAATTTTTGTTTAAAGCGTAGTATGCAGCTCTGTGTAAAAAAAAACAAACTGAAATTCAGGTTGGTAAATTTCTTAAAGAAATTTTCGTTTACTAGTACGTAGTTCCAAAAGAATAGTTCACGGAATTTTGGCATTTATTGTCTATTACAGGCATGTTCTAACAATAAGTGGAGAATTTTTTCCGCAACTGAAACAAAAATTAATGTTCAGACAATTGTTGGGTCACGAAATTTTCCAGGTGTTTCGTGGTCGTCCTTGGTGACGCTGGCCCTGCGGATTCCATTCCAAGGCTGCTCTAGCGATCTCAAAGCTTGGGCGTCGTAAAATATGGCCAATCCATGTCCATTTTCTTTTCAATATTTCGGCACTTACGGGAATACAGTTTGCTTCCTGCCACAAACTCTCGTTAGATATCCAATTTGGCCAGTATATTTTTTAATATCTGCCTGAGACAGCGATTTAAAAGACTGAAGTTTATTTTCCGTAGTTTTTGTAAAACTCCATGTTGTGCAACCATAGGACAACACTGGCACAACACTGCATTTAAATATTCGCAGTTTTGCCTTCTTTGAAATACTGTTTGACCGCCGGATTTTGTGTAGATTAAGAAATGCAACCTGCGCTTTGTTAATACGATCGAATATGTCTTCCGTAGATCCACCATCTTTATTTATTTTACATCCGAGGTAAGGGAATGATTCAACGTCCTTAATTATTTTACCGTTGATTATAAGCGGTGTTGTTGCTTGAGTACCAATTCGCATAAGCTTTGTTTTATCGAAGTTTATTCTTAAACCTACCTTTTTTGCATTTTCGGCGAGTTTTTTAATTTTTTCTTCGATATCAGTTAACCGGTGTGCCATTAAGCAAATGTCGTCCGCGTAGTCTATATCATTTAGGTATTCTGACATATTCCATCGAATGCCGAGAGGAGCTTCGATATTTGTTTCTTCCATCACAGCATCAAGCAGCAGGAGAAACAAAGAAGGTGACAATACACAGCCTTGTCTTACTCCCGTAAACGTATTAAAGGGCCTGCTTTCATTTCCGTTGAAACGGACCTTGTATTTCGCATCTCTATATAGCTCACGAATAAGAGAAACTTCTCTGGTATTCCATTCCTTATTAAAACTGTCCACATGGAATTTCGATTTACCGTATCGAAGGCCCGCTCAAAGTCTACAAATAACAGGTATAAATGCGTGTTGTATTCAACGGATTGTTCAATGAGTATGCGTAATGTGTTTACGTGATCTGCACATGATCTTCCAGGTCGAAAGCCTGCTTGCTCTTTCCTTAAAATTTCGTCTAACACATGACTTATGCGTTTTAGTATGAGAGACGCCATCACTTTGCCTATAGAATTTAGCAATGTAATTCCTCTCCAATTTTTGCAGATTGAGAGATCACTTTTTTTTGCGATAGTTACAATTACTCCTTCTTTCCATTCGCTAGGTATTTCATTATGAACCCAAGCACTGCGGATAAGGGGTGTGATGAACTTAGATATTGCGGTAGAGCCGTACTTCAATAATTCTGCATGAATATTATCCGGTCCAGCTGACTTGCAATTTTTCATGCTTTCTAATACCGACGTTACTTCCTCAAATGTTGGTGGACTTGTGATTATATCCCTTCTTGGGTTGCGCTGGGTGTTGGGTATGTTTATTGCTGGCTCGTAACTGCTTGTACCTGGCTGAGACATGAAGAATTCTCGCCACCGCTCAAGCTACTCATCAGGAGTTGTAAGCTCTGAACCATCGCTAGCTTTTAGCGACGACGTACCCCTTATGTTACGTCCACTGCATACTACGCGTAAAACAGGGATGGCATATCAATTATTGTAGACTTTTTTCCGTCAACTAAAACAAAAATTAATGTTCAGACAATTGTTTGCTTATTAAGAAATTTTTTATATTTTGTGTTTTTGTGGTCTTTGAAATAATTTTTTATATATTATTCGTTGTAATTTATAAAAATAAGTGAATTTATGTGAATAAAAACAAATTTGTCTACACAACAATTATTCCGTGTAGAAATAAATACAAAATTTCAAACCAGAAATTCAGGCGGATCTGCATACTAGGCTTTACGCGCCATTTTAATTGTTTCAGTGCTTTTTGAAATTGAAAAGTTGACAACGCTGATATATATCATAATGATATATCAAAAGTCTTTTGATTTTTGCCAATATATTGTGACACCTTCGAATATTGGCCCCTGTGGCTGAGCGGTAGCGATGCGAGCCTGTCAGTGCAGAGTTCGTGGGCTCGTCTCCCGCCATAGACCTTGGATGTTTTCTACAGACAAGCTAATCGCTTCGTGAGTTGTGTTTGTTTATAAAAAAATAATAACTGTTGTAAGTGTTCAAAGTTGTGGTTGAAGTCTACTGACGATTTGGTAAAGCGCCAATGAGATGCATATAGACAATGCTTAACTATCTAAAAATATGACATAAGGTCTGTTCATTTACTTTCCTAGCAGAAACTAGCAACGAGAGAGTAAAGCAGAAATTTGTAAAATTACTCTCCCAGATGCAAAAAAGTAAATGAACGCTTTACTAGCAAAAATTTGCAAGTAACACAATAAACAGTTTGTACACCCAAAACATTTTACATTAGCTGTTAGTAATTTGTATGAAAAGTTACACGCAATTTACACCGTGATTTTTCAGACATGTCTTTTTTTAAATTCTCTTTTAAAGTTGCTACCAAAAACTTTTTGCATTTATACAATGATTTATCATTTCATGTCTTTTTTGTACATTACTCTCAAAATTTGTTTTATTTACTCGTTCATAACAACAAAAACCCTAGCACAATCACATAAGAGAGAGAAAATGCAAATGGAACTAAAGAAATATATGAAAAAAATCTCGAAAACAGAAATCTTGTCTTTTTTTCTACCCCGCTTTCTTCTCTACTTCGCTAACTCTCATACAAAATAAGACGTGATTTAAAGACAAGTGAAAAAATCACCGTATAAATTGCGTGTTAGACATATCGTGCAAAATATATGAACATTTTATCATTTTGAGGTACATGAACACAGCTTAGGATAAAAAAGTGTTACCTTTTAACTGTCCGTAAATAAAGCTTTATGTGTAAAGTATTTAAACAGCAGAAATAAAAATACAACTGCTTGTACATAAGGATTTTTTAGTAAAATATCTGTAAACAGTAGAAATAAAGTTAATTTCAATGTAATTGTGGAATTTTTCTTATTAATTATATTGAATTTGTTCTTTGCAGGAACTTGCCAGGTTTTTTTCTTATATTTGACTCACATAATATTTCGAGTGTAACCTTTATGATTTAGCCTTAGGTTTACATTTTCTACCACCCAATTCAAGCGTTTTAAACTCTTTTAATGGCCACTGCTGCAGTCAAATTAAAGAAAAATATCCAATCTTACCGTATTTAATATTTTTGACTTCTTAAAAAGTATTAATTTCTTAATAATTCATCAAAATTATAAAAAGTTAACTTTTTCATGAATTTTTCAAACATTTATTTTGTAAAGAAAAGATACAAACAGCTGTTTGGCTAATTCCTGCTCGTAAAAATTTTACTAGCAAAAACTTGCAACAAATTATTTTTCTCTCAACTTTTTATGCTCATATTTCACTCTCCCGTTGCTAGTTTTTCGAGTACGTGAACACTTTCCAGTAACAACTAGTAACAATTAGTAACAACTTTCAGTAATTGAACAGACCTATACACATTGGCGATATTATTGTACAATACGAAAAATTGCAAAATTATATTGTAAGTAGGTGGGACGGGCCGCTTTATATATAAGCGGTTATCTGATGATATTGCTAGGTTATCATCTAGAAGAATCGCTTTCATATTGCCATCGAGTCTCTTCCCGAAGGAAGTATCTTCCGCAATACGAAATCGATTATTGCTGCAATAATATTTTTCATCCCGGCAATACATATGGTGCATTTCTGTGCTTGCTGGGCATTCATAATGTAAGCCGTACACGTTGCGACCGTTGGTACAACTCAGCTAGTAACCAAGTTGTACGTTTGTCACACAAGCGATATGATTTAGTGTTCGATCTCACCCTACGTCTCCACGTCGCAATATTTATTGCTGCAATTGCCAAACTTCAACATGAAATTTCAACATGATATATGACAATTGCTGGCAATAAAAATTGCTACGTGGAGACGTAGGGTCATGCGCAACTTCATTTTGCAACCAAGTTGTGGCCAAGTAAACACAAACGTTGTGACAGTGTTGTACAACATGGCAAAAACTCAAAAGTTTTTGATCTTTCGTACATCCAAGACCCAACTTATGCCCGGAATTTTGTCAAATAGATATCTCTCTGTGGATAGTTATTTATAGTGTAAAAATATTTAATAGTTTTAACTTATAGGTAAGGATTGTAAATAAATATTCTTTTACCGCCTAGGCTAAAATATCTAATGGGTAACTTACGCCTCAGATACCTATATGTTGTAATTACGGGTATTGATGCAACGAGCCCACAAGCAATGCAATTTAGTGCACAACCTCACACATTTTCGAATTTGAGGAACCGTAAAAAATTCACAACTTTTGAAGTATACTTTTGACTGTCCAGACTATCGATCATGTTTGACAGTCAACCCGTCATTCAAGAAAAAAATTTTATACACAACCATAGAAAATAGCAAAACTGGAGCCAATTGATATAATGAATTTTTTTATTTTATTATTTATATTCTTATAATTTAACAGCTACTCGTCCGATTTTGTCTTAACATCTTACACAGCCAATCTTGCATTTCATAAAAATGTATGAATTCCATAAAAAAATAATTTTCCGCTTCCAAGTTGTGAAGTTAATGGTACAAAAAATAACTCTCGACTGATACTTTTTGGTACACACTATCAGTCAAAAACCAATATCGCCGCTGACTGGTGCTCAACCACAAAAAAATTGGTGGTTGACTGACGAAATTTGTGGCCACACAATCGATCAAGCTAAAATTTGAGCAAAACTTTATGCTTGTGTGAATTAACCCAATGTATAGTGCCCTGAAAATCGCTGAGATTGAAGCAAAAAATCACTACATTGTTTACTGTAGAAAACATACTATAGTAACCGTTATGCACGCGGAGTAATTCCAAGTAAAAACTAAAAAAGTGCAAAAATATAAAAAAGATTCATAAAAACAGAAAAATGAAGGTAAATTTTGAAAATATTTTCGACTTTTTCGGTTTACTATTTGAATTAACTTTCACTCGTAAAATGTTAGGTACTACGATCTCAATATCTGAAATTGCAAAACAGTGGAGATTACCACGAAATGATGGCATCAAAGAAAAATGGGTTTAGAGATCTTGTAAGGATATGGAGTATTCTATATACAACTGTGCATATATAACCATTAAATTGAAACTCATTTGTTTTAGGTTTCCAGTAAAGGTAAGGAGCATGTTAATAGCAAAGAAACTGTTTCTGTAACAGAACAGATAATGCACCGCAGAAAAAGTATCACTTGTTTTAAACTTAACCCCAAATCAAATGCACCAATCATTAAAATATCATTTAAGAATGTAGACGCATCTTTAGGTCAATTAAATCTAGTTGTCGAATATACTGACATGGGCTCTTTGTGGCTAACTAACCTCTACAAAACTTATGAAAATGATTTGTATCGGAAGAAACCACGCTGGGACATTCATGGCGAAAAGAAATGGAATTTTTATTGCGGATTATGTAGCAATGTTTATAGAGGATTTACATCCATCAAGACTCATCTGAATCAACACTTGAATTTTTATCCTTATGTGTGCAAAATATGCCATAACAAGTATACTGGTCGCAAATCTGCTACCAGACACCTTCAAAAAGCACACCATATGAATTGCCAACAATGGAATGATTTTTTAACCAGTTAAACACAATCAACATCGGTGTTAGTTGGATCTAAACTTTTTATATATTGGACTAAGAAACTATTTTTCGCTTAAATGGTAACGATTTTATTTTATACTTCACGGAGTGCAGGTGAAAATATTTTTCATATACGGATATGTTCTGTATTTCATATGGAATTAAAATGTGTAAAAAAATTTATAAATATTAATTTACAACAACAATGCTTTGATAATTGCGCACATTTTAAATTCCATCTGAAATATAGAACATGGCCGATATATTATTTTCGAATTATTATTTTTTATTTTATTTTGACGTGCGCAATGAATTTTTTGTAGCAGTTTTTAATTTCTATTTTTTCCATATATGCATTCTTAAAATCAATTGAAATTTATCTCATTTGTATGTCGATTTCCATCACATACTACATTTCTTTTTTATACTTCTAGTATGACTTTGAGCACTATTATTTTTAATGAAACGAAATTTATGCAAGCCAGAAATAAAAAAGTACATACCTATAATCTTGCAAAATGTTCACATATGATAACGTAAAATGATGTGCTATGATCCGGTACCATACTACAAAAACATTTCAAATTTTATAAGTAATTTTTTTTTCTAAAATTTTGGATTTTTAAAGAGTCCACTCCATCTATTTAATATAACTTAAGAAGAGGTTGTCCAATTTTATTACAAAAACCACTAAATAACTTTAAATAAAATCACCTTTAAAACGTTCAAATATTATTTTTTATATACTAGAAGGTTTAGAAATTGCTCGGACCGCAATGATGGAAAATATATTTTTAGGCAAAATTCAAATTTTTATTATTTTCTTAAATTTATAAAACATCTAAATTGTCATTTTTATTAACTCATCATAAAGTCACATACCTATACTACAAATAAAATAAGCTTTTATGAAAATCGATGAATAAATATTGATTTTATTCACAATAAAGTGAAATAACCTAAGTTTTGCAAAACATAAGTTTTGAAGAGACTGCTCCACAGATTTTATTATAACTTGAGAAAGACTCGTAAAATTTTATGTCTTTAAGACATTTATTTATTTATTTATTTTATTTATTTATTCAAGTTCGTAATATACAAAGCCCATTATTTTTTTATATGCTTGAAGGTTCTGAGTTATTCACAACGAAATAATATATATATTTTTTTGTAGAATCAGTCGTTTTTTGTACAATTGGCCGTTGTTTTTAAAAAAAATTATTTTGTTGTACATAGGTATAAAAAATGTTCGCAATTTATGCAAAAATTGGACAACTTCACTTTATTAGGAATAAAATCGTCATTTATCGATCGATTCTCTTGGAATATGCCATAATTTATGTGAGGTATACGATAAAATTGGCTGTTTTTCAAAAAAAAAAAATTTTTTTTCCTTTTTTTAATATTTCTTATAACCTTTAATCCATATAAAGAATGCTTAAACTTTTAATATTGAAATATCTTAAAGACGGCTAAAATTCAAACATTTAAATTACTTTCTAACAAAATTGACTGAGTCTTTCGCAAGTTATGGTAAAATCTGTTGAGCAGAGTAGCCTCTTCACAACTTAATTTTTTTTTTTTTAAATTACATTATTTCACTTTATTCTAAATAAAATTTATATATATCCATCGATTTTTATAAAATAAAGCCTATTTTATTTGTAGTATATCGTCATATAAAATGCAAAGGGATCTATCTATATTTTTAAAATTTTTTCAGAAGATATAATATAATAATAAAATGCAAACTATTTTGATTATAAAAACGATTTCTTCAGGGTAGTATCATTAATAACATCTGAACTAATGATACTATGCAGAAAAAACAATTTTATAATTTCATACAATAGTTTACTTTTTATTAAGTTTATTGTCTCCTGAAAATTACTTAAAATGTAGATAGGCCCTTATGCATTTAATGTGACGATATGTAGCTTTATGATCAGTTAATAAAAATTTAAAGTTTTTGCCATTTTCAATTCTTTATATATTTTGAAAAAAAAAATACAAATTTTCCAATTTTACTCAAAAGAAATATATTTCATAATTGCGGTCTGAAAATAATAATACATACTAGAACGGCTTAAAGGTAGTTTTATTTCAAGTTTTTTTTTTTTTGCTTTTTGTAATAAAGTTGGGAAAATCCCCCTCGCCCGAGTAATGATAAATTGGTGGAGCATACTCTTGCAAAATGCCAAATTTTAGAAACAAATTTTTCAAAAACGCATCCATAGAATTTCGACTGCCTTTGTAGTTAGTGGACTAACACACCAAGAAAATAATAGTGGAAAAGAAATTTGTGTTTGCATTTTCTATACATATTTACGTAAATTTCTATAACTAATTTCATATACGGCTTGAAGTTGACTATTATTTATTTCTTTATGTGCTCTAATTATTATATTTTTCCATATTCTTACATATGTTACATATATTTTTATATATCATGCAAGTTTAATAAATTCTTCAATATTTTATTATATTAGCATTACATTTTTATGACCTTTATATGTCTACAATACCAAAGTTCAGCTAAGTGAAAATGACAATAGTTTCTACAGAAGAGTTATTTATTTCATTCCACACAGGTTTATTGGTAAAATTATATGATTTCTTAAAGTTATATTTCAAACGATATTCAATCAAAAGAAAAAAAGTGATATACATATAACCTCGAAGAATAATTCAGACAAAAAAACCCTTTAAAATTAAAAAACAAGTTAACAAAAATAACATAAGCAACTAACCTGCATAAAGAACAAAACCAAAAAATAAAATAAATTAACAAAAACTCATGATTAGCAACTTGGATAATAAGTGAAAAAAGTCATTTTGAGAAATGATAACAAACCATAACCAAACGCAGTCCAACCAGCCAAAGTAAACTTTAATTTCCCAGTTGTCCACATTGTCTTTCACAACATTGTTGTGATCTTCAATTAGTGTACGACTTGTCTTCTGCCGATTATTAAACAGTCTCAGTTCGAATTCTAGCGATGCTAGCCTGTCAGTCCATAGGTCGTGAGTTCGACTGCAGCCATAGACCCTGAGTGTTTTCCGCGTAAAAGCTAAAACGCTTCGTGGTTTGTATTTGTTATTTTAAAAAAATGTAAATGAAACGGAAAGAAAGAAGTAAAGAAAAAGTTAAATTTGAGTATTCAAAACATTGAATAAAGTCTATTCTATGATTAAATAAAAATTTAAAAAAAAATATGTATAATAAAATATGTAGATGTCATTGTCTGCTATGTAATCGTTGACGACAAGATAGGCGACATTGTCGCCCACGTAATCACACTGGTATTGTATGAACGATAACCTGAGCGACGTTGTTTCTCATTAAGTCGTGCACGATTTTCGCGACATTTGTTCGAAAATTTTGTGAAGAACTTTACATTGTCGTGCACCCGTCATTGATTATATCTTAAATACGTGGCCAACTGGGTTAGTCTGTACGAACACATACTAACCTCACTGTCAATGACGGAGTTTTGTTTTTTTTTTATTTACTTTAGTATACGTACATATGTATATAAAAATCAAGTGTCTCATGGTAGTATATTGATAATAACACTTATAGCCTTTTTACACTATCTCACAAGCCGGTCGATTTCTGTAGAAAATGCAACCCTGATGTAATGAGTTTATGGAAAGTTTTGAAGAAGCAATAACAACACATAATATTAGGGTATTATTTTCAGAAGCCGCTTTACAAGGTATTTTTTACACTCCATATAAAAATTAGAGTCAATTCACAGGGTGAAATTTATGACGTCTATTTTTCTCAATTCCCTTTTGAAGTTCCTACCAAAAACCTTTTGCGTTCATACGGTGATTTTTAGTTGCATGTCATTTTTATATACATATTACTCTGAAATTCCGCTCTATTTACTCATTCACAACAACAAAACGTTAACACAATCAGATAAGAGAGAGAAAATGAGAGACAATACTAATCGAATTAAAAAAAGTGAAAAAGGAATTGAGAAAAAAACCATGAAAATAGAAATCTATGTTTTTTTCTCTACACCGTTCGCCTAAAAGAAAAAATGGACGTCATAAATTTCATCGTGTGAATTGGCTGTTATGTACATACTTAAGTGTCAGCTAAAAAAATATACCAAAAATCTTACATATATATCAAGTTCATATGAATTGTTTATATTAAAACTTTACGATTAAGACTTTATATTTATCAACTAGATGTGCTGCCCGCTTCGCGCATATAGTTCACTTTATGACAATAAGGTGTCTGTAAACTATATTTATATGTATAAAGTTCTTTACATATTGTTTAAAGTTCCCTTTATTCAAAATAAACAGGGCTACCAGCGTTAAAACAAAATCTTTGTAGTTTCCACCAACATTTATATTAGTAAAATTGTGTATTTTTTTTTCTAGTTTGACTTGGAAATTAGATATTTTATCGCGGTAAAAAGTATCCTAAGTTTGAGTTCAGTGGTATTTTTATGTTAGCGTAAGAGTAATCGATGTAGAGCACGAAACACCAACTTTTGGAATTTTTGTCTGTCTGTCCAAACGCGCATCACGCAAAAACCCCTAAACGGATTTTTATGAAATTTTATATGGAGGTCTAAAGTTCGGGTTCAAACAGGATACTTTTTACGGTGATAAAATATTTAATTTCAAAGATATAATAGAAAAAAGCCAACGTTGGTAGCACTGTTTATTTTGTATAACGGGAACTTTAAACAATTATATAAAGAAAGAACTTTATAATGTTATAATTTATAGCTACGTTATAGTGAAAGGTGAACTTTAACCGCTCGAAACGGGCAGGCAGATCTAGTTATTCATACATATGTATGTATTGATTAAAGCCACACGTGTTGGTGGAATTTGTCCAAAAAAAATTTGGATTTGATTGAAATAGATTAAATTGTAATCAGCTCATTAAATCACGAGACATAAAATATTTCAAAGCTATTATATTTTTTTCTTCGCTAATTGAGCGATTTCACAAAGGCGAAGTTACGTTCGAATAAGATATTTTAAGATAATGGAAATCACTCGAGTTATAGAATAGCTCCCACTGATAAATTATGATTGATATTATAAAAGTACAAAAATTCATACCGTCAGTCAAAAATTATTTATGTAGGTGTTTCTAATAAGAGGTGTTGCTTGTTACTTTATTCGAAATAAATTGAACGGTAAAGCCATGGTTCTATAGTTTTTCGAAATTTGTAAATATGTACATAAATCATTTTATTTATCTTAATTGTATGTACTAATATTTCTTTTCTTCTAATTCTTGGAACAAATGATTCAACGATTTCTATCATTTCTGTTTTTTTGTTTTAGGCCTTTAAGTTTTTTTTCGTTGATTTGGAATTAGTACTCTATTTAAGGTATTTAATTCGAACTTAAGTTGGTATGCATTATATCGCCCCGATTAAGATTAAATTTGTCTATAATTTTTCCAAATCACACGATTTAAAGTCACTTGTGTTACAAGAGTGCAATTTTCGTATGTAAGTTGTTGGTTTTAAATCGTACAAGTACTTTTTCTGCTACTTCTACTTAATTGATTATTTTCATACACATTGCGTTCCTGTGGCAATACAACAGGATGACTATAATAAAGTGGGCAATGTCAAGACGATTTTTTGTTATCCGTTTTACACTTATGTAATATACAGCCGACTTAGACGAAATTTGTATCACATAAAAGGTAATTATTTGCGGATGTGCACAATCTATATTTTATTAAAATGGGTATTAAAATTAATACCAATACATGCAAACATAACAAACATGCATGTATTAGCCTGAATTTATAGAATTATTATGCAAGACGATTTTGGTTATCCCTTTTTCATTTATATTATACAGCCGATTTAGAAAAAACTTATACCGTCTAAAAGGTAATTATTTACAGATGTGCACAATCTATATTTTATTAAAATCGGTTCAGTATTTTAAGAGCGCCATCTTTGGTCTTTAATGTCAGCAAAATCGTCATCGAAGTAAAATAATTAATAGAATGGTTGTACATAAATATATACATTAAGAAAGTAAATGCGCCTACTTAACACCAGAGGCGGTGCAATACTTCTCTAAAATTTAACAAAACGTACAATAGCAGAGTTGTAAAAGAATTAATCTCTCTCCGAAAACTTAATTTTGTTCCATTCTGCTTTTGTATTGTTCGAATTGTTTAGCTTTTCCTGCATTTCTTTCTTAATAGAAACAACTTTCGTATTTCAGTTTAATAGATAAGTACTACGAATACAATTATAAAAAGTTCATACATTTTGAGTTAATAATCTTTAATGTTTTTATTATTTAAATTATGATTAAACTTTAATAATTTGGCAACAGTTTAAACTTAAGACTAAACAAAAAATAAATGTTTATTATACTATTAAACAAATAGACTACAAAGGATCGTTTTCTTTTGTAACAATTTCTATAAAAATGTACATATTTCATAAAACGATCCTTACACATAAAGTTCATTCATTAATGAAATCGTGATTTCTATATCATTAAACATTTCTGCAGCTGATGCCACTTTTTTAAATTAAAACAATAAATAGCATATATTTTTTATATTTTAACACTTGATAGCTGGAATGGCTACTTGTCCAATACAAACTTAAACATTTTCGGTTATTAATACGGGCTTTACTTCAATATCTTGATTTTCGGCATTAATTTCAAATTTCAGTTTTGTCAATTCCTTTAATTTGCTGTCGGCTTCTGAGGTTTCATCATCTTTTAACATTTTAACTGTGTCGGGATATTTGTTATCATCGTTTCCTAATTCTTGGGAAAATGATACAACAGTTTTGGGTTCGAAATTAACACCTTTTTCACCTTTTGGATCTGGTGGCGGTATGCTGGGTCCATTTAAACCATTCACATGTGAAATTGTGATATGATTTTCTAATTTTTCTTTCTTTATTAAGTGGCCATTCTCAAGACCATTAGACTGGGGCTCCTGAGTTTGAGGGGCTAAAGCGACTGTAGCATCGGCCTGAATATTTTCTTGTGGTACTTGCTCTACTATTACTTCTGCAGCGAAAGTACCAACTGCTGCAACAACTGGGGTTTCTTCTTCTGCAGGAGCTACTATCTTTTCTTGTTCTTCTTGTTGCTTTTCACCTTCCTCTGGTTTTGTATCTTCTACATGCTGTAGTGTAGTTATAGTTACATCAGTGGATTCTTTGCTTTCATCAGTTTCTTGTTCGAAACATTTAGTTTGCTCCTCTAAATCCGTTTTATCGTCATCTTCTCCCTCTACAGCCTTATTGACCTCTTCAATGGCCTTGGCAACTTCCTCTTCTTCAACGTGACCGTTAAGAGCAACAGGTTCTGCAACAACATTATCTCTGCTCTTTTCAAATTCAGATTGTTGTTGTTCATGCTCTTGTTCTTGTTGGATCGTTACTTCTTTAATGTCTTCATGTTGCGTTGGTGGAGGAGGTATTTCCAAGCCAGGCTTAACAGCAGGACTAGCCATGGTCTCAACAAATGACTGCCGATTAGGACTCGAGGGTGATATCAAAACTTGAGTAAAATAGCCACTACGTCTATTTTCGAAATCCAAAATATTTTGATTTGCTAAACGCTCTTGTATGCGTCGTTGTCTACGTATGAATTCAGGAACGTTTTCATCATCATCATTATTACCTTCTCTCATGTCCGTTTGTCCAACTTTAGCCCTTCTTAACACCACCTTGGCCGCTTCATTATCCAGACCATTTTTGGTGTTAGTGATGCCATTTTTTGGCAATGTTTGTTTGGTGGCAGCACTAATATTCGCAGGCTTAAACACGCCATTGAATGTGGTGCTCCTAACCACAAACTCTTTATGGTTGTGCTGCACATTATTATATGTCACAGCTGGAATTGGTGACACAGAATTTACGTTGCCGTTTTGTGCTTTCGTTGGCCGTTGTATGGTGAAATTTGGCTTGCCATGATTGATCAAAAGTTTGGTGGCTGGTGAGGGGGTCTTATCGCCGTTCGTTGATAAACCGGAACGCAATTGCAATTTTGGTTTGTTAACATCAGCCATATTATTATACAAGTTGCGTTGTTGATATAGCGGCAACACTGTAAATTAGAAGGAAACAAGTTTTAATTAAAAATTTCATGTTAAATTCTTTTTTTTTGGAATTTAATTAACGAAAAATAATTGCAAATATCATGTTTTAAGAATTACACAGGCCTGCGAAATTATTGTTTTGCAAGTTTTTTTTCAAACTATGTATAATTATTTGTTGATATTGTCGTAAAAGTAATGGGAAACGATATTGATATGATTCATATTACGTCACATTTAACAGATAACGGTACATTTGTGTTTTTCGATGTATACTTCTACTTCAAGCGATATCCACAGTCAAATGCCGGTTTGTTAATTGTGGTACAAAAAAGCTTCCAAATGACATTAATTACTGAAAAACGTTAAAAAGTTCATAAAAAATTTGCTTGGATCCACTATAACTCAGGCATTTTTTATCCGATCAAGGCCACTATTCGACGCGTAATTTGGTACCCTTTCAAACATTATATAATTTATAAAAAGTTCTTTTTTTTGGAATTATTAAATTACATTAATTTTAATTTTTAACGTGCTTTTTCCCAAAGGTTCCCTGACGATTTGCATTATCCACAATGAAATGCGCATAGGAACTAGCTAATACCCCTCCATAATCAATTTCAATGTATTTTAATAAAAATTTAATATTTTACTTAAAAAGTGAAATATTAATTTGGGAAAAAGCACGTTAAAAATTAAAATTAATTATATAATTTATTTTAATCGAGAAAGCGTTTGACTCTAGATGGCTCTTGAAAGAGAAGTATACATCGAAAAACTCAAATGTACCGTTATCTGGCAAATATGACGCGATACATTTAAAGCTGTTTGTAGACTATTTTACAAGCTGTTCGACTTCTGAACAAAATGCTACCCTGATATAATGTGTTGTTATTGCTTTCTTAAAACTTTCCATAAACTCATTAGATCAGGGCTGCATTTTCTACAGAAGTCGAACGGCTTGTGAGATAGTGTAAAATAGCTTTAAACGAAGTTTATATTTGCAATATATGTATAGACCAAAATCTACATATTTTATATAAAATTATGTTAAAAAAGCTGTTTCATTGCAGACCTCTGTTATGGAATATATTAACAAATTACTTTTTCTGAATTCTTACAATTAATAATGCTATTTGAGCTGTATTTAATTTTAATTATAGCTAAAAAAAATTTGTTGACCCCAGGAAATTTGCATGAATTGTTAATTTTTGAGGGAAACTGCATGCATACAAATAAATATCAATAAAAAACCAACGATATTAATTTGGCACTATTGATTTAGTTTTTTCATCTGAAATGCAGGGGAATGATATATCTTAAAAAGTAATGGAATTTTATATTCCAAATGATTATAGAGATTATCACAAAAAATACCGTTAGGTTAGGCTAGGAAGGGAGATTTCCTTCTGTAGAAAACTCATGTATACATAAAAAATCCCCTTGTGCTCCAGAAACCCTATTACCTGGCATTAACACACTGAATTCCCTTGATGAAGTCTCTCTGATATCCTCCAGCTTACATTTTGCGTTATCACTAATGCACGCATAGTAACGTCTGCTTAACCTTTTAAGCCTATGGCGTTGCAGCCTCGGGCAATGGCAGGTAAAATGCTGTTCATATATTGTGCAACGCTATTGAAGACTTCGTTTCAAATTACCGCGTGAACTTAGTTTGGAAATATTTTAATGAAAACCATTAGAAAGACCAAATTGTTTTGAAAAAGTATTCTAAGACTTACAGATGTCACGGATCAATAAATTCTCCACTCTTGTACCTTTTGCGTAAAGTACATAATATACAAATTGAAAGTTCCAATGAAGATCTAAATATATATGACAAGAATAATATGGGCCCAATGGCAAAATATGTAAAGAAAGGTTATCTTATATGTCCATGTAGTTGGACATCCAATATGGAAACTTATACTTTTCAGTCAATTGCCAATTCAAACTCAGCTTATTCCTAAAAGTGGAAGTTTTAAAATAAATATTTCTTATTGAGTTATAAATTCTCTATGAGAATTTCAGCATTTTTAAACGGAGAGTATCGTATAAATTGGAGTACCAGAATAACGAATCTAAAAAACATTTTTTGCATATTGGATAGTTGGACATGGTAGGGAAGATATGTATGGAGGCTGAAGATGAAGGCCTTTAAAAACTCGAAGCTAATGATAGAATATATGTATTAAAAATCGTGGCTATTCGAAGAAAATGTTTTAGTCATTATTCGTTCGAATATTCGAATGAAAGTTTAAAACTATGAATTTTTTTTTCGAACGATTATAAAGCCCGAATAATTGACAAAACTAGTAGTAACCAATAGACAACTTAACTGATCCATCACTTTCCCATTTAAAGCCAAACCTGTTCTTGCCAACTCGTCGGTGGTCACATTTCCCTCAACATTACAGTGACATGGAGCCTAACATAGTCTGACATTTGTCAGTAACCACGCTGAGGGCTCTTCTAGAGTCGCTAAGTTGTTTCGATTTGACATTGTCCCTTCAAAGCTTTTATCGCTGCCTGATTGTCAACGTAGAAGGTTACCTCCTCGCCTTCAGTCACATGTTTGGCCAAAAGTTCAGTGGCCTTTAGGATCTCAGCCTGAAAAAAGCTGCATTCATTCGGAAGTCTGAAAGGCTTACGAATGACCGTTCGTCCCCAAAATAAAGACACCAGCGCCCGAGCCTGCTCCCATTTTTGACCACATTCGTAGAACCTATCAGATTGTACCCAAAAGTCCGGAATAACTAATGACCTTGGAATTCGTAAAGCCAGGGGTTACAGAGAGGGACTTGCCCATTAAAACTAATCTCATTGAGGATTACTGCGTGAACAGTTATCTTGTTCTGACCAAACCTGCCGCCAAAACTTTAAGCAAACTCCTTTTCTCCGTTCTCACCACAAAACCCTCTATGGGAAGTAGATGAAGAATAACGTCTAAGGTAGCATTAGGGGTGCTCCTTAGGGCACCTGTGATACCCAGCGAGGCGCACCTTTGAACCTTAGCAAATAATTTCCTCATTACTCCATGCCTCCCACCACACCACTTATACAGTGTTACCGTTGGTTTATTTTTCTTCATGTCAAGATGGAAATGTGACGTCTTCCGAAAAGAACGCGAAGTCGATTTTTTATTGTTCCTTGGAAATTTTATCATGTCTAATTCTTTCTGAATATAACGTTAAGATCCTTAGCCTATATAATAATCACTTTGGATTTAAAAGCAAATAAATTGGAAACAACCACATTAAAATAAAATTTTTTTATATCTCGTTCACCTTAGACACAAAATTCCCACAATTAAATAAAAACATACATATTACACATACGCTACAATTGTACCTTCAAATAATTAAACCGAATGAATTTGATTGGACATTTAACCTTCAAATTGAAATAAATTAAATTAATTGTAATTTGTAGAAATGTAAAAAAAAATCTTGGCAATAAATCGCATGAGAGTATTTGATTTACAAAAAAGTGATAATGGAAAACATGTAAATATGCCTTGACAAATTCATAAATTAAAACAACAACAACAAGTACTTAAACGGATTGTCTTGTCTTTCTGGCCATCATATTCATTATAAACTTGAATTTCTTTTAAAGTGTTCATATATCTAACAAACAGGTTAGTTAGTGTACGTGTGCGTGGCGTGGTGTGGTGTCTCTTTCATAATAATGGTTCATTGATATTTAAAACCCAAACTGCTGCTTGCTGTTGATCAATTTGTATACATAATTACAATTAGCACATTTTTATTTTTACCATTGGCATTAAATACTCGTCAAAGTAGCAAAAATAAATATATCAAAATGCCAGTTAATTGAAAATATTTCATAAAATTTTAACACGTGACAACAGCTGTAAAACTTAAAATACAAAGCCCGCAAAAATTAATTATTAATTTTTTTTCTTTTTAATTATTTTTTGCTTATTTTCTAGTTTTATCTAGCAGACGTGAAAACTTTCATTGTAAATTTTGGTTTAAAGTATTAAGTTATTTTCTATTCTAGGCTAAATGTGTTTCATACACATATTTGTTTGCTTGTTTATTTTGTTAATTAATTTAACATTAACTTAAACGTTATCGTTTGCGTCTTTAAGCAAAACAGCACAATTACTGGTTTCATAAATAAAATACACTCATAGAAAAGGATTAGTAAATGAAAGTTACTAACCCTAAGAACTAAAAATGCCCTATAGATATATATATTTTTATTCCGCTTAGGTAAAGGGGAGAAAATTTAACTCCCCCTAAAATAGATCCCAGATGTAAACTTTCAAAACGCCGATACACGTATGTATTATTTTGGCGGATTCCTGCCAGAAGCAGTTGTCATAACCTTGTTATTTCAAAAAAAAATTTGATTTTGTTGTACAGTGTAAATATTCGCAATATTAGCAAAAATTAGGTGTTTTCACTTTATTATGAATAAAATCAATATTTATCCATCGATTTTCATGAAATAAAGCTTATTTTTATTTGTAATATAATAAAAATTTTAAGTTTTTGCCATTTTCGATTTTTCATATATTTTTAAAAAATAATAATTTTCCAATTTTGCCCAAAAAAAATATAAAATTTTCATCATTGTGTATATAAAAAAATAATGTTAGAATGGCTTAAAGGTAATTTTATTCCAAGTTTTTTTTTTAAGGAAATTGCATAACCCTTTTCCGAGAGTTGTGATAAAATCCGTGGAGCAACGTCTCCAAAACTTGATTTTTTGCAAAAAATCAGGTAATTCCACTTTATTATGAATAAAATCA
Organism: Panzeria rudis; assembly: GCA_956483635.1. Classification (NCBI taxonomy): domain Eukaryota; kingdom Metazoa; phylum Arthropoda; class Insecta; order Diptera; family Tachinidae; genus Panzeria; species Panzeria rudis. The sequence continues at coordinate 4,291,525 of OY101450.1, read as the reverse complement.
ATATTATTCCATCGATTTTCGTAAAATAAAGCTTATTTTGTTTGTAAAGGGTCCGCCATCTAACGTTTTTTTTTTCAACTAGTGCTTATTTCGTGTATGGTAACACTTAGCTCATGTCTGATTTGACAGATAATTAGTTTTATCCTTCCGCTGAACGAATATGGTTGTGTATACGCTTGCGAATATGGTTGCGATCGACTTACAGAAGATGCCGATTTTGGCAAAAAAAAAAATGATAATTTCAGATGAAGCTCATTTTGATCTGGGGGGTATGTAAACAAGCAAAATTGTCGCATTTGGGGCACAGAAAAGAAGAGGAGGATATTGGCAACATTTGGTTTCAACAGGACGGCGCTACGTGCCACAGAGCCGAAGCTACACTCGATATTTTGCGCCCTGTTTTTGAAGATAGCATTATCAGCCGCAGAGCTGATGTCGTTTGGCCACCTCGGAGCTGCGATTTGACACCGTTGGACTATTATTTGTGGGGTGCCGTCAAAAATAAGTGTTACGCCGACAAGCCAGAGACAATTGACGCTTTAAAGGACAATATTCGTGAAGCCATTGGTGAAATACAGCTGCACACAATCGATAATGTGCTTAAAATTTGCACCGATCGTGTGGGATCCTGCATGGCCAGCCGAGGCAGCCATTTGAATGAAATTATTTTTCATTATTAACCGGAAGGATTGTACTTTCAAATAAAAAAAGAAATTTGAGAAAATATTCAGTAGTTTTTTTTATAGCATTTTAAAAAAAAAGTTATCTGGAGGACCCTTTAGTATATGTGGCTTTATGGCCAGTGAAATTTTCGATATTTTATAAATTTTTAATAAATAAAAATATTTTGATTTTGCATAAAAAATGTATTTTTCGTCATTGCGTTCTGAATAATTCTGAAACTATAGAATATGGCTGCCTTCCTAAACCTCTGTAGGAAACGTCAAATCAGTGTTTAAATCAAGCAATTATACTTTACAACACTGCAAATCAAATGTGTTGTCAATAAAAAAGCATTGCCAATTTAAATAGTGCCCTAGTTACGTTTATGTGCATTTTAGCTTCAAAACAAATTACTTTAGGAATGCAATACTTTGTCAAAGTTTGCCGGGTTGCGTATAGGAATACGTGACATTGTTGAACTGCGAAGCAACATGCGTTTACGAAGCCAGCCTATATCAAAAAATAATGTTAGAACGGCCTAAACGAAATCTTATTTAGTGTTTTTTTTTTTTTGTAATAAAATTGGACAACCCCTTCATAAGTTATATTAAAATCAGTGGAGCAGAGCAGCCTCTTCAAAAATCCCAAATTTAAAACAAACAATAATGTATCCATAGAATTTAAAATATCGGCTGTTTTTCCAGTTAGGGGACTATATATAACACATCAAAAAATATAGTACAACAATCCCCGGCATTTTTTTGTTGCATAGTGTAATTATTTAAGTGGTTTTATTATTGCGGGAAATATTTCACAATCACCCTTGTCGGGAATAAGAGGGAACATTTTGTTCACGTGAAGTAACACAACAACAACAACAACAACACAAAATTGGCGATCACAATTTTAGGAAAAGGGAACTCTTTTCACGTGAACTTTTATTCTCGATAAGGCTGAATATTGTCATTCAAAAGTACATTTTTTATATTTATTCAAAAATTCGTATCTCGGCCTGTTTTTAGAATTTTGTGGTAAAAAAAAACGGCACTATTTTCAGAATTGTATCTAGTTTTAGCAAATGGAGCTATAGGGCTATTCACATATTACGTAACGCTCGTGAGGGGGGGGGGGGTCAATGATTTGTTACGTATTAGATAATCTGTACTGAAAATTTTGTAAAAAGCGTTACGAAGGTGTGGGGGGAGGTTGTATAAAACCTCCGAAAATAGCGTTACGTAATATGTGAATAGGCCCTAACTCAATTTCGGTCCCCGGAAGATAAGGTCCCTTTTCATCAGGATTATCACATATGTATACATACATACAATATTCGTCATAGGTTGAAATTTAACAACAGAACTACATAATTGAAATTTAGTTTATTTTTCTTCTGTGTACTCTGCAATAGTTTTATTTATTTCCTATCTTAATAATTCATTAACAATAATAATATTTAAAAAAAAACACTATTTATCCATTACCATTGTTAAGGTCATTCATTATCAACAAAATATTTATTTTATTAGTAGAAAATATCTAGAACTTGTTTATTAAACAATTCATTTTTCATTATTTAACTAAAATTTATTAAGTTACAAAAACTTGGAAAAAAAACTTTTAAACTTTTCAACTACTTAAGCCATTATTTAACACTTTCAATTGCATTTGGCAGAGCATACAAATTAAATTCACATTTATTTTGCAAATTTAAATAACTTATTTTTGTGTACAGCTTTTCTTAACAAGTTCTAGTGAATTATATAAGAAAAACAAGCTATTATGACTCATTATAACAATAAAAATGAATATTAAAAAGTATTGTATGTACTACTTATAATTAAGTACTTATTTATGTATACATATATGTATGTATGTATGTACATATGTAGGTATTCACATATTAAACAAAAAAACGTCCCCTTTTACTTTTTCGGTTGAGGGAGGCAAAGAAAACACATACAACTTCTAAATAATAGTTTTGTCATACTAACTTAGGCCCCTATTATGATTCACAACTCAACTAGGTTGAGTTGTCAATGCTACGACCCAACTCAACCATTTTTTTTTGTATTATGATTGACAACTAATTTTAGTTGTCTTCGAAAAAATGTTCGAAAAAAGGTTCTTATCTATACTCTCTGTTTTTTGAAACCTAGTAGCCATCACATAGTATTTTAAATATTTTTAGTTTTGGCCTTACTATTTTTTCTTGAGATTTTATGTTTTGTGGATATGGCAACATTATGGGTTGACAAATGGGATATATTGGCGCCTAAAAGTACCATTTTAAAAGTAACACAATAGTCGAAATAAAAACCAAAACACAACTGATAAAAAACTGAGAGAACTGCTTTGATGAAGTTGTAATCCATAATGAGAATTTGACAACTACGACTCAACTATCAATTTAGTTGTGAATCATAATAGGGGCCTTAAATTTTGTTGTACTCAAACGTAACAATTGTATTATTAATCCGAACATTTTCTTTGATTTTTAACTTTTTGTTAAGGTACGTTTACACTTGGCAAATATTTGCCCAAAAAAAACGTAACCACCACTTTTGCTAAAGGTTAGTGTAATTAAATTTGGTTTTTATATCATAAAATACAGTTAATTATGAATCCAAATTGATTATTAGGCTAAGGTTCGTAACGTTTTAATTCAGAAAAAATTGGGAATGATTAATATACAGCAGAACAGAGTAGCGCCACTTTCGGAAGCAGCAGCATTTCCATCGTCAGTGATCACGCTTAATTACGCTGCAAATAGCTATTTTTAAATTATTTTTATTAAATGCGAACCCATATTTAAAAAAATATTGCAATTAAAGGAAATACAATTTTAGCTTGTCTGTTGGTCACGTTTTTTTTTTTTTTTTGGCAAATATTTGCCAAGTATGACCGTACCTTCTTTATACACTTGAAGGTCATACAGAGGAAAATAAATAAAACCATAAACGTAATAAATAGGTTTCAACACACAACTCAACAACAGCCGAATGACCACTATACCACCCAGAGCACCTTTAAAATACAAATACACATAATCCTGTTTTTACACGGTCTTTTTTACACCAATCTGAAATAACACGGTTGACGGAAATACTATAATAATTTTTTTACACGCACAAAACTATATTGAGCCCTAAACGAGAAAAAAAACGTAGCCTATAGAAAAAAAATTTTATAGGAGACGGGTTTTCACTTATTCTTCCGATCTGTAAAGAATTTTTTAAGAAATTTTAAATAATATTGTATAGCCTACAATTAAGTGATCTTATGTAAGTTATAGATAAGTTTTACGTTAATTCTCGGTATAACATATTTATCACATTTATTGGTAGAACTAATTTGTGGACTTTTAAATTTTTAAAATACATATTTGGATATTTTTTTCGTATTGCTGCCTGTTCTGCAAATCGAGTAGATTTCAAAACGATCGACTTAGAGAAATTAAATCCACTAATAGCAAAATTTTTGCAGACTTTTTTTTTTGAAGTTTCACATTTTTACAGCTTCTATTATCATATCTGAAATTAATTTAATAAATATAATTTGAATACATTTGTGGGGGCATTATTTATTTTTGGAAAACGAGAAATTTACTCGCATTCGGTTTACAGAACAGGCTCGATTATGTATGTATGTATATTAGAGTTCTTCAAAAAAACATTAGCCCAATTCACAATCTTGTGCAAATGGTCTTGCATCGTAGCATTTGCAAATTGGCATAGTATATTGATATCAATATACCATACAATTTTGCAAATGCAACGATGCAAGACCATTTGCACAAGATTGTGAATTGGGCTATTGCTTTTTTTAAGCCGCTACAATTCCATCATCAGTGCTCAAGTGTATTTTGCTTATCACCACTTGTCAGGTGGCTCTGTTGAATGCGATTTCAACTCTTTTATGTATATGGCTGATTCTCATTCTAAACATACATTTTGTGTTCTTTTATTTTTGGTTTTTTTTTACCAATGTAACTAATATACTATATATGAGAGAAGATAGGATTTTTATTACAGTTTTCGACTCATTCAATGGTTCCTGAAATAAAACTATATTTTTCGATTTTTTAACATTTTTGCGATAAAATTACATCACAAAACTGAGTAAAGGGTTTGAAAGCACTATATATCTACTCTCTAAAAACAAAAAAAGTTATCACCACTTTTTCAATTTTAACTTGGGTTCACATGGAAAAAATGCATGTTTTGAAATAATGCTTTACATGCATTTATACTTACTCTTCTTTAAAATAAGACTTATTTTAAATAAATCGACCAACAATGTCAGAAGTTATATCAATTTGAAATAACATTCTTCGAAAATATAACAACCTACAGTGAGAAAGAAGCAAAATTGTTTCAAATAAAACCAGAAATTTGCAAACAGAAAATGTTCGTCACATCGTTTTTTCCCTTCAGATGCTGTTGACTTTTTTTAACATCCTAAAATTTATAGATAAATTATATTTAAAGAATTTTTTACCTAACGCTCAATACATTTTTATACGAATTCAATAATTTTTTCAGAACACATACTTTATTTTGAATTCAATACAATTCGATGTATTTAACATAACCTCACAAAAAATTTCAATAGTATTAAAAAAATATGAATAACAATACATATTTTTGGATACAAACGATGATTGATACTATAATATAATACTATTTAACAAACATCATGAATTTTTCTGCTGTGCTTTGGTGAGTGATTGAGTTAATTGTTGTTGGATTTTTAAAGTGATGAAGGCATAGCACTGAGCACCGTTAGCGATTAATAATGACATTATTAATGCACATCACAGCACCCTCCTTCGTGGGTATTGTAGCAGAATCGTCGGTGAAGTAATAGAATTAATAAAAACTAATAATTTCCCTACTTGACATCAGAGGCGCTGCAATCCTTCTTTAATAGCAGATTTTTAAAAGAATTAAGCTTTCTATCTATCTCTCTCTCTCTCTCTCTCTCTCTCTGCGATCATTAAAAGAAAAATGGTCTGAATTGAAGTTTGTTATCCAGGCCGTGCTATATAAATGACCGCCACTGTGTACTTTTTTTTAATTATTTTCAAGAAATTTTTTTAAAAATTAATTTAAAAAAATATATTTTTTTTAATGCACGTAAATGGCAAAGACTTCAAGGTTAAATTGAAATTATTATTCGAATTTTGTATGCAAATATAATTAGGGTGGAAAAAAGAAACGCTTCAAGATCTTAAACAAATGTTGACATTTTTATTAATTTTAGCTAAGTGCTTTGAATACTTTATTTTATTTTTTACCTTACATACTAATGATTTTTTTTTATCAAATTATATTTTTGTTCTTTTGCTGGACGTGATAAAGATGAAAGACTTTCAAAATTGCTTAATTTATATATGCGTCATTTTATAAATGTTATTTATATTATACTATATTCAGTAGAAATACATAATTAGCAAGCGAAAAATCTAAGGGAATTTTTAATACTCGTATAAAAAATGATAAAATACAATTCATTTACAGCGTAAAAGGCAAAAATTACTGATAATATTGTCATCTATGTTTGTTTTTTTTTTTATTACAAGACTTTACTGTCATTGGATACGTCTTAACTTAAAATAAAGTTGATATTTCCGCTTTAAACAAAAATTCATGTTGAAATTAGCCAGCCACCTGTCATAAATTTTTAGCAAAATTAGTTACAAGAAAAACAAAAATTTTTGGAATATGTCATTTAAGAAAACTTTCATAACTTTAAATTTACATAAATTTTTTTGTATTTTATAACTTAAATATTTCTTGTTTTGCCTATACTCCCTTGTTAGTTGATTTTATTAATGTTGTTATAATTTGCCTACAAAGGCAAGCTTTGTTTAAGCTTAATTAAAAAAAAATACAAATATTTTAATTGACAAAAACATAAAAACAAGACAAAAAACCTAAACTTACAACAAAAGTGGAGGAATCAAAAACGTTTCCCGCAAATGAAGACGAATTAAAAGTAAAAGTATTTAAAATCATAATATTAGATTTCAAAAAAGCAAAAATAATATAATCTTTCACCCGTTTTGTGGTTGATTAATAATTTAATGAACTTTGAAAAAACTGGAAACTTGAGCTTCAAATACTTATATGATCAACTTAATGACAGTGATGTTGGTGGTGGTTGCTCAGAAAAAAAACATAAGCATGCGAAGAAACATAGATTTACAGTGGCGAGCAAAAGTGGGTGTACTTATATATATATTGAGTATATGTTTGAAAACCCATCGAAGTTCAGTAAAAACTGTATACATATGTACATATATACGGCCGCGGATTCGCATAGAAATTCGAATCGATTCACACAACATATAAAAGCTTAGTAAAAATCTGAGAATGAAGGAATTTCAGTTCCTTCTACTAGGTTGAGTTGTCAATGCTACGACCCAACTCAACGATTTTTTTGTATTATGATTCACAACTAATTTTAGTTGTCTTCGAAAAAATGTTCGAAAAAATGTTCTTATGTATACTCTCTGTTTTTGGAAACCATACTAGCCATCACAAAATATTTGAAATATTTTTAGTTTTGGCCTTACTATTTTTTTTTGAGATTTTATGTTTTATGGATATGGCAACAATATGGGTTGACAAATGGGATAGATTGGCGCCTAAAAGTACCATTTTAAAAGTAATTAAAAGCAACACAACAGTCGAAATAAAAACCAAAACTCAACTGATAAAAAACTGAGTCAACTGCTTTGATGAAGTTGTATTCCATGATATGAATTTGACAACTACGACTCAACTATCAATTTAGTTGTGAATCATAATAGGGGCCTTAATATAAGTAGCGCCTGCAATAAAAACGTAAAAAAATCGTTTTTTTATGAAATACTGCATTGCTGATACTATGCATGGCAATTTTTAATGCAGCATTGGATGTAGCTTGAAAAGATCCTTCAAACGATGTAAATGTTGTATATGTTGTCTTTAGAGCAAATACGAAAATATGCAAAAAACTACAAAAATGTACCTTTTTTAGACACGGTCCAGCTCACGGTCGGTCATCCCTAGACCCCTCAAATGTTTTAGGAAACTTCATTAAAAATACCGGTATTTAATTTGAGAGGGTAACAAAAACTCGTTTTTCATTTTCAGACAAGTCGAGTCGCTCTAATGCACATACATTAGGGATTTGCAAAAAATATCGATATTTTCTTAAAAAATATATCGATATATATCGTTGACATTTTTGATTTCGATATATCGATACTTTTTCCAAATACATATATCGACAGTATAAAATTCGATATTTTTTAGCTTTGGTTTTGTTTTTCGTGCAATTTTTAAAAGCATTTCTGCACAGTCTTCATCAAATAGAAAATTACTAATCTTTTGTTTTATTTATAATATTTTGTCTATTCGAAAAATTATCATTCTTTGAGTGTAATTTTGTTGATGTATGTTCCATGAAATATTGGTGGCCCAGTAAGGATCTTGGAAATTAACTCTTTCCAGCTTAGTTATTTATGTATAAGAAAGGTACTTTCTTTGTTTTATTTTGAGGGCTACGTATGAATTATCATTGTTGAAAAAATATCGATATTTTTTATTCGATATATATCGATGCCGATCGATATTTAAAAATATATCGATATATATTTTTCACTTGCCCATCCCTAACATACATGTATCGATATATTAAAAACATCGATCGGCATCGATATATATCGAGAAAAAAAAACTAATATGTATGAGTTCAAGCATAATTACACTGTACAACAAAATCAATTTTTTTCTAGCGACTGATACTCGTAGACGGCACCAAAAAAAATTATACGTGTATGGCGTTTCCAAAAGTCAAAAGGGAGTTAAATTCCTTTTATTTAGAAGGTTTAGAAGATTATGTAAATATGTAGCTACTTTTGTTCGCCACTGTACATGCATACATATGTATGTATATGTGTATGCAGTATATGTAATCATATACATAATCTTATTACTTATTTTTTATGATCATCATTAATTTTTAATTTGAAACAACTAATTTAAATAAATATTTATACTCAACCGTAATATTTTTTTTTTTTAATTTCTTGCTGTTTTTAAAAACTCACTTTCTATTTCGTTCTGAAGGTGTTTTCCGTTTCATATTATTTATTTATTTCTCTTTTGTATTTTGTAATCACTGTTCAAGGTATTGAAACTACTAATCGCCAAATTAAAATAATAGAAATAATAGTTCTTCCGTTAAATTTTATTTATTTAGATTAAATTGTTTATGACTTTGTTTTAACATTTTTGCTTTATTAAATTGAATTCCTTCTCACAATTCGAAATATCAAAAATGTTATAAAAGTCAAAAATCGTATGATTTTGACAAAAATTAAACTTTTTTTTTGTTAATGATAAAGAAAGAAATGAAAGCTTTCTAGTGATTAGATTATGAAAAGAAGAATTTAATTATCAACAGCAAACAGCTGAAATGAGTGAATGTTTTCTTGTAACATTTTTAGTCTTTGTTTAGTAAAAGTTAAGTCAAATGACGATTATTTGAAAGTTCAGGAAATTTGCAATATTTAAAAAGATTTATTTAAATTTTTTTATCCCAAGCAACATGTTTTAAATCATTTTTATTTCGTATAATCAATAATGTATGCAATAAAGTAAAAACTTGTTGTTAACACAAGACTAGTTTTTTACATTTAAAAGCAAAATATAGATAAAGTTAGTTTTTAATAAAAAATTTTCAAAAAAATTTAAATTAAAAAAACCCCGGCTTCTGGGGATTTTACGGCACCTCAAGCTGATGATGGTTTTTTTTTATAGAACTCAACCAAATGAGACGAAGAAAAGTCTTAATAAAATAATTCGAATCTCGCTTCTTTTTCGAGATATCCACGTTTGAGGTTTGATTTTATTCTTTTTTTTTTCAATTTCAACACTTCCCCTTATAGAACTCGACGGAATAAAACGTAAAGTAATAATACAGTTTTTCGACATATCGCCTCAGTCCTGTTTTGACCCACCGGCCATTTAAAAAAAAATTGTGTTAAGTATGGGATATATATATTTTGAATACCCTCTTTCAGAATCCAAAAACTGTTTCGCGAAATTGTTCCTGGTTTTTGAGATATCAAGCATTCATTGTGCTCGATATCATCATTTTTGATAAATTTTTTGTAAAGAAAAAAAATTTTTTTAATAAAAAAATAAAAATCAAAAAGCAAGTAAAATACCAAGTTTCATCAATATTAACTTTTTATTCCATGTAAATATCTTTTCTAATAACATTTAAACGCTTATTTTCAATAAAAAGTAGAAAATTTCATCTCAATAACAAGTTACTCAATACACAGCAGTTAGTATACACATGGAGCAACAAAAGCTACTTTTTACAAATAAAATAAAAAAAGTGGCTACTGGAGCACATAACAAGATATTTTACTTTCAGTAAAAAGATGTTAATTTCTAATCGGATTGATGAAAGTTCACAAAAATGTACATTTTTCCTCCAAACATATGCGGGAAGCAGTAGTGAAAATACAAAAAAAATCTATCGGATATATTTTGAGAAAACTATGTAAATCTTCTTTGTTGTTTTTCTCCATTCCGACTTTTTGGCATATGAGACAAAACAATACTAAGGTCGCAATATAGCTTCGTTTTCGAGTTATCGACGATTTTTGGTATGTACGAATTCTGGCTAGCGAAGCGCCACTATTCGAAATAGCCAGAGGAAAAATTAGTAAGGTGGGCCGAAGGTCAGTTAGGTAGAAAATCATTCTTCACAGAAACAATTATTCGACATACCCAGAGGACAAAGCCCTTAAGCCGAAGCAAAAATAATCAAAATAAAAAAATATATATGGGATATGGTTGCGGGTCATCCCTGGAACTTCCCACTAATGTTTTTTTTTAATTTAAGATTAGATTACATTTTGAATTCTAAATTTATTGACGAATTTATTTGTAATTTTTGCCATGCAAAAATCAGACAAAATGTCCGTAGAAGAGAATTTTATTTTGTCAAGTTGGTATCCGCGTCCGCTCATGAGAGCGTCCGTTCAAGGGAAAGCGACTGCAATACTGCCGGGACCTGGCAACAATGTCCGTATAAAGGGGTGTATCCGTTTATGGGAAGTATCCGTTAAGACAGATTAAACGTATGTGCATAATTTAGTAACATGCAACTTTTTGAAACGATTCAAAATCGGATTGGACGAGATTTTTCTTGATACTTACGCGCTTCACCATAATGTACATGCGTATGTATGTATGTATATGGTTAAGACGTTACGTTAATTACTCAACTAGTTATTAAAATCAGGAATATTTATTTCACTAAGTTAATTATTTCTCTCAGAAAATCTTTAGGTAATTAACCTTTAAAACTTATATCAAAACACTCAATTTATAAATATTTCCGAGTAATTTTTATGAAAAAGCTATTGAATTTTATCGTTCACTCCCAAGCTTCTTTGACTTTTCTTAATAACTCAAAATAAACTCACCAAATAACTTTTTAATATTAATCCAAAATGTTCTTAAGTTATTCCGAAAATGTTGATTTTTTTTCCTATAACGGGCAGAAGAAATTGAACACAATTTTCATGCAAAATAAGTGTAAAAACACGTTTAAAAAATTTTATATCTTTTTTTTTTTAATGTAAACTTTCAAAACGGAAAAAAGCTTTCAGCACAATTAAATATTTTTTTTTAATGTAAAACCGTTAACAACATTTACAAAGTCAAAGTCACGGTCGTAACAAAAGTGGTTCTGCTATAAAATTTATTTTGCCCATTTCTTATTAGCGACAGAAAATATTATTAAGTTGTTTTATTAAAATGGAAAAGTATAAATACTTTCGTTGTGGCAAAAATAGGTGTGAACGAGTTGTAGAACACAACTTGAGTTAACGGTTCTAAAAAAAAGCACAAATACTTATAATTCACAAATTGTTTTTTCCATTGTTTTTTTTTATATAAATAAATATTTAACGTTGTTATAATTCTTATTTATTATGATATGTATGCATATGTACACATGTACATATGTATGTATTACTTTACCGATGTTATAAGCTAAACTAACCCTTGAAAAGAAACAACGACGAATAAAATTAATAATCTGCTGCAAAATAAGCAGAAACGTTACTGAACTTTTGTTTGGAGATGACGACGACGGTATAATTGATGTTAACAAACTACATATCGACAAACCCCACCACCAATACTAAATGAAAATGGTATTAAAAAAGCTAAAAGCGAATGATTACTTGTTGATAGATATCATATGCTAGAGCTATAGTAGGTCTCTTAAGAAATTCAATACAATTGGTTGTTATATTCAAGAAAGAGTTGCACCTCAAAATTTTATTTTTCACAACTTTGTTTTTCATTTTATTCAAAGCGAAATTCAGAAAGTTTACCGGTTATAGTTTTGAGACTTTAAAGGTCTATTTGTGATTTTCCCTGACGACCTGAGACGTGTTATTCTATTTCAGGTTATGTTCGATATATGGAGGAAAAATTAATCGAGCACCGGCCATAATACGGATGTTTGTAAGTGAATTGATATCACTGATCGATGTTAATTTACACTAATACTTAACAGATACACTGAAAGAACCTTACTTCATAAAACCAATGAAACAATTTCATTAGGTTTTTTTATTAACCCAATGACAATGTCACAAATCTAATGAATATTTTATTAATATTGTGTTAGAATCCAATCCAATGAAAAGTTTCATTAATATTGTGGAAGAATTTCGTTGGTTGAATTTGAATGAAATTTTCATTGGTTGAATTTTAATGAAACTTTTCATTGTATTTATGAAATTGTCATTCAACCAATGAAGTTGTTGCACTGGTTTTATGAAGCAAAATTCTTTTAGTGTAGGGCACTGATGTGTAAATAGTCTTTAAATCTGCAGTTTGTGATCGGGCCGTACGATTTTTAAAATGAATGATACATATACGTATACAAAATGTAAAGAAAAATGGAAATAATCTTGCGGTTTCTAAACTTGCTGTACAAAAAAATCAGCTCCCAAGACGGCAAGCCCTAGCCGGAGCATACACCAGCATGCCAGCGCCGCCAAAAATCTGGACACACCTGACAGATTTGCATACTTTAGTTTTCTTTTTCAGGCACCCGCTGCTCCGAAAATTCGGTGGATTGAATTCCGTTTTCAAACGGAAACGGAATTGAATTCTGTGACAGCGCCGTATATATTTTTGAAAACGCATAACTTGCGTATTTCATAAGTGAAAACTTTCAAATATGCACCAAATAAAAGATTGGAAGTTCCCCTATAGAATTGTATATATGTTTATGTATCGCCCGCTATATCGCTCAGATTTTGAGATAACGCTGTTTTTACGTAAAAAGTTGCAGGATATTTTAGAACACTTTAAAATAATACCCATATCGTTTATATCCGTTCTATATTGTAGAAGTTTTGGCCAACTAAATTTAAAAATCGAAAGCCGAAAAAATTACACTAAAATTTTTAAATTAAAAAGGGCATTACCTCATGATATTTTTTTTTCGTTTTTTATATATATAATTTGTAAACTTTTGAATAGTTATAAAGCTTTGGCTGTTTAAATTTAAAAAACAATTCCGGCAACACTGTGCTCAATCCTACGATTAGCAGTTTACGCAATACAGAGCAACATGCGCGCGCATTAATATTCGAATTCTCGAAAATACCGGAAATATTAGAGCTTTGCCTATTTTATCATTATTTGGAAAGGGGTTGGCCAATTTTATTACAAAAACCACTAAAAAACTTGAAATAAAATTACTTTTAAGCCGTACAAATTTTGTTTTTCATATACTCAATGCTTTCGGAATTATTCAGACCGCAATTATGAAAAATATGTTTTTAGCCAAAATTGCTAAATTTTTATTTATTAAAAATTTATAAAAAATCGAAAATGGCAAAAACTTAACTGATCATAAAGCTACATATACTACAAATATAATAAGCTTTATTTCATGAAAATCGATGGATAAATATTGATTTTATTCACAATAAAGTGAAATTACCTCATTTAAAAAAATTCGAATATTTACACTATACAAAACATCTATTTTTTTAATTTACACAAGGCTCTATCTATCGACTGATTCTCGTAGAAGCCACCAAAAATATATATACGTGTATCGGCGTTTTGAAAGTTTACACCTGTTATTCATTTTAGGTAGATCTAACCCAATTCTCCCCCAATTCTGCAGATACTTACAGTGACTCGGCATAGGATATCTTGTAGGCCTTACTTTTAAGGTTTAAGATGAGCACTTTTATGTAAAACACCACGAGAAAAATATGTAGACAATTTACCCTGCTGTATAAGAAAGGGACAAAAAGACCCATACCGCGAAGAGTTAGACGGTTAAAATATTCTTAAAAAGTTGTTATCGTGGTGTTTTACATAAAAGTTCTGAACTTATATTTGGGGGATTCACAAGGTAGTCATAAAGTCATATGTTTTAAAATAATAACACGAAAAAATATGACTGCTGTGAGCAACCCCTCATAAGTTAGTGTGCTATTTGAAATTTGTGTCAGCTGATACAAAAAGCAATTATAAATACTTGAAATCAGAATGCCAAGAACAAGTGAAAAAATTAAAATAATAGCCAGTTTGTTTTTAAATTATTCAACTTGTTCATAAAGTAAATAAAACCCAGCTGAATATCTTTTTTTAAATTAAAGTAAAAACAACTTTCCACGCACACCGAAAATGAAATTATTTCAATACATAAAAATAAACGAAACCAGCTGTTGCCGGTGACTGAGCCGACTAATTTTCCACGCGACTGCTAGCGGAAAAACGTTAGTTGGCTGCCAGCCAGCTAAAGTATACAAACAAAATGTTCTCACTTGCATATTTTTAAATGTCTCGATTTTTTTATTTTTACTTGTTACACAGCTATAAAAATGTAATCAAATGTGAAGTTATAAAACTGTGAACAATTTTAGGTCATACGTTACTGCATATTACTTACGTTCATTTATATCAATGGCGGCGGGTTGTAAATATTATCGGCGGCTCGACTAAATAGTTTCGCCCGTTCGGCTCAGATTTTTACTGTGAGTTATGACAAAACAATAAACACAGCACAAAATGTCTTATTATTTTAGGACTTTTTTATTTGAAGCACAACAACACGGTTTTTTAAACTATCTTAAAATATTAGCACTTTATGACATTATGACATGATAAGACACCTTGTGAATACCCCAATTATATCTTAAACGTAAGGCCTACAAGATATCCTATCCCGAGTCATAATTATGTACGAAAGGGAGGGGGAAATTTAACTCCTCCTAAAATTAATCCCAGATGTAAACTTTCAAAACTCAGATACACTTATAAATTTTTTTCGGTGCTCTCTTATCAGAATCAGTCGTTGGAACCATGTCATTTTTTTTTTCATTGTACAGTGTTATTTAACTGCTTGTCATTGCTTAATGTAGGGTTAAGCTTTGCTAAGGAATAAATAACACAACTGCAAGAAATTATAAAACTCTATACATACATACACTCTCAGTGAAATAAAGCTCTTTTTTAGCTTTTACTGATATTGATTTGATTGATAACTTTTTTTTATTTAGCAGTTTATTTTGTGTTCTATTGTTTATTATTTTGGGCTTTCCTTATTAAAAAATAAGTGCTCAAATACTTCTCATTATAGAAAAAAAAGAAACAACGTGCAAGTAACTAGAAATGTTTAGTATATAACCTCTTTGGCCATGTTCTTATAGACAAATTCCTGTTGTATTTTTCTCTTTTTTTTATAGCAATTGGTATTGAAATATATATAAAAAAATGTTGTAACCACAACTTTGTAGCAGTCACACTTTTGTATATGTATGTATGCATGTGTTTGCTTTTTTTTCTGGGAAGAGCGTAGTCAAGTACATTATTTCATAAATATGGCATAATAACTAATATTCCAAACAGCACTTTAACACGCACTTATTAATTATTAAAAAATATTGTATTTATGAGTTCAAACCCCACCTTGTTATTGTACTAACACCATTCTATAACATGAAAAATATAATTTTTCATTAACTACTGCCAATTTTTTGTAATCATTTTCAAAATTGCACTTGTCTATAGTTTTGAATAAATTAAAATAAAATTATTAGTGCTATTTTATTTATAGCCTCATTTTTAAAATATGTACAACGAAACGTTTCAAATTTATACAAATAAATATTAATTAAAATTATACATATATACAATTTCTGGGCTTTCAATTACAAAGTAATAAGCTAAAATGCTAATAAATTAATCTTAACCACTTCCACTTTATCATTTTAAATAATTACTAAATAGCTGATGTCATTGATGAAGGGAAGTGTTTACCACTTTCGCTTACAAACAATGGCTTCAGAATGTCATTACATAGAAGCCATTAGAATAACTATTATTACTTCCATTTATTTACAAAAATGTGTACTGTGATGTTTTACATAAATGGGCTGAAGGCATCTTCTATCTTAAACGTAAGGCTTACAAGATATCCTATGTCAGTATAACTCCCCTTAAAATGAATTCCAGATGTAAACCTTCAAAACTTTGATATACGTGTATATGTTTTTGGTTCACTCTACCAGAATCAGCCGTTAGAACCTTTCAATTTTAAAGAAATTTGATATTGTTGTATAATGTAAATATTCGCAATTTTTGCAAAAATCGGGTAACTTAAATTTAATATGAATAATTTTCGTAGAATATAATAATTCGTTTGAGGTATACGTAGCTTCATAATCCACTAATAATAAATGGTAATTTTTGCCTTTTTTCGATTTTAGGAAAAATTTGTTTTTTCATTATTTCTGAATAACTCCGAAACTTTTAAGTATATAAAAAATAATATTTAAATAATATTATCTGAAAGACGGCTATAATTCAAAATATTTAAATTATCGTATGTGTTTTATTGTTTCAAACAATATAAAGTCGCATCACTGCAATGCATTTTGGCCTATGTATGTATCGTCACCTCATTATAGGTTTAGAGCATATGGCAAAAAGTCGGAATGGAGAAAAACGACAAAGAAGATTTGCATGAAGGTCTCTCAAAATATACACGATAGAATTTCTTTTGTATTTTCATCACTGATTCCGTTATATGATGTTTGGAAGACAAGTAAATTTTTGTGAACTTTCATGAATGGAGTTAAAAGTTAATATTCTTTTACTGAAAGTAAAAAATATTGTTTTGTCCTGCATTAGCCACTTTTTTAATTTATTTTTAGCAAGCAGCTTTTTGTGCTGCATGTGTATACTAACTGGTGTGTATTGAGTAACTTGTTGTTGAAATAAAATTTCCTACTCTTTATTGAAAATAAGCATATAAATGTTATTAGAAAATATATTTATTTGCATGGAATAAAAAGGCAATATTGATGAAACTTGTGTGTCTATTTCGCCAATTTATTTAAATATCAATTGATATTTTTAAATATAATTTTTGAAACCAAAAATTAATGAAAATCTACATTTAAATATGAATTGATATATATAAATAGAATTGGTGAAATGGGCTCTTAGTATTTTACTTAATTTCTGTTTTTAGTTTGTTTATTTAAATTTTTAAATTTTTAAATTTATATATATATATATATATATATATATATATATGTAAACCATATCTGACTCGATTTTTTTAATGGTCGGTGGGCCAAACCAGCATTCGGGTGACGGTATGTACGCTTGACCTTATTTGTTTCTTTTTTTTTGTAATTAAAATATGAATTGGAAATTTATATACATTTTAACACACCGTTACTACTGACTAACCACTTTCTTTTTTGCCAAATTGATTATAATTTTCGGTTATTTTCTATCTACTGTTATTTATAACAAATACATATTTGTACTTTTGTATATTTGTTTGCTAATTAAAGTATACACATGTACTATGTACATATTTACAAAAATAAATATTTATGTATGCATGTACTGCAATTGATAAATAAACAAACATTTTGTAATTTTGTCGTCGTGAAATTTTGTTTTATGTTGTTTTGTCTGTTTTTAGTCGAAATAAATTCTTACTTTATTTGCATAATTAGTTAATTTAAATCCAACAATGAATTGTTTTGTTTTCTTGTGTTGTTCCGTTTGGGTACTGAGTTGTTTCTATTTTATTTGGCTTGTTTGCTTGCTTATTTTCGCTAGCGAACGTTTTTCAAAACAAATGTTCGTTTACAGATCGTTTTTTAATTTTTATTTTCGCATGCGCTTGAGCATTAAGTACAATATAATTGACGTTTCAACACTTCAACGTTTTAAATTAAACTCGTGTTTAAAAATTGTCTTAGAGCCCAGGTTTCCCAACAATAAACTAATAGTATGTATGTATTAGTAGTATGTATGTATGTAGTTGTTTAGCGCACACGTATAAGTAAATATGTACTACGTACGTGGAAGAGAAAACTTTTATTATATCACTCTTTGAAATATCATTCATTGAAGGTTTTTAAGCTTTACTTGTTGAGCAAAAAAATTTTTCGATATACTGTTCTCTTTGCTGGGCTACTCGTATTAGCAAACTCTTAGGATTAATTGTGTTTACCTAGACTCAAAAATACAATTGAATGTACTTATTTAACTTTTGCTGTTCTTCATGCTGTTTTGACATTTTATTAAGTTTTTTCTATTTTTATTTAAAACTTTGCTTGCATTGTTTTTTTATTTTACTTAATAAAAAACCAGATTGTTATTTTACAAAATTATTAAAATTAACGAATGACTCATTTATTGTTGATTGATTTCGGTATAAACAACAAACACGTTTTGGACTTGGGATTCCACAAGAGAACTTGGAAGCTGTGGTTGTTAACGTTCTTACATACATGTATATATACATAGTATGTATGTATGTATGTATTACATACCTAAATATTTACCCTGCAGCTATATTTATAACTACCTAACAAAAACTAGTCCGAAAAATAAGGGGTACGCCTTACAAATGTATTTACATTGTAACAGCAATTAACTAGTTATTATTTGGCTTACTTGAAGCTAAAAAATAAGCAGCCAAATAAACAAATTTAAAAAAAATTATTCACATATACATATTTTATTTTTTTTTTTGACCCAGCTGGGATACGAACCTGTGCTCGTTCAGGTTTAAAGACAACTACTTTACCCAATCAGCTATTGTTGACGTATAAGTTTAAGCGACAAAAATTAGTTTTCATATACAAACACATGTCGACTTAAAAAGTGGTCGTCTCTATGTATATAAAACAAAATTTTAGCTCTAAAATAATAAGTAAAAAGTGGCTTAGTGGAATACATGCCTTAAAATATGAGGACTGTGTGTTCATACCCAGGTTGAGCCAATTTTTTTTTAATATTAAAAAAACTATAAATAAAGAAACTAGTAAGCGCACTAGTCTACAATAACTAGTATTTCAACTAAGATATACAAATGAACTAGTTGGGCTCCTATGACAACCTAATGTTAAAAACGATAGTTCGATATATGAAAAAAGGACAGATAGGCAGCTAGTCTGAATTAAAAAGCAACTAGCATATTTCTAACCACATACTAGTCATTTTGTCTGCAGGGTATGTATGTATGTATACAAGAATGACTAATTAAAACCTTTTTGCATCGCTAATGTTTTTATTTAAAAATATATAAATACTTTAAATTATTAATGTACCTGAATACATATGTACGTATGTATATGGGAAATGAAAGTTGATTATTGAACGGCATTTATGAAAATATTTTGTGATATTTTTATTTAATTGTTTAGCGTTTCTCTTATTTATTTATGCATGTACCTATTAAATGTTGCAATAAAATTAAAATTGCAAATCATATTCTAACTTAACTAGCCAAACATAGTACATAACGAGGTACATATGTATATACATACATTAGGGTTCCCTTCGCTCTGTGGCGTTTTTTCAGCTTTCTTTTATTCTCAGTCCCCAAGCTGAATATTGATATAAAGTTATCCTCCCAAATTTTCAGATCAATCAAAATTAGGAAAACCATAAAATTTTGTTTTTTGCCTCATAATTTCGCAAGAAAAAAAATTGGGAAGAAAATGTTGCTGTGATGTTTACAACATGTTATACCATTGAAATTGTGTAAGTCTCATCATCTCTGCTCAGTATTTTCAGAGATATCGTGCCACTTGTGGCCATATTTTATTGAAATCTATACATTTGATTTTAAGTGAGTTCCCCCACTTAATTGTGGATAAAATCAATAATAAATAGAATTAGCTTATTAACCTCCGACGATAAGAAAAGGGGTGTGTCTGTCTGCGCCATCGTACGGCCCAATAGGATGAACCGATTGTCATTTCTTCTTAGCTATGTTTGAAAAAAAAATTGGTCCAGCCGTTTAGAAGTTATCTCCTCTTTTCTAGCTGTATCCTTTTGAATCTGTGTGGCTGTGGCATCGTATCTCCCAAACAGCTTGTCATGCATTTGACGCTCCCGTGGTACACGTGCTTGTAATAGATTAAAATATATATGTCTTGAAAATTTATATTAAAAAATGCTCGTCAAAAATAACACTCGTTATAAACGAGGTGTTTCAAATTTAACGCACTTAAGTGTTTATCGATAGTTATTATATCGTAACATAAACACACATCTCAAAATATAACAATGCTGCCATCTTAGAGCATTTGTCTTTTCAGAATCAGCTGCTGACTAAAAAGTTTTGCTTTGACAGTTGTTCACAAATTATTTTCTTTATTTGGTGCGGCTATTTAGCTGAAATAAATTTTTGTGCAAGTTAAAAAATCAGTTATATATGGCTGGACGTGAAGCTGTTAAAAGGGCTGTACAACAAGTACGTCCAATTTTATCCATTGATCGTGAGGAAGCACGGAAACGTGCTTTGAATTTGTACAAAGCCTGGTATCGCCAGATTCCATACATAGGTAAGTACGAATATTGTCACAATGTTATGTCATCATGGAAATTGTTATTTTATATTGAAAATATCTTCATATACAAATTTCCATATTTCAGTTATGGACTACGATATTCCCATGTCTATTGAACAATGTCGCGCCAAATTAAGGGACGAATTTATTAAACACCGCGATGTAACCGATGTTCGTGTCATTGATATGCTGGTAATAAAGGTAAGCTACATCTGAAACATATGTGTTCTGTTCTGATGTGTACGTTAAATAATTAAATTGATATATATTGATTTTTTCCTTGTTTCTTGGACACTATCCTCAACACTATGACAGCAGAGTCCCAATATCAAATTGGGCTTGATAGTGCGACAGTGGCAATAACTGCCACAATTTAACATACATACATATGTATATAAATTAATTCTTAACAAAACTGGGCGAGTCTTTCTCAAGTAAATAATAAAATCGGTGAACAAAACTAAAACTTTTGCAAAAATCAGATCATTTCACGTTATTGCGAATACATAACATCAATATTTATCTATAAATTTTTATGAAACAAAGCTTATCGCCCATGTTCTGAAAAACGCATATCGCTTCAAATTCGTTTTTTTCGATTTGAAAACGCCAAGCTGGTGTTCTGAAAAACAAAAACTGCTAGAAATTTGGCGTTTTCAAACCGCTAGTGTACATTGAAGCGATCTGGTCCATTTTACTTAAACTGCACTTTAAAGAGAAAATAAAATTATGCAAAATTTAAATTTGATATATTTTCTTGAAAAACTTTGTAACGTTTTTTACGATTTTAATTTAAAAATTTTTTTGTTTGTTTATGTTTTATTATGATAAAAAAAATTATTTTCATTGCTTGAACACAACTTCCGAAAACAGCAAAACGCTAGCAAATCGTACTGTTTTGCGTATTTCAAACCGTAAGCGATTTGAAAACGCTGCGTTTTCCAGAACATGTAGTCAAGGTGGCTTCATGATTAGTAAATAAAAATCGTAGGTTTTTGCCGCGCGTATGTACAGTGATCCAAAAAAAACGTACATATATTTCATTGAAATAATTTGATTTCTTTCTTATACCCAGTAAAAAAAAGTGAAGAAAGAAATGGTAATTAACCACCATATTTAGTACATATGAAGTGGTTCAAATTGGGGTGAAAATCCAAGGAATTTTACATTGACGTGTCATATTGAAATAAAACTCCTTAGCATTTGTCATAATGATCCAACTCAATAGCGTAATCTTAGACTATATAGATAGCAAACTTGTCCGATTTCTGTGCAAAATAATGAAATAGTATATCAACTCCACGCTGCCCCTAAAAAAATTGCTATTTATCTACCTCATTTTATCTTATTGTAGTCTAACCTCGTAACTAAACTCGTAATATTGCTTATATTAACTTAAAATCGACAAAAATTGACATCCGCGCTTATTCAAGAAAACCACAGATTTTTCAATTTTACGTACACAAAAACAATATATTTTTCATCATTGTCGTCTGAATAAATCCGAAACCGTTTAGGATATAAAGAAATAATATTACGACGGCTTAATGGTAATTTTATTTCAAGGTTTTTAAGTGATCTTTGTAACAAAAATTGGACAAATCATTGTGAAGTTATGAAAAAAATCGGTGGGGCCTCTTAAAAATTCCAGATTTCAGAAAAAACAATTTTTTTAAATAAAATTTATTTAAAAAAATTTTTTGTCCTGAAATCTGGAATTTTTAAAAGGCCCCACCGATATTTAATAAATCAATAGAATTTTAAATTTTTACTGTTTTTGTAGTTAGGGGACCATAACACATCAAAAAACTGTAGTGGTTCTTCTTGTGATTTTTCTTCTTTCATACTATTATCAAGGAAATTAATTGTACAACAAAAATGTTTAAAGAACTTTTCGTGACGAATAATTCATCTATTACAGTATTTTTGATTGAACTGCCTTTTGCTTAAGAGCACTTTTAACTTAACTTCACAATATTATTATCTGGTGGCACTATTTCTTAAAATCTCATAGAAATTCGTTTTTAAGTGCACTTTCTATACCTGCACTTTTAAGATAAATGTTTAAATTTTTGATATTTTAAAACTATTTTCATACAAAAAATCAATCTTAGCTGCATTTTGACTCAACTGCACAAAATATTTGTTTTCTGTGATTATTCTTTGTATACCTGCACATGTAACATATTTTTTTTTGCATTTTTTAACTATTTTCATATAAAAAATTAAGGTTAGCTACACATATTAAATAATTGTGTGCACAAAAAATCGTGAAATGTTGATTGGGCAGTTAAGTCCAAATTGCTGTAGTTTGGTTTGGTTGATTTTAAATTACATACTTTACTAACAACTGTTGCTAGTCTCTCGTGAAGGCTTCCTTGGCTGATCAATATATGTACATAACGCTGTAATTAATTGTTTGGTTCTCCAGCCAATACTAAAATTTACTTTATTAAAAAATTCAGGTTCATGGAAACTGTAGCTCGGTGCAGTTAACCGACGCCAACCATTAACGCGAGGTTGAGACGCAAAACTCGAATGGTGACAAAGAACGACCTACTCCTTATAAATTGTTATTATGATAAATCTGTGGTTTTCTTGAATAACAGCGTAACCATAATTCCGTAGTTTCAGGGTTATTCATGCTAATTAGCTCTATTTTAAACGCTGTTTCCATGAGTGTAAAATTTGTCTGAATATCATAGACCAGTTTCGTTCTTTTGTGCATAACAACCTAACTTCTATATTGATTAAGTAAATTTTCAGCAATAACGACAAGCAGAGATACCTTGTTATTATAAAAAACCAAAATTTTCACACAAAAATCTTGGCAGTTTACAATTATACGAATTTTAATTACTTATAGTACATATTTAAAAAAACTTTCTTTTTCAGGGTCAAATGGAACTCAAAGAAACAATTGAAATCTGGAAACAAAAAGGTCACATTATGCGGTACTGGAAAGAGTCTCAAGATCCGAAACCTACAGATTTTCTATCCAAATTCGTGCAAGGCATCAACTAAGTTATTTCACAATAATAGTTTAATTAACAAATCAATGTTAAGTGATATATATAGCAAATGAATAAAATTTAGAAGGAAAAAAATTTTGAATCAAGGTAACTTTTTATTATGCATTTCACTATTAAACAAATCCTCCATAATGTCCTCCAAAGTCAAACCAAATTCTTGTAGTTCACTCTCCAACTTTAAATCATTTATTTCAGTTATATCCAGGCTGTTATTCTTTTCAGAAAAAGCATCAAAGCGACTATTGTAGCCATAAGTTTGTTTAAACAATTCAGCCATTTCATCATTGGTTAAAGTAATTGAATGTTGCTTATCAAGGTGTTGTCTCAATCTTAAACAATAAAAATAGAAAAATGAATTAGTATAATTGTATATGCTCTTGGCAAGTAATCATCGCTTACGCTTTGCGAAATGCAAACTCTTTTGGGCATAGTTTACATTTATATGGCTTGCCCGTGTGATTATATTGATGGATTTTAATAGCAGAACTTGAATGGGAGACAAAATCGCAAATACCACATTTTAAAACCCGTTCGTTATGCGCCTTATTTTCATGATATCTTAAAAGTGCCAAATGGGCAAATTTCTTACCGCATACCGAACATGTGGATACATGTTTGGCTGCATGTATACGCTGTTTGTGCACTTTTAAATCAGCATTAGTAATATAATTTTTAGAGCATAAATCACACTGATGGTAACGCTCATTATGCCGCTTGCGATGAACTGTTAAATATTCGGAAGAACTAAATGTTTTACAGCATATTTCGCATTCGTGTTTTATAGCCACAGAATGGTTATCCTGTAAATGTCGGTCATATTTCAAAACGGATGTAAATTGCAATTCACAAAAATTACATTTAACGGGGTTGCGTTCCTCACATACACGTCTGTGTAAAAACAATCCTGATTTCAAATCAAACGATTTACCTTCAAGTTAAATACAAATAATTTTTCATAATACATATTTATTTTTTATAAGAACATACCACATTTTTCACAATCAAACTTTCTTTTGTTGCCTATGTTTTTATGGGAACTATTATGTAACATAGTATAATGTATTTTAGCCGATTTTGGAGTCGTAAATGAACGATAACATAAAGTGCAATCAAAATATTCTTTAATAATTGAAGCCCTATCTTCTTCAGTCGAATGTACTTGGAACAAATGTTCCTCTATGCTTGCTTGACTACAAGCTTTAAAGTTACACGGTATACATAAATAAGTTATTTCTAAAAAAAATTATTATATTAAATGTTTTGCTTTTAAATTTACAATGATAGATCATTCTAAATCTCACCAAATTCATGACTATCTGCCTCCAGTTTTGGCACTAGAATATAAATAACTTTATTAAATATTTTGAAAGATAAAATTAATTCATTCCTTACCCTCGTTAGTTTGATACAAGTCAAGAGCAACGTTATTAAGACCATGACTCTTTTTACAATGTTTGAAGAGACTTTCCGTATAAGAAGTATAAAAGGCACACAGTTTGCATTTATAGAGTACAATTTCTAAAAAATATAATTTACATATATTATACTAAAAGTTACATATCGTTACCTAAATACAGAAACACCCCAACTCATTTTTTTTTTAAATCGAATTTTTTGCATATTTCAATATATTTGAGGTTGATATATCGAAAAATGGAAAAGACATGAGAGCTAGGGCGTTTCTATATTAAGGCAACGAAATGTACATATACAAGTTTTGCACACAGACTTTTTAGCTTGACTATTTTTTTTTAAGTTTGTGGACGAACGAGGCGGGCGTTCGTTCATCGGAGTACGAACTTTAAAAGAAACATATTTTTTAGTTCATCTCTTTTGGCATTGTTATTCGGTTAAGCGGCCGTTTACACCGTTTGTCCATTATTAACTCCATAAAATCAAGCTAAAAAGCCACCGTGTAAAGCCTTATGCATTTGTATTTACCTTTATGCATTTGTCTTTTGTGTTCTAATAAACTGTGGTTGTTCTCGAATAATTTATTACAAATAATACATGTGAGATCCAAGTTATGTTTTTTAGCGTTTACAGATGATACAGCAACTGAAATATTGTCGATAGTTGCGCTATACAGCCCTGTTCTGTAAATCACGAGATGTCAAATCACGTTGATTTCAAAAAATTAACAAAGGCTAAATTATTGCTCTTCGAATAAAATGTTCTATTGTAAATGACAAAAACTTAAAATACTACAAAAAACCCACTAACAAGTCAGCTATTAACAGTTTGTTTTTGAAATCACCGTGATTTTCAGACTAGCCGCGAATATAATCATTTATTATTTGACTTTTTTGAAAAAGTCATAACAGTTACTGTTCCTTTTTTTTTAATCGATATTCGCCAAACCAAGGGATTAAACTGGGAGAATCTAACTTTTAATTTTAAGGACCACCCTAATGATTATATTGCATTAAATGAGTGATATATATGGAAGTTTCCTTTATTATCGGCGCTGTTCTGGAAATCACGGTAATTCCAAATCGAGTGATTTCAAAAACAAGCTGTTAATAGCTGACTTGTTAGTGGGTTTTTTGTGGTATTTTCTGTTTTTGTCATTTACAATAGAATATCTTATTCGAATTTTCAACGCTATAAATCGAGCAATTTATAAAAGCAATAATTTAGCCTTTGTTAATTATTTAAAATCACCGTGATTTGGCATCTCGTGATTTACAGAACGGGCCCGATTGATTTTTTTATTTCCATTTTGTCGATTTCTTTTTCGTTTGGCTAATTGTTTAATTTTGGGTTTTTTGTGCTCGATCATTTTTTTTTGTGTTTTGACGCTTTTCTCTTTCAAACCCTTTTTTAGGTTTGGTTATTTTCTTGGGGTTGTTTAGTTTTGGGGGCTTTTTTTGTGTTAGCTTTTTTCCTTTTAGCTACTTTTTTTAATTTTGGTTTTTTTTTGTTCCGTTTTTTTCGCTTTGTCGATCCACTCTTCTGCTTATTTCTTGCATTACTTGAAGTGATACCATTTAATTATTAATTTACCCCTGAGTTATTTAATTTTGGTTGTTTATAACAGTTTATAAAATACAGCTTAATTTCAAAATTACATTGCCTGATAGAATACGCTTTAGTTTTTAGCTTGTATGTTTCTTAGCATATGTTACTGTTGCCTTTAAAATGCTGCACTATTTGTGAAAATTTGAAGAGCTTGAATCTTACTGTTTCCAAGATCCAGCTGAATGTCAAAATTACATAGTAAAAACAGTGATGCCAACTTTTCGGGAGCAAAAAGCACAGTAAAATGTAAAAAAAGGCACTAAAAAGCATAATTTGCAGACAAAAGCAGCTTAAAAAAGCACTAAAACATTTAACAAAGCTAAAAATTTGGAGTTTTAAGACATCAAAAAGCACTAAAAATAGTGCCAAAAGCACTAAGTTGGCATCGCTGAATTAAAATTACATTAACTGATAGACGGATAAACTGACATTAGCATTTCAACTTTTGTTGCTCGCCTTAAAATAGTTTTAATATTTTTTATTGTAGCGGTTACAGTTACACATATTCTGTGAAAATTTCAGTTCCGTACCTCTTACGGTTGTCGAGATAGAAGCCTGTGACAGACGGACGGACAGATTAGTGTACCGAACAGTAAAAAAAATTTAAAGACTTACGGTGGCTAGTAAAAAAAAATTACATTTTTAGTTAAATCCTTTTGTTGAACAAGTTACATTCATTTTGTGTTTTTATTTACACTTACGTACCTGCATTTGAACTATCTCGAAATGTTTCAACATTTTTTGATAAATTGAATGGAACAAGTTCGTTTGATGGTATATCGCCCGTATCAGCTCGGCGTTTAAATTGGCTTCCAATACTCAATTCATTTTGTGCATTTTTACTTGCAGAAGTTGATGGAGAATTCTGAAATGTCATAAACTGTGGCATTGAAACAAAGTATATAAATAGATTTATTTAATGTGATTATTTCTAAGTTCATTGGTGATTATAAAAAGTTTTTTTTTTGGAATTATTAAATTACATTAATTTTCATTTTTAACGTGCTTTTTCCCAACTTAATATTTTACTTTCTAAGTAAAATATTAAATCTTTAAGAAATTTATTATTCGACATAATGTCATTATTTTATTTTAAATGAAATTTATTTGCTGGTGTTTAAGCATTGTCTATATGCAACATTTCATTGGTGCTTTACCAAATCATCAGTAGACTTCAAACACAATTTTGAACAGTTACAAACCCTTTATCTTATGCACAAACTTTTAAAAAACCATTTGAGAAATTTACAAATAAATGATTTTCAAAAATAAGCATATCAGGTTTGGAACTTATACAAAACCCAGCAAATAATTTTTTATTCGATATGAATCTATTTTATTTTTCTACACCTTTATACAATTAGAAATCCATCGGATAACAAGAAAAGTATTTATTAGGCAAAATGAAAAATAAAATTCAAAGTAAACCTTTAAGAAATTTATTATTCGACATAATGTCATTATTTTATTTTAAATGAAATTTATTTGCTGGTGTTTAAGCATTGTCTATATGCAACATTTCATTGGTGCTTTACCAAATCATCAGTAGACTTCAAACACAATTTTGAACAGTTACAAACCCTTTATCTTATGCACAAACTTTTAAAAAAACATTTGAGAAATTTACAAATAAATGATTTTCAAAAATAAGCATATCAGGTTTGGAACTTATACAAAACCCAGCAAATAATTTTTTATTCGATATGAATCTATTTTATTTTTCTACATCTTTATACAATTAGAAATCCATCGGATAACAAGAAAAGTATTTATTAGGCAAAATGAAAAATAAAATTCAAAGTAAACCTTTAAGAAATTTATTATTCGACATAATGTCATTATTTTATTTTAAATGAAATTTATTTGCTGGTGTTTAAGCATTGTCTATATGCAACATTTCATTGGTGCTTTACCAAATCATCAGTAGACTTCAAACACAATTTTGAACAGTTACAAACCCTTTATCTTATGCACAAACTTTTAAAAAAACATTTGAGAAATTTACAAATAAATGATTTTCAAAAATAAGCATATCAGGTTTGGAACTTATACAAAACCCAGCAAATAATTTTTTATTCGATATGAATCTATTTTATTTTTCCTGATATGCTTATTTTTGAAAATCATTTATTTGTAAATTTCTCAAATGGTTTTTTAAAAGTTTGTGCATAAGATAAAGGGTTTGTAACTGTTCAAAATTGTGTTTGAAGTCTACTGATGATTTGGTAAAGCACCAATGAAATGTTGCATATAGACAATGCTTAAACACCAGCAAATAAATTTCATTTAAAATAAAATATTAAATTTTTTATTAAAATACATTGAAATTGATTATGGAGGGGTATTAGCTAGTTCCTATGGCCATTTCATTGGGGCTAATGCAAATCGTCAAGGAACCTTTACCTTTTGTTTATAAACTTTCAATCCAAGATGTGAGGACAAAATGAAAGTTAATTAATTCCAACCTACACGGCAAAACAGTACAACAATGTTTCCGGAGTCTGCAACACCCGTTCATCATTCTTCATTTCGGTTTTGTATATTTAAACACTTTAAATCTCCTCGGTTGATGTAAGTCAACGGTTCCCAAATGGTGGGTCGCGACCCCCCAGGGGTCCGTGGCAGCATTTCAAGGGGTCCGCAAAGAGTTCCGACAAAATAATTAATTAAAACAAATTATTAAAAAATAATAAAAATAATTTATTCTTTTTTTGATAATTTTTAAATTATTTAAAAATATTGATTTGATTTTTTTTTAATAAGTAAAGCAAGTTAATAAAATTCAAAATATGTCAAAGAAAAGACAATATGACGTTTTTAACGTTTTTTTATTAAACATAATATATTTATTTATTTTTTTTTTGTTTTGTACTTTTACATTTTAATTTTAATATTTGACAAAAAAAATGTTTGGGGTCCGTGAGCTAGTAGAAATATCTCAAGGGGTCCGTGAAGCAATACTTGGTGGGAACCGCTGATGTAAGTCAATTGTTTTTTATACAAATCATGAATGAAAAAAGAATACAAGAATTAGTATTATTCGAACGAAACAAATAATCAAGTTATTGATAAGCTAAAATGTGCCATTACTCAATTAACGATAAATTAAAACATTTCTGTAAATCGATTTTACCTCATGTGTCTTTTTCTTCCTGATGAGTGTTGCAGCATCCAAAAAAAAAAACGTTATGCTCCGCTGTAAAACTTAGAATTAATTAACGTTAATTTTTCCCTTGTACCTTGGAATATTGCCTCATGTGCAATTCTTTCGGAATGAAATTTTACGAACTTTAGCTTAATAAAAAAAAATCACTTTGTATATAGATTTTATTTAAAATATAAACGAACTTTACGGGATTTACACGAAGACTTTTTAGCTTGATTTTTTTAGTTAAGTTTTTGACTGCGAGATTAGGGATTAAGCTAAATTTAATATTTGTATTTACTCTTTAAGTTGGCTTATTTTTTTAATGTTTTTGATGGCTTAAGGGCAATATACACGGTCAATCAGCTTGATGTCAGATTCGTGTACGTGTGCTGGACGAAAAATCAAAACCAAGTAGATTTTCCATCAAGCGTCGTCGGTGTCACAAATACTAACGAAATTTCACACATACTACTACCACGCTTGTCAAGCATGTTGACCGTGTATATTGCCATTTAGGATTATACCATAAACATTGGCCGCTAAACTAGCGAAAAACAGTTTAAAAAAAGTCAACTCAAACAGAAAATACAGATACTAAATTTAACTTAATCTCTAATCTCGCAGTCAAAAACGAACTTTTAGAGTTTATAGTCGAGGGCATTTAGCAGGATCAAATAAATTAAAGATTTCTTGAGGAAATGTGACTTGTCTGTCGAAATCGGTTGATATAATAACTGAAGTATTGAATTTGTATTTGAACGTCTGGTTTTCAATCCAAATATATTTAATTTAGGAACTGGAGAATGTCGCGAAAAAATAGCTACACCCTAATGTACATAGTATATTTCATATTAAATATTACAAACCTGCTTAATTTCAATTTCATACTGCACATCTTTATGTACATTTCTTTCTTCATTACTTCTTTCTTTGGACTCCTTAACCATATTGATGAAATGATAGGCGACTTGTAATGCCTTGCTACATCTTTTACAAATATAATCTAAATTATCATGCTCTTGGAATAATGTCCCAAAAACGGAGTTAAAATAATCCAATAGCAGTTTGCTATCCCCATGAGAGGAATTTGTTTTAATAGACAATAAAATTTCGTTTGTTTTAAAACAGCAGCAGCAATAATTTGGAAACATTTTTTTTATTTCTTAATAATTTTAGATTATTTTCTAAAATACTGGTAAATATGTATTTGAAGGACTGCAACAAAATGAATAAAATAGATTGCAATTTTCGGAAGAATGAACTAAAACGTGCAATTAAACCTAACGGAATTTCTTTAAAGAATAAGAAAAAAGAGAAAATCAAACAATAAAACAACTTTTTCGATTAAGTCGAAATTAGTACACCCTGCATAATTTTAAGAAAATCATTCCCATGTTTTTGAGAAATTAAATTTATATTTTCGAAAGCATGAAATTAAGTTAGAATTAAAAATACATACATATCGATGGCTTAATATAAAAAAAGTAACTTGAATTTTCGCTATTTTACAGTAGAAGGAAAAAATCGAATAAGAACTAGAACACTTACATACAAAAAATAATTTTTAAGTGGCCAGAAAATCGCTATTTTCAACCGTAGCTTACTTATTTCTTTAGGGAGGGTGTATTTAGAAGTTTGCTATCAAAAAAACATTGAACTAGAGATGGGTGCGTGTCGTGTTTTTTTTTCATGACACGAATACGTACTAAACACGAAGTGTTCGTGACAGAAAATCAGATTTCCTTCGTATGCGGGTCGTGTCGTGTTGAGCAAACTTGACACGAAAAAACACGAAACGATTTTAAGATTAAAAAATGTATGAATGCAGAAGTTTGCCGCAAAAGATTAAAGAGCGAAAATCTTAATAAGTTACTGTTTCTCAACAAAAATATGTAAATAAAAATACAAATAGAACATGAAACGTTAAAATAAAAGAAAAATATATCTTTGAATACATAAAACTGTTTTTTGTTTGTTTTTGGATTTGATTTCGTGCGTGTTGTGTCGTGCTTTGACATTTTTACGTGTTGGACATCCCGGTATTCGTGTTCGGGTCGTGTCGTGTTGGAAAATTTCGATATGCGCCCATTTCTGCATTGAACACAATTTCGAAAAAATTGAGATACGTCTTTTTTATATTAAACCTTCGATATGTACATATGCATGTATTATGAAAAGATAAAATGGAAAGAATGGCGGCCAGTGACGTATTTTTTACACTGTAAAT
This sequence comes from Panzeria rudis, assembly GCA_956483635.1. NCBI lineage: Eukaryota > Metazoa > Arthropoda > Insecta > Diptera > Tachinidae > Panzeria > Panzeria rudis. The sequence continues at coordinate 4,259,492 of OY101450.1, read as the reverse complement.
AATATTTGCAGTATGTTACGAAATCAATAGTCTGACCGAAACCAGGGGGGTTACTCTGTAACTCGAAGCGAAAGAAATGCTTTGCAATGTATATAACATACAAATGCGAACAGTTTTCCTTTCGCATCGCATTACAGAGTAACCCCACAGTTTTTTGAGGCCGAACCCGAACCGGACCTAATATTCGGAAAAAAGACCGAATATTCGGCCGAATCCGAAACTTACCGAAACTTTTTTAGCATGAACTGATATTGACATTTTAAAAACTTAACAGAACTGAAAAGTCATTTATTTTATTAACGGCCCTTCGGAATAACTAAAAAGATATAAATTGGAAGGAATATTTACCTATTTTTGACACTAAATTTATACGATTTCATTAATTTCTACTAAAGTGAAGTTTTTTGATTACGCCCGCGTTTCATCGATGATATACACAAAAAAAAATTTTCCTCGACTGTATTGAATTTATCGTGAAGATTGAAAATGAGCGTTTTTCATGTTTTGAAATTATTAAAAAAAATCTATTTTAAAAAACAAATAATCAATTTCAGTGCAAAATTGCAGAAGTAAATTCGTTTGCGAAAAATCGATTTATTATAACATTTTCGATTGGAATCGAAATCGGTTTTCCATTCCCTAGTTTATGCAATTTATTTTGGCAACAAACGTTGAATACTTTATGTTACTATGTACATACATATGTATATCTTTTGGTTACGCTTTATAAAACTAAGTAAAATTTTCATTCAAGTTGAAAAGACATGGGACAGGAAAAAACATATTTTAAATTTGGAAAATACTATGTAGTTATTTCGATTAACTTCATCAACAATTTTGACGATGTGTGTGTGTGTACCCTAATAAAATTTTGATTTCAATAAAAAAATTGGTTTTTTACAAAATGTCGCTTACATCATTTCGCGCAAAGGGGTTCATTTAGTGATCACTATAATTTTTGAAAGCCGAAATTTCAAATTCTATGGATGAATTAGAGAATTGAGGCAGAAACGTTACAAGTTTTTCTCCAAATAAAAAAACATATTTAATTTAAATTGTGCATCATTTTATTTTCGCTTTAAGGTGCAGATTAAATAAAATATACCAGATCGCTTCAGTATACACTAGCGGTTTGAAAACGCCAAATTTCTAGCGTTTTCGTTTGTCAGAACACCTGCTTGGCGTTTTCAAATCAAAAACACCAATTTTAAGAGATATGCGATTTTCAGAACATGGGCATATATAAAATTATCCTTAAGCCGTTCTAGTACAGTTTTTTATATACTAAACGTTGAACTCGTTAAAAGTAGAGATGTGCAAATGTCGTGAATTTTTCGTGTCAAGCGTGATTCACGCGTGACTCAGGATCAAGAAACGAATTATAAAAGAAACAACGGACAACAGAAAAACGATTTAGTATTCAATAGAACACTGAAGATGGCACATAGCCGAAACCGGTCTGTTTACAAACGAAATTTGACGTGGGAGGACGGAAAATCGTTCCAAATTCAAAAAAAAACCCCGTCGGAAGAAAAACACAACACCCGGTTCTTGGCTTTATTACAGTCTTTTCTATGTTTTTAATGTTAACAAGTTTTTGAGAATTATCGTAATTTTCGCGATTTTTTCATAGTTTTTTGCATTCCATACAATTTTAGCTATTTTTAATAAATTCAGAGCTTGTTTGCAATTTTTTAATTTTTTGCGAATTTTCGCTATTTTCGCGACAGTAGTGATTTTTACCAGTTCTTGGATTTTTTACAGTTTTACCGATTTTTAGTTCATATAAAAGTTTATTGTTTCTTCGATGTTAGCAAGTTCTTACGAATTTTCGTCATTTGCGTGATTTTTTTGTATTCCGTATAATTTAGTTATTTTTAAGCAATTTTAGGGCCATTCGCCATTTTTTAATTTTTCGCGAATTTTCGCGACAAATGTGTATTCAACGATGTTAAATGAATTTTTCGCAAATTGTTTTCATTTTTGCGATGCAAGTAATTTTTCTACTTTTTATCCTCTTTTAGAGCTCTAGATATTTCCAGTTAATTTTAGAGATATGAAAAATTTTACATTTTCTGGAATGATTTTTGAATTTAATAAATAATAGATTTTATTTGTAATAAAATACATTTATAGTAAATTTTTTTTGCTAAAGTAATTATTACCCCTTTATGAGCAATTACTAATACTTTTGCCCAAATACATGTAATTGTAGTTGATAATCTTCAATTACAATTAAAATAATTTGTAATTGCTGTATATCAACTACCCATTACATGTAATTGTAATTGTTCAACCCTCAATTACCATCACATGTAATTGTAATTGCTCTTCAGACAATTACACATTACAAGTAATTGTAATTGCAGTGTACCAATTACAAATTACATGTAATGTGTATTTGATGGCTACTATGGTTTCAAAGAACAGAGGGTATATTTAAGAACCTTTTTTTTCGAAATTTATTTCGAAGACAACTAAAATTAGTTGTTAATCATAATACAAGAAAATGGTTGAGTTGGGTTGTAACATTGACAACTCAACCTGGTTGAGTTGTGAATCATAATAGGGGCCTTAATTTTTTTTTTTACTTAATGTCGAACAATTAATGAAAATAATCTCAAAATTTACGAGGAAGGCACTTTTGAGAGGTACTAAATAATACCACAAAATTGCGGAAATCAAAACGAAAATGTTTTCATACCGTCCGATCTGGCGTGGAATGTCCCTTATGTATGTTAGTTTTTGGACTACATATTTGAATAGACTCTTAGGGTGCAAGAAAATGTCGGGAAATGTTTTTTTTTACTTTTCCTCTTCTTCATTAATTACTTACCTTTCTCTTTAACAATATTAAATAATGAGTCGTAATATTTTTAAACTTTTTGAAAGTGTTAAAATCTAATTTTATTTTGCTTTTATATTAATTTGTCTTAATAACTAATTCCAGACTTAAGCATTATAGATGTATGTATGTACACACAATTATGTGCTTAAAACTTTGTAAACTTATTGGGTAATTAAAAAACTAATTTAAAATCAAAATTTATTAAAAATTAATGAAGGTCGTCGGTCTGTCAGTGACATTTACACTCTATCAGATGATTATAACCACTTAGACTTAGAAGCCCGTGTCTTTTTCAATTTTTTGTCCGCAGATAAAATGTGATTACCTTCGGAAAGGGAATTTTCTTAAGATTAGAAAAAGAACCACAACGACATTAAAGTTTAATGCAACAGTATTTTCAAGGCCCTGTTCCAAACAAAGACAAAAAATACACATTTTTCGGTTCATGTGATTAGAACCAGTTTGCATTTTTAAACAAAAGTATTCAAACATAGCGTAAAGAGCCAAAATTGATGTTTATCGTTCGCAACAATATTACTATTGAGCCATTGCGCGGGAAATTGGACGAAGTCCAAAAACTGCCGCTAAATAATGTACGCAAAGAAAATCGACTGCTGTTTGCTAGAGAGCATATCGCTCCTTTATTGCAACGTAGTCATATCTAAAAAAAAATTAAACTTGACAAAACGCGTTTAAAGTTTTAAAAATGTGGGCGGTGTTAGCTTTCTAGTGGTTATATCTTCGGCTTAGATTAAGATATATTTCTGAAAAAAGTTTTTACATATAAAGAAGGTCTTAATGAATACTTTTTCTTAAGTAAATTAAAAATTTTGGTTTTTTGAGATATGACTACGTTGCAATAAAGGAGCGATATGACATGGGACAATCAAGTAAGACATCATGTTAATGATTGGCTTACTGTGCTTTTTAGTGACGAAAAAAACATTTAATTCGGATGGCCCATATGACTACAATTATTATTTTCTTTTTCGGCAATATAATGATTTTTCCTCCAGGAGCTTCTTTTTATACGAATTTAAATGCAAAACTGTATTTTCATGTAAATTTTAAGTGAATAAATATAAACTTTTAGAAGAATTTTAACAATTAAGCTATTAAGTTATATAGAAGATAATCCCCCTTATTCCGTAACAATTTGTCGACGTCACGTCAAGACAATTTTTTTGGTATTGTCTTGACGTGACGTCGACAAATAGTTACGGAATAAGGGGTAATATTAGTTGGTAAATGCAGGGATGTAATGATACGCCTTTTTGCCGATACGATACCGATACTCAAAAAGAAATATCGGCGATACCGATTCCGATACGCATATTGAAATTGAGTTAAGAGTTTAAATTAACAATTAGCGGTTTGGTTTGTTGAGCAATAATGAGCATTATGTGTGTGTATGCATGTACAACAAATATATTTGGAAATAAACATTTTTTCATATTTTTGTAATTAAAAACAATTAGGCAATTCAAAGCGAGCTTGCATATTGTTCTATCCCGTATTTTGTATTTTGCTTGGAACAGGTTATTATATATCATAAAGGTTATAATTTCTTTAATTTTTTCTGAAAAGTTAATTTTAAAATCGGCACGTATTAAATTGCGGTGTCGTTTAAATTTTTATTTTTCACAAACACGTTTTTTTTTCTTTACTTTCTACATTTTAATTTATTTTTTTTAAACATCAAAATTTTAAAGAAAATACAGGATATGAAATATAATTTTTTTAAACACATGCCGTTCATTCATGTGTAAAATTTTATGAATTTTTTGTTTGAAAATTGTCAATAAAATTTTGTCATGCATAAAATAATATGAAATATGAAAAATAGGACTGATATGGCACCAATTTGAATTGCCCAAGTAATGAATTATTAATTGATTATACATATTATTTTTAATCGCACTTATGCTATTGGTTGTTTTTCTTATTAATAATACATATATTTTAGTTTATTAAGAACAACGCGTCATGTCACATTTCTGACGGTTGGAAGATAGTAGATGTTGCAAGTGTGAATGACTTTTTTTTTACATTTTCAACCTATTCCATGTGTTCCTGCAAAATGTATGCGAGTGTGAAAATGATATTATAGATAACACTCACTATTAAAATGTCTAAAATATTATCAATAAACTTAATCGCCCTTATTCTGTAACTATTTGTCAACGTCACGTCAAGACAATATCAAAAATAGGATACTTACGTGCTCGTAATCTGCTGCAATTGACTATTTTGAACCGCCTCTTGCTATTTTTTAGCCATTAGAGAATATTAAGAGACTGTCAGCAGTAGTCAATTGTTGTCAATTTTAATATTGTCTTGAAGTGATGTTGCCAAATAGTTGCAGAATAATGGGGAATATTAATGATTCTTATTATGAAATTATAAAATAATGCATTTTTAATTAAAATTTGTTAAATGGTTTTAATCATATGAACGGAATTGTTTTTTGTCTTTTTTGGAAAAGGACTTTTAAACTAATGTTGCATAAAACTTTAATGTTGTTGTTGTGGCTATTTTTCTAATCTTAAGTAAATGCCCTTTCCGGTGGTAGTAAAATGTTAGCTGTCAACCAAGAACTAAAAGGTATACCTTATATATGGCCTACTAAAAACAGAAATTTAAGTGGTTCTAATCATCTGATTTTTTTCCAGAAATTAAAGAAATAGAGCACCGTCCGCTAAAATTCTATACAAAAATCTCATACATATTTTTGTAATTCTCATCGTGAAAATTTTGCATGTGTTTATATCTGCATGTAAGTTTTTTTATTATAAAATAGTCCCCCTTATCGTGTTTGACGATTTTCGCCTTCGACTACGACATTTTTGTAATAGATTAAAGATAGCACACTACATTTTTCTTTAATCTATTACAAAAATGTCGTAGTCGAAGGCGAAAATCGTCAAACACGATAAGGGCCAGTGTATCGTCACAGAAAACGCAAAAAGATCTATCTAACATTTTAAAAGTTTAACAGGAGAAGAATAAAACTTCTTTAAATGAAAAAATATATTGACAATTAGTGCAAAATTTTACAATAAATATATAAATTTGTGTGCCCTGTTTTACTTGTTAGATTTTGCACTAATTGTCAATTATATTTTTTCATTTAAACAAGTTTTATGCTTCTCCTGATAAACTTTTAAAATGCTAGATATGGTTTTTGCATTTTCTGTGACGATATACATACTATGGGCCTTATTCATAATACTTATCAAAGGTTATGGAACGAATTTTGTATGGAAATTTGTTTTATAACAATTTCATACACATTTGATATTTTATTATGAATAGGGCGTATATGTATGTAAGTATATTTGCGAGCTGTTTTATTTATTACATTTAATTTGTGTTTCTGTAACACACCTGATTATATACTTGTTTTTATAACGCCAGAAGCAACCATGGTCTCCAAATCACCACGTCGTAACATTTTGCCATTGCCAATAGTAACGGTGAAATCATGAGGATTAGTGTATCCCAAACTGTTGCGAAATATGTTAGCCATTTCTTCCTCGCTCAAATTAACGCAATGGACTTTTGCACAATGTTCGCGTAGACTAGAATAATGCACAAAAAAATCTTAGAAAATAACAATTGATTAAAAAAAAAACTTAAAACTCACAGTAATCTTTTTTTAAATAATCGATAACAAAATGGGCATTTATAGGGCACGATGCCATAGTGGGTCCATATATGCATCTTTAGTTGAGCCAGCGTTGTAAATTTGCGACTACAGTTCGGTTCGGTACAGGCATGACGTTTACCAAAATGTACGCTATCTTTATGGCGCTTCAAATGGTGGACATAACGAAATGATTTCGTACACACATCACATTTGTGTGGCCTCTCACCACTGTGCGCATGTTTGTGGGCTTCCAATTCAACTTTGTTTATAAACGTTTTGGGGCAATTGGAACATAGAAAGTTTCTGCCTATGTGGCGTTTTAAATGATGTTTTAACAAATACAATGTTTTATAATTACAGTGACATATTTCACACACAAATAGCATTTTGTCGCCAGGACTATTAACATTAATTTTACGGCACTCAGTACGTTTATTATGCTCATTAAATTCTGCAAGATTGTAACAAGTCAACGAACACAATTTACATTTAAATAGAGGTTGTTCGGTATTATTATCATCCAGGGTAGTTGGGACAAACGGAATAGCTACAATGGAGTTTGAGGTGGAAGGCCTGTTGTTAATGGAGTTATTGTTGTTGATAAAGGTTCCATTATAAACAGGATGTGTTGTTGGGCTGGTGATTTCTTCGAAGGAGGTTATAATATTATGGGTTGTTACGGCATCTGGACAATTGTGGTGTTGTTGTTGCTGCTGCTGTTGTTGTTTAAGGAATATTTGACTGTATCCTGCATGTTCCAATCGCATTAAATAAAACACAAAAAATATCAAAAGAAAAAAAAAGAATGGGAGAAAGATAAAACACACATTCTCACATCATTGTCAACCAGAAAAAGAAAAAAAAAAGTACTTAGGAGTGTTTTAATTTTTTGGCATGGTGGCGCATTTTAATTTATTATTTTCATAACAAATTTCAGAAAATAGAGTGTTTATTTTAAATACAAATTTATGTAATTCCATTCC